>OX328011.1:35892019-36454519 GCA_946811545.1 Netelia fuscicornis | reverse complement strand
AACAAACAAACAAACAAACAAACAAACAAACAAACAAACAAACAAACAAACAAACAAACAAACAAACAAACAAACAAACAAACAAACAAACAAACAAACAAACAAACAAACAAACAAACAAACAAACAAACAAACAAACAAACAAACAAACAAACAAACAAACAAACAAACAAACAAACAAACAAACAAACAAACAAACAAACAAACAAACAAACAAACAAACAAACAAACAAACAAACAAACAAACAAACAAACAAACAAACAAACAAACAAACAAACAAACAAACAAACAAACAAACAAACAAACAAACAAACAAACAAACAAACAAACAAACAAACAAACAAACAAACAAACAAACAAACAAACAAACAAACAAACAAACAAACAAACAAACAAACAAACAAACAAACAAACAAACAAACAAACAAACAAACAAACAAACAAACAAACAAACAAACAAACAAACAAACAAACAAACAAACAAACAAACAAACAAACAAACAAACAAACAAACAAACAAACAAACAAACAAACAAACAAACAAACAAACAAACAAACAAACAAACAAACAAACAAACAAACAAACAAACAAACAAACAAACAAACAAACAAACAAACAAACAAACAAACAAACAAACAAACAAACAAACAAACAAACAAACAAACAAACAAACAAACAAACAAACAAACAAACAAACAAACAAACAAACAAACAAACAAACAAACAAACAAACAAACAAACAAACAAACAAACAAACAAACAAACAAACAAACAAACAAACAAACAAACAAACAAACAAACAAACAAACAAACAAACAAACAAACAAACAAACAAACAAACAAACAAACAAACAAACAAACAAACAAACAAACAAACAAACAAACAAACAAACAAACAAACAAACAAACAAACAAACAAACAAACAAACAAACAAACAAACAAACAAACAAACAAACAAACAAACAAACAAACAAACAAACAAACAAACAAACAAACAAACAAACAAACAAACAAACAAACAAACAAACAAACAAACAAACAAACAAACAAACAAACAAACAAACAAACAAACAAACAAACAAACAAACAAACAAACAAACAAACAAACAAACAAACAAACAAACAAACAAACAAACAAACAAACAAACAAACAAACAAACAAACAAACAAACAAACAAACAAACAAACAAACAAACAAACAAACAAACAAACAAACAAACAAACAAACAAACAAACAAACAAACAAACAAACAAACAAACAAACAAACAAACAAACAAACAAACAAACAAACAAACAAACAAACAAACAAACAAACAAACAAACAAACAAACAAACAAACAAACAAACAAACAAACAAACAAACAAACAAACAAACAAACAAACAAACAAACAAACAAACAAACAAACAAACAAACAAACAAACAAACAAACAAACAAACAAACAAACAAACAAACAAACAAACAAACAAACAAACAAACAAACAAACAAACAAACAAACAAACAAACAAACAAACAAACAAACAAACAAACAAACAAACAAACAAACAAACAAACAAACAAACAAACAAACAAACAAACAAACAAACAAACAAACAAACAAACAAACAAACAAACAAACAAACAAACAAACAAACAAACAAACAAACAAACAAACAAACAAACAAACAAACAAACAAACAAACAAACAAACAAACAAACAAACAAACAAACAAACAAACAAACAAACAAACAAACAAACAAACAAACAAACAAACAAACAAACAAACAAACAAACAAACAAACAAACAAACAAACAAACAAACAAACAAACAAACAAACAAACAAACAAACAAACAAACAAACAAACAAACAAACAAACAAACAAACAAACAAACAAACAAACAAACAAACAAACAAACAAACAAACAAACAAACAAACAAACAAACAAACAAACAAACAAACAAACAAACAAACAAACAAACAAACAAACAAACAAACAAACAAACAAACAAACAAACAAACAAACAAACAAACAAACAAACAAACAAACAAACAAACAAACAAACAAACAAACAAACAAACAAACAAACAAACAAACAAACAAACAAACAAACAAACAAACAAACAAACAAACAAACAAACAAACAAACAAACAAACAAACAAACAAACAAACAAACAAACAAACAAACAAACAAACAAACAAACAAACAAACAAACAAACAAACAAACAAACAAACAAACAAACAAACAAACAAACAAACAAACAAACAAACAAACAAACAAACAAACAAACAAACAAACAAACAAACAAACAAACAAACAAACAAACAAACAAACAAACAAACAAACAAACAAACAAACAAACAAACAAACAAACAAACAAACAAACAAACAAACAAACAAACAAACAAACAAACAAACAAACAAACAAACAAACAAACAAACAAACAAACAAACAAACAAACAAACAAACAAACAAACAAACAAACAAACAAACAAACAAACAAACAAACAAACAAACAAACAAACAAACAAACAAACAAACAAACAAACTCTCTCTCTGGAACAAAGGCATACTATATGTGAAGCTCTTCTCTGTGTGCGGCTATTCGTAGAGTGATCTGTACGTTCTCTCGTACCTTTACAAAAAGCTATCGCGCGCTCTTTCGCACATACGATCATTGATGTATTTGACAATTTACAGATAGTTAATATAATTAAGAGGAATTGCACATATATACATTGTGATGTTGCACAACCTCACCCCGCCGGTGGGCTCCAAGGCAACCGTTCCACGCACGCAATCTGCGAGAAAACGTAAGTAAAAGTCATCCTAGGACCACCCCCATCCCTCCCCCTCCCCGAATAGACCTCGTAGCATACCCCGGTGCAAGCACTTGCGTCGGAATCATCATCTTCGTCAGCGTCATTATCATCGTCATCTTCGTCAGCGTCATTGTCATCGTCATATTCGTCAGCGTCATTGTCCTCGTCATCTTCGTCAGCGTCATTGTCATCGTCATATTCGTCAGCGTCATTGTCCTCGTCATCTTCGTCAGCGTCATTGTCATCGTCACCGTCAGCACCAAGGATATCCTGAGGACACCCCGATGGTTCAAAATTATCACCAGAGGAACTCCCAGGACGTCCACCAAAAGAAGAAATTCATCGGCACACACGCACTCTCACCATTCCAAACGAAGAACCCGCCAACAAGAATTCTCACATGTACCGTCCCGTAACCCGGTTACCGGTCATCCATCGATGCGGTAATTCGAGTTGCGAGGAGATGGCAGCAGCGCGCGGCGAGCATAAGCAATTATCATTACCCGTAATCCCGATATCCGTGAGAACGACCCTATATTATCGATCGTCATAACTACACCCATTTCCCGATAGATCTCCCTAATACCGTCCCGAAAATATCGATCTCCCCCCACTGCTCGTATCACCGGACCCGTGCCGCTGCTGCCTAACGAGAGACTCGTCACTTGGAGTTCGACCACCAAAGTAAAGAGAGCGATTAGAGTTGAGAAAGTTAAAAAAAAAAAAAAAGAGTTTGAAAGGTGATTAGATTTGCGAAGAAGGAAGAGCGTGAGAGTAGCGGAGTATCGAGAGTGAGAGAGATAGTGTAGAGTGCGAGGAGAGTGTAAAGAGTGAGAAAGAGTAGATTGGGTATAAAGAAAAAATTTGAGCGTGAGAGAGAGGTGAGAGTGAAGAGGACCTAACGAAGGATTACAGTGAGAAGTACTAGGAGAGAGTGCGAAGATACGGCGCCGCCGAGATAGAGGGAGAGAAACGAGCGAAACACCGGCAGGAAAAAAACAACATCGACGAGTAAGTGTTTGCACCGCTTCCAATCCAACATTATCTTCCGGCACGCATTGCATATTTTCCTTTCTTTCGTTTCTTTTTTTTGTACCCAAATTACTTAGAGATCTCCCCTTTGTATTTCTTTTCTTTTGTTCCCACTGCGTTTAGAGAAAATCAAAACCAATAGCGTATTAATAACAATAAAAATTTCGAGAAATAATCGTGTGGAACGGTTGTGCGCGCGTAGTGTAAGGCGAAGCCGGTACGTCCCCTTTCCCCTGTTCCCCCTTTCCCTAGGTCGTCCGCTCCGACCGTTACGCGCGACATTGCCAGTCGCGCGCTTGTTATTGTTGTGGGTCTCGTGTCGCTGTCCTTCAGTCAGCGTGCGACGAGAATCGAGCATTTCCCAATTACTAGAGCGTCCCAAATATTCTCCTTATCGTCCTATATGTCGTTTCAAAATTAGCTTACCCACTATTAAATTCAAACTTAACCGACCGGTATTTAATTCGAGATTTTATAAAAGACTGATGGTCATTAATAAGAGGCCAAATAGAGTCGGAGAATCCATACCCTGAGTTTTCCCTTTTTTTGTTTTTTTTTGTTTCCCATAAGATCATCCCCGTACCGCCATAATATTAAGCGAGCGACAATTATTGTTTTTGTAATATTTTTTTTTGTTGGTTTGTTAATTTACGAAAAATTAACTGGCGCCCAGAGATTTATTTTTTTTTGTACCGAAATTATATTATCCCCGGAGATCGTCCGCCGACCGCAGTTATAGAAATTATTTTTTTTTGTTATTCTTGTGTTTTTTTTATATAATAAATCGTGTGCCATTTTTTTTTGTGTATTGCGTTAGTTGGTATTTCTTTTCCCGTTTCAGGACCCCCTTCTCCCCCCCCCGTATACACCCTCGTCGGCGTGACAAATTTGGCGCCCAACGTGGGGCCCGAAAAACGAACCCCCTCGATTTTTAGCGCAGAGGAGGAACAGTAGCGATGACTAAAAAGAAAAAAAAAAAAAAAAAAAAATCCATTTTCGTTATTCCAATTCTTCTTTCTTTTTGTCTGTACCAATTTTCTTCTTTTTGTTTTTTTGCGAATTTTCCACCTTTTCTTTGAATTTTTTTTTGAATTTACTTCCCTTTCGTTGAACTTTTTTTTCTCTTTGGATTTTCTCCCCCTTTTAAATTGAAATCTTTTTTTTTTATTTTACCAAGAGGCTTTTCTTTTTTTATCCTCTATTCAGCAATAACCGTGTCAATTTATTTTTTTTTGCCGTTGTTTTTGAGCCTCCCCAGCCTCCTCTTGCTGCTACCCCCACAATAGCGCCCGCCATCAGTCTTATACCGCGGATCTATAGATCGGTTCGAGATATCGCGCGCGCGCGTCGCACACCGTTCCACGTATAGGCTAGTGTACGTCGCTCCTACCGCGCCGATTATTGAAGGCGACTATTATTAACCTTATTATTGCTATTTTTATCATTTTCTGGTGTGATTGAATTGTGTATAATTGTGATCCCCCCCCCACCGACAGATCAACCGTGAAAGTCGAACTCACGTCATGGATCCCCCCAGATTGACGCTTCCCCCGACTGCTGTCACCACTACGACCACCACCGTTACCTCCCCCATAATGCGCACGTCGCAAAGCCCATCCCAACCACCCCCCACACCCGCAAACGTTGACGAAATAATTGCCGACATCAAGGCACGAATTTACGGGGTCCGGAACGTCCGTGCCATCATCAGTCTGTGCCTGGTGGCCAAAATAAGCTCCCTAGGCACTGATGAAGAGCTGAGGGACCGATTAGTTCGACACGAGATCCGACGAACCTATCCCTCCCTCCCGGTGGCATGGAGTCCTCTTGAGGACGATCCCTCCGTTCCCCTCTCGTTCGCGTATGATAGCGAACTTACCGGTCTTCCACGCCATAACCCTCTTATAGACCCCACCATCCCACATGAAAACCTGGCGGAGTCCGTCACCTCCCAACCACCAAATCCGCGAGCATCGGCTCCTCCCTACGATCCAGATTTTTTCCTGGACGCCCCCCCTCAACCACCCCTACCAGTCGCTCCAGGGACCCCGGATATCCTGACAGGGGATGACGTCGCTGCCCTGGTACCACCCCAAACCCTTCGACCTCCTCTCCATCCTCGTCGACCCACACCAGCGGTCACATTTGCCCAAACTCCGGCAAGACCCTTCCCTTCCTATAGACCACCCCCTGCGTCCACACACCCCCGACCACTAATTCCAAACATTCCCTGCTATGATGGAGAAATTTCCTGGAACCCCTCTCACCCCCGATTCCCCCACACCGGTCCCGAGTTGTAGAGTACGCAACTCGCTCCCCCAACCCGTACCCCCTACCGACAGTTCGAGGCCACCCCATTTGAGCCCACCGCCTTCAGTGAGTCCCGGAACTCGAGGGACGTGCGCCGAGCAGACGATTGGCGGCGTTACGGGCCCAAGTTCGCGGGGAAACGCAGTGAAGACGGCGAGGAATTCCTTCGCCGCCTTCACGAATACTGCCAAGCTCGAGATTATACCGAGGCCGAGCTCCTCCGATCCCTCCCCGAAGCGTTCACCGACGGCGCACTGAGGTGGCATCGCTTGGAAAGCGAAAACTGGGACTCCTATACAGGATTTTTGTTTTATTTCCGAGCCCGGTATGGAGTCGAGGCGTGCCAGGAGAAGATCCGCCAAGAGATCGGCCTGCGCACGCAAGGTCCGGATGAGCCGTGCAGCGAGTTCCTCGATAAACTCCGCACCCTCATCCGCCGCCTGAACCCAACTCCCCCCCTTGAAGAACAATTGTCAATATGCCACACCAACCTTCACCCCGATTTCAGTGAGCATATCCCCCGAGAGAGCATCCACGACTTCGTTGATCTGCAACAGGCTTGCAGACAACGGGAAATTATCCGCGAGAGAAGGAAAGCCTACCGTCCGCCTCCCACCGCCTCTCCCACCTGTGATCCATACGTAATGTATAGACCACAGGCTAAACCTGAGGTTCGGCGGACATCCGCCGTAGAACCAACTCCCGAAGAACGTCCCTTACCTTCCTCACTACCTCCCCCAACCGTCGGAAGACGCCCCCCACCCCCGAGAAACACTCCCCAACCCGCGAGCTACCGCGATGTAGCCGCCACCAACAACCCCGGTCCAACCCCGTACCCACGCGCTCCCGTCAACTCCCGTGTCGCTCCTATGAACCAACCTGCGAATCGCCCCGCCATCCCCCGCTTGGCGGATGTCGCACCCAAGCACCCCCCTCCAAACACCCCTATAAACCTCCCCTCCTTCACCCCCGGCCCCTGTTTCAATTGCAGCCAATCCGGACACCGTTACCGCGACTGCACACACCCCCTCGGGTACTTTTGTAGGCTGTGCGGGCACCGTGGCACGGACACACGCTCCTGCCCCGCGTGTCTGCGAAGGCAGTCGGGAAACTACCCCGGGGGGAGGCAATAAGCCACCCGTCTCCCCTCCGGATCAAGAAATCCCCGGTCCTCAAACCCCCAACGAAAATCCTTTCCAAAACTAGTCTCCCTACAGTAAATCCCTTGGAGTCCGCCAAACCCGGCGCAAGTAAACACAATAGTCCCAATACGGCAGTAGAATCACCCGAGTCAGAGTCAACCCCAATCGACCCCGAACCCCAGTGCACCCGAGTATTCCTAGAACCACCCCCAGTCATCCACACCCCCGGTCCCTCCCGTCAGAGTTCCGTATCGGCACGACCCCCTTCCGAACCGGAACACCCCCAGGAACCCCTTGAAATGATCGAGGGGGACCAACGGCACTTCCTCTGGATCATCCTGGGTGAATATAAATTCCCGGGACTTGTCGACCCAGGCTCATGCCGCTCTTACCTTAGCCCCGGACTGATTGAGAAATTACAGCTCACCCTGACCCCCCTTGACGAAGGCGTAAAAGTAGCCAACGGAGAGGTGATGAAAGTGGACGGCGCGCTTCATCTCCAATTCGAAATTGGTGGAGTAAAAGGCCCCGTGTTGATGCGCGTGGCCGCCATCAACTGCCCATGTATACTCGGACTGGACTTTTTACAACAGATCGGACTTATACTGAACTACCGTGACAATACCTGGCAGACTAAAGACAGTACTCCCCAGACATTCCTTACCACCCGTATTTCCGTAACAGCCCTCAACCTACAAGACTGCGCCGGCCTTGTAGTCCCTGGAATCTCCTCCCGACGAAAATTAGACGCCATCCTAAAGGAATATATACTCCCTAACCCCTCCCCCGAACTCAGAATGACTCACGTGACAGAACACGACATTGATGTACAAGGACACCCCCCTATACGACAGCGTTCCCGCGTGATCTCCCCACACCTTCTTAAAATCGCACAGGAAGAGGTGGATAAGATGTGGAGAGAGGGGGTGTTAGAACGGTCAAAAAGTGCGTGGCACAGTAACCCGGTGATTGTCCCGAAACCCGGCGGTAAGTACCGATTTTGTATCGATTACAGGGACGTCAACAAAGTCACCAAGAAAGACGCGTACCCCCTCCCCAACATGGACCGAATCTTGGCTGGCTTGAGACAGGCCCGTTATATCTCTAAGCTTGACTTAAGTCAAGCATATTTCCAGATTCCCGTAGAACCGAAAAGCCGTCCCATAACCGCCTTTGCCGTCCCTGGCCGAGGATTATTCCAATTTAAACGTATGCCTTTTGGACTGACGAACGCTCCCGCGACTTTCCAACAACTGATGGACCGACTTATAGACCCCGCATGGGAACCCCACGTGTTTGCCTACCTAGATGACGTTATTATAGCCACGAACACAGAAGACGAACACTTTGACTACTTGACCAAAGTTTTGACTGTATTCCGCGACGCAGGACTGGAAATTAACAAGGACAAAAGCGAATTTTTCTGCCCCGAAGTGAAATATTTAGGCTACGTAATTGGAGAAGATGGACTCAAGACCGACCCCGACAAAATTGCCCCTATCCTCGACTATCCCGCACCCACTAAGGTCAAACAGCTTCGCCGATTCCTCGGCATGGTTGGCTGGTATGCCCGGTTCATGGGAGATATTTCCCAAGATAAAATACCCTTAACCGACCTCTTGCATAAGGACGTCCCCTGGCACTGGGGCCCCGAACAAGAAAAGGCGTTCCAATCTCTTCGAGAAGCCTTAACCCGTACCCCCGTCCTAGCTCGACCAGATTTTACCCAACCCTTTACCATCCACACCGATGCTAGCGACCTCGCGATAGGCGCAGTACTCACCCAAGTCCTGAACAACGAAGAACACCCCATCCTCTTTGCGAGCCGTGTCCTAACCCGAGCCGAACAAAAATACACGGTTACGGAGAAAGAATGTTTGGCCGTGCTGTGGGCCGTGAAAAAACTTCGACCGTACATCGAGGGTACGGCATTCACCGTGATCACGGACCACAGCAGTCTCCAATGGCTTAAACGGTTGCGAGATCCCTCCGGTAGGTTGGCCCGTTGGGCTTTAGCCATGCAGGCATACGATATGAAGATTGAGCATAGAAAAGGAGCCCTGAACATAGTCCCCGATGCCCTGTCCCGAATGTACGAAGACCAACTAGAAGCCATATCAGCCATTGGAGATGCGATAGATCCCTGGTACGAGGAGAAATTAGAGAACGTCCGCGAATTCCCTAGGAAATACCCCAACTGGAAAATCGAGGATGGTAAATTATACTATCATAAACCCCACTCTCTTATCGACCCTATCCTGTCGGACTTAGACGCCTGGAAATTAGTCCTGCCTCTAGAATCCCGCCCCGACGCACTTAGAGAAGCCCACGACAACCCCCAATCCGGACATCTTGGAATCGACAAGACTTACCATCGAGTGATTCAAGACTTTTTCTGGCCCGGTGTATTCCAAGATGTAGCCCAGTATGTGACCCGATGTAAAGAATGTCAACTCCATCAAGTTTCCCAAGGCGCACCCGGAGGCTTGATGAGAGAGAGAACGACCGAAGGACCATGGTGTGTCGTCGCCGCCGACGTCATGGGCCCTTTCCCCCCAAGTAAGAATCAAAATAAATACGTTGTTGTATTCCAAGATCTGTTTACGAAATTTGTCGAAGTTAAGGCCCTACGGACAGCCACAGGACCCAACATCATGGCGGCCCTCGAAACATTAGTCCTCAACCGTTGGGGATGCCCCCAATATTTACTAACGGACAATGGGACCGAGTTTATTAACACCCACGTGACCCAATACCTTTCCCAATACGGCATACACCAAACCACAGTCCCTCCCTACCATCCCCAGGCCAACCCGGTAGAACGAGTTAACCGAACGTTAAAAACAATGATTACTGCATACGTCGGTCAGGATCATAGACTCTGGGACGAACACCTCTCCGAGCTATGCTTTGCCATCAACACCGCCGTGCAGTCCTCCACCCAGATGACCCCCGCTTTCCTAAATTTCGGTCGAAACCCCCGCCCTGCCAAGAGCATTCGAGACAATCTCCCTACGCCCCCGACTATACACTCAACCGACCCGCAAGTATGGACAGACCGCGTAAAAAGGTTGCCCCTGATACATGACTGGGTGCACAAACAATTAGAGAAGGCCCACAAACGCCAGGCCAAATATTACAACCGCGGACGAAAGGACACCCGATTCCAGATTGGGGACTTGGTCCTGCGGCGCAATCGAGTGCTGTCCTCAGGTACCCAACACTTTGCCGCGAAATTAGCCCCACGATTCAGCGGTCCCTACAAGATTCTGAGCGTCCCCTCCCCCGTTGTGTACGAATTGGACGACCCGACGTCCAGAAAAAACCCCAGAGTGCATGTGAGTGATTTGAAAGAGTATAAACCCTAAGTAGAAATTCCTTTTTTTTCTTTTTTTTCAGTAGCAAAAAAAGCTTTCTCTCCTTCTCCGGCATAACAGATCTAACCCTGCAAATCGTCCGATTCTATTTCAGAAACACCCAGCAAGATGGCCACCAGGAGAGGAAGAGTTGGCCGGCCTTCGGGACGCGTAACTTATAGGGAGCCGATAGGCACCCTCCCCGATCCTCCTCCCGCAACCACCTGCCGCTCCTTGGTTCCCCGCGCTCATCCGCTTCCCCCTACCCGTCCGACATCCCCGGAATTCCCCCTTCCCGACATCCCGCGACATCCCGCGACGGGACAGCTGCTTACCGGACGGGCGGAGGCCCGGTTTACCTCCCGGGCTCGGGAGCAATATCTCCGCTCACACCCAACTACCACTAACCCCGCTCAAAAACCCGCACTCACACCGCCGTATCGGGGTCCGGAACGACGCCCGATACAGTTAAGTTCCCGCGGCCTACCCCGTCCCCAACCTCGCTACCTCCCAACCACCCAAACTCCCCGTACTACTCCCCACACCCTGCCAACGATG
The DNA here is from genome assembly GCA_946811545.1 of Netelia fuscicornis. Lineage (NCBI taxonomy): Eukaryota > Metazoa > Arthropoda > Insecta > Hymenoptera > Ichneumonidae > Netelia > Netelia fuscicornis. Next base: position 36,443,309 of record OX328011.1, on the reverse strand, counting down.
GCCATGCTCAGCGTCATTTTCTCCACTCCGGACACTTCCCCTTCCCCCTCCTCATCCTACAACCCCCCGACCACTCCCCGTCTTCCTCCTACCAACCTGGCCGAACGGCTGCAGTTTTTCAAGACTCCCTCCCCCCGTCCCGAACGACCCATTCGTCCCAACCCCGTCCCCACTCCCCGCAGGCAACCCGCCATACCCTCCCTCATGTCCCTCCAGATCGCCCCCCCCCCTCACTGCAAAAGGACTGGCACTCCATCCCGAGGGGGAAACGGTGCTGGGCTTGCGGGACAGCCGGCCATCTGGCCATCGACTGTCCCCGCAAGATTGAACACCGTCGCCGACCGCAGTAGGCCAAAATGCCACCGCCTTAGGCCGATGGTGAGGTGAGAAAAAGAAAAAGAGAAAGAAAAAAAAAAAGAAAAAAAAAAAAGTTGTGTTAAGATTTGGCCTAGCCAGCCCGTTAGTTTCTTTGTTATATTAACCTTAACTCCCTTGGCTGCTTTCGATTTTCGTGTTACAAAAAAAAAAAAAAAAAAAAAAAAAAAATTTTTAAAAATAAAAGAAAAAAAAAAAGTTACGTAGAGTTGGCCGACATTAGAGTTTCTTTCTTTTTTTTTTGATTAGGGTCTGTTCGATGTATTTCCCGAGCCCTCTTGCTATTCTATTTTAGTTGTTCGTATTATTATTTTTTTTTCTTTCTCTTTTCTTCTCTATGGCAACGTCCACAATTTTAGTTGAAATTTTCTTTTTTTTTGTCCCTTTCCCTTCGCTTCTTTCCGTTATCATCATTTTTTTTTCTTTCATGGCAACGTCCACAATTTTAGTTGAAATTTTCTTTTTTTTTCTCCCTTCCCCTTCGCTTCTTTCCATTATTACTTTTTTTTCATGGCAACGTCCACAATTTTAGTTGAGATTTTCTTTTTTTTTCTCCCTTCCCCTTTGCTTCTCTTTCCTATTAACATTTTTTTTTGTACGGCAGAGTCCACCATTTTATTTCGCGATTTCCCTTTCTCTTTAATCTTCCCTTCCCTTATTATCTCAAGGGAGCGTCCATCCGATTTTTATTTCCTTCTCTTCGTACGACGAAGCCCCCTTTAGGTCACCCCATTTCAATCCACGGCACAGTCCATAATGTTTTTTTTGGTTCACGTTTCTTTTCTTGCGGGGTAAGGTCCGATTTTTCTTGTTTTTTTTTTCCTTCTTTTGCATTTCCACTGTGGGAGAGTCCAGAACGTTTTTGTTTGCCACACCCCGGCATGACGGCCATAAAAAAAAATTTTTTTTTTCTTTTCCTCTTTCTACCATGGACTACCTCTCCCTGTACTCATTCCATCCTGACTCTAGCCCCCTTAAAACCTAACTGTGATAAAACCAAACCAGGACTTCCTTGAAACGAGTATCCCAACCTCGTCTCCGAAGGCCAACTCATCAAACTAGTCACTCCGAGGATTTCCCTCAGAGGAAAACCCAACTGAACAAGGAAACCCCCATCAAGAGTAATATTGGAGCGACGTATACAAGTTGACTGCGCGATACTCACGCCGTTGGGAACGGAATTCGGTAGAAAAGTGCCTGGAATTTTGGAGGGAAACCGTGCGAACACTGTGATAATCTCGTTATTTTATTTGTGCTTTGTATTTTATATTTTGTTATTATTTTGTGTGAATGTAGAAGGATGACTGTGACTAGGGAAACTGTCAAATCTCCGCTCGAGTACGTCATAAAGACGTACTCTCGTTTAAGCAGGGGGGAGTTGTGATGTTGCACAACCTCACCCCGCCGGTGGGCTCCAAGGCAACCGTTCCACGCACGCAATCTGCGAGAAAACGTAAGTAAAAGTCATCCTAGGACCACCCCCATCCCTCCCCCTCCCCGAATAGACCTCGTAGCATACCCCGGTGCAAGCACTTGCGTCGGAATCATCATCTTCGTCAGCGTCATTATCATCGTCATCTTCGTCAGCGTCATTGTCATCGTCATATTCGTCAGCGTCATTGTCCTCGTCATCTTCGTCAGCGTCATTGTCATCGTCATATTCGTCAGCGTCATTGTCCTCGTCATCTTCGTCAGCGTCATTGTCATCGTCACCGTCAGCACCAAGGATATCCTGAGGACACCCCGATGGTTCAAAATTATCACCAGAGGAACTCCCAGGACGTCCACCAAAAGAAGAAATTCATCGGCACACACGCACTCTCACCATTCCAAACGAAGAACCCGCCAACAAAAATTCTCACATGTACCGTCCCGTAACCCGGTTACCGGTCATCCATCGACGCGGTAATTCGAGTTGCGAGGAGATGGCAGCAGCGCGCGGCGAGCATAAGCAATTATCATTACCCGTAATCCCGATATCCGTGAGAACGACCCTATATTATCGATCGTCATAACTACACCCATTTCCCGATAGATCTCCCTAGTACCGTCCCGAAAATATCGATCTCCCCCCACTGCTCGTATCACCGGACCCGTGCCGCTGCTGCCTAACGAGAGACTCGACACTTGGAGTACGACCACCGAAGCAGAGCGAGCGATTAAAGTTTGAAAAAGAAAATAAAGTTAAAAAGAGATTAGAGTGCGAGTAAGGAAGTGCGAGAGTAGTGGAGAGAAAGAGTACATTGTGAAGGCGAGTTAGAGTGAGATAGAGAGTGCGAAGGAGTGAGAGTGACAAGGAGTGAATTGTGAGAGAAAGAGAGCGAGAAGGCAAGGATTAGTATCGAGAGAGAGGAAGAGAGCGAGACGGAAAGGATTAACATCGTGAGAAGGAGAGGAAAGGAGAATTCAGCGAGAGAGAGAGAAGAAGAGCCGTAGCGAGGACTGCAACGAGTAAGTGTTTGCACCGCTTCCTGTTTCCAAAATTGCATTTCGGCACACATTTCGTATTTTCCCCGTTAGTACGATATTATTTAGAGAATTCCCCCCCCCCCCTTTTCCCCTTATTGCCACTGCGTTTTGAGAAACCTGAAAATCATAGCAAGTTATTATATCTTCTAATTTCGAGATTTAATAGTGTGGAACGGTTGTGCGCGCGTAGTGTAAGGCGAAGCCGGTGCGTCCCCTTTCCCCTGTTTCCCCTTTCCCTAGGTCGTCCGCTCCGACCGTTACGCGCGACATTGCCAGTCGCGCACTTGTTATTGTTGTGGGTCTCGTGTCGCTGTCCTTCAGTCAGCGTGCGACGAGAATCGAGCATTCCCCAATCATTAGAGCGTCCCGAATATTCTCCTTATCGTCCTATATGTCGTTTCAAAATTAGCCTACCCAATATTAAATTCAAATTTAGCCGACCGGTATTTAATTCGAAACTTTATAAAAGACTGATGGTCATTAATAAGAGGCCAAATAGAGTCGGAGAATCCATACCCTGAGTTTCCTTTTTTTTGTTTCCCAAAAGATCGTCCCCGTACCGCTATAGTATTAAGCGAGCGAAAATTATTGTTCTTGTAATTTTTTTGTTGTTGTTTGTTAATTTACGAAAAATTAACTGGCGCCCAGAAAATTATTTTTGTACAGAAATTATATTATTCCCGGAGATCGTCCGCCGACCGCAGTTATTGAAATTATTTTTTTTTGTTGTTCTTGTTTTTTTTTAATAATAAATCTTGTGCCATTTTTTTGTGTATTGCGTTTGGTTGGTATTTCTTTTTTCCGTTTCAGGACCCCCTTCTCCCCCCCCCGTATCTTTTCGAGTCTACCTCCCCGTCGGCGTGACAAATTTGGCGCCCAACGTGGGGCCCGAAAAACGAACCCCCTTGATTATTAGCGCAGAGGAGGAACAGCAGCAGGACAAGAGAAGAAAAAGAAAAAAAAAAAAAATCCATTTTCGTTCCGATTTTTCTTTCTTTTTGTCTTTACCAATTTTCTTCTTTTTTTGCGAATTTTCTACCTTTTCTTTGAATTTTTTTTTCTTTTCGAATTTACTCCCCTTTCGTCGAACTTTTTTTTTGAATTTTCTTCCCCTTGAACTTGAAATCTTTTTTTTCCTTATAACCAAGAGGCTTTTCTTTCTTTTTTTCTCTGTTCAGCCATAACCGTGTCAATTTTTTTTTTTTGCCGTTGTTTTTGAGCCTCCCCAGCCTCCTCTTGCTGCTACCCCCACAACAGCCCCCGCCATCAGTCTTATACCGCGGATCTACAGATCGTTTCGGGATATCGCGCGCGCGCGTCGCACACCGTTCCACTCATAGGCTAGTGTACGTCGCTCCTACCGCGCCGAATATTGAAGGAGACTATTATTAACATTATTATTGCTATTTTTATCATTTTCTGGTGTGATTGAATTGTGTATGATTGTGACCCCCCCCCCCCCCCCCCCCCCCCGACAGATCAACCGTGAAAGTCGAACTCACGTCATGGATCCCCCCAGATTGACGCTTCCCCCGACTGCTGTCACCACTACTACCACTACCGTTACCTCCCCCATAATGGGCACGTCGCAAAGACCATCCCAACCACCCCCCACACCCCCAAACGTTGACGAAATAATTGCCGACATCAAGGCACGAATTTACGGGGTCCGGAACGTCCGTGCCATCATCAGTCTGTGCCTGGTGGCCAAGATAAGCTCCCTAGGCACTGATGAAGAGCTGAGGGACCGATTAGTTCGACACGAAATCCGACGAACCTATCCCTCCCTCCCGGTGGCATGGAGTCCTCTCGAGGACGAACCGTCCGTTCCCCTCTCGTTCGCGTATGATAGCGAACTTACCGGTCTTCCACGCCATAACCCTCTTATAGACCCCACCATCCCACATGAAAACCTGGCGGAGTCCGTCGCATCCCAACCACCAAACCCGCGAGCATCGGCTCCTCCCTACGATCCAGATTTTTTCCTGGACGCCCCCCCTCAACCACCCCTACCAGTCGCTCCAGGGACCCCGGATATCCTGACAGGGGATGACGTCGCTGCCCTGGTACCACCCCAAACCCTTCGACCTCCTCTCCATCCTCGTCGACCCACACCAGCGGTCACATTTGCCCAAAGTCCGGCAAGACCCTTCCCTTCCTATAGACCACCCCCTGCGTCCACACACCCCCGACCACTAATTCCGAACATTCCCTGCTATGATGGAGAAATTTCCTGGAACCCCTCTCACCCCCGATTCTCCCACACCGGTCCCGAGTTGCAGAGTACGCAACTCGCTCCCCCAACCCGTACCCCCTACCGACAGTTCGAGGCCACCCCATTTGAGCCCACCGCCTTTAGTGAGTCCCGGAACTCGAGGGACGTGCGCCGGGCAGACGATTGGCGGCGTTACGGGCCCAAGTTCGCGGGGAAACGCAGTAAAGACGGCGAGGAATTCCTTCGCCGCCTTCACGAATACTGCCCAGCCCGAGATTATACCGAGGCCGAGCTCCTCCGATCCCTCCCCGAAGCGTTCACCGACGGCGCACTGAGGTGGCACCGCCTGGAAAGCGAGAATTGGGACTCCTATACAGGATTTTTGTTTTATTTCCGAGCCCGGTATGGAGTCGAGGCGTGCCAGGAGAAGATCCGCCAAGAGATCGGCCTGCGCACGCAAGGTCCGGATGAGCCGTGCAGCGAGTTCCTCGATAAACTCCGCACCCTCATCCGCCGCCTGAACCCCCCCCCCCCCCCCCCCCCCCCGTAGAACAATTGTCAATCTGCCACACCAACCTTCACCCCGATTTTAGTGAGCATATCCCCCGAGAGAGCATCCACGACTTCGTTGATCTGCAACAGGCTTGCAGACAACGGGAAATTATCCGCGAGAGAAGAAAAGCCTACCGTCCCCCTCCCACCGCCTCTCCCACCTGTGATCCATACGTAACGTATAGACCACAGGCTAAACCTGAGGTTCGGCGGACATCCGCCGTAGAACCGACTCCCGAGGAACGTCCCTTACCTTCCTCACTACCTCCCCCAACCGTCGGAAGACGCCCCCCACCCCCGAGAAACACTCCCCAACCCGCGAGCTACCGCGATGTAGCCGCCACCAACAATCCCGGTCCAACCCCGTACCCACGCGCTCCGGTCAACTCCCGTGTCGCTCCTATGAGCCAACCTGCGAATCGCCCCGCCATCCCCCGCTTGGCGGATGTCGCACCCAAGCACCCCCCTCCAAACACCCCTATAAACCTCCCCTCTTTCGCCCCCGGCCCCTGTTTCAATTGCAGCCAATCCGGACATCGTTACCGCGACTGCACGCACCCCCTCGGGTACTTTTGTAGGCTGTGCGGGCACCGTGGCACGGACACACGCTCCTGTCCCGCGTGTCTGCGAAGGCAGTCGGAAAACTACCCCGGGGGGAGGCAATAAGCCCCCGCCTCCCCTCCGGATCAAGAAATCCCCGGTCCTCAAACTCCCAACGAAAACCCTTCCCAAAACTAGTCCCCCTACAGTAAGCCCCTTGGAGTCCGCCAAACCTGGCTCAAGTAAACGCAATAGTCCCAATCCGGCAGTAGAATCCCCCGAGTCAGAGTCAACCTCAATCGACCCCGAACCCCAGTGCACCCGAGTATTCCTAGAACCACCCCCAGTCATCCACACCCCCGGTCCCTCCCGTCAGAGTTCCGTATCGGCACGACCCCCTTCCGAACCGGAACACCCCCAGGAACCCCTTGAAATGATCGAGGGGGACCAACGGCACTTCCTCTGGATCATCCTGGGTGAATATTAATTCCCGGGACTTGTCGACCCAGGCTCATGCCGCTCTTACCTTAGCCCCGGACTGATCGAGAAATTACAGCTTACCCTGACCCCCCTTGACGAAGGCGTAAAAGTAGCCAATGGAGAGGTGATGAAAGTGGACGGCGCGCTTCATCTCCAATTCGAAATTGGTGGAGTAAAAGGACCCGTGTTGATGCGCGTGGCCGCCATCAACTGCCCATGTATACTCGGACTTGACTTTTTACAACAGATCGGACTTATACTGAACTACCGTGACAATACCTGGCAGACTAAAGACAGTACTCCCCAGACATTCCTTACCACCCGTATTTCCGTAACAGCCCTTAACCTACAAGACTGCGCTGGCCTTGTAGTCCCTGGAATCTCCTCCCAACGAAAATTAGACGCCATCCTAAAGAAATATATACTCCCTAACCCCTCCCCCGAACTCAGAATGACTCACGTGACAGAACACGACATCGACGTACAAAGACACCCCCCCCCCCCCCTATACGACAGCGTTCCCGCGTGATCTCCCCACACTTTCTTAAAATCGCACAGGAAGAGGTGGATAAGATGTGGTGAGAGGGGGAGATAGAACGGTCAAAAAGCGCGTGGCGATTGTCCCGAAACCCGGCGGTAAGTACCGATTTTGTATCGATTACAGGGACGTCAACAAAGTCACCAAGAAAGACGCGTACCCCCTCCCCAACATGGACCGAATCTTGGCTGGCTTGAGACAGGCCCGTTATATCTCTAAGCTTGACTTGAGTCAAGCCTATTTCCAGATCCCCGTAGAACCGAAAAGCCGTCCCATAACCGCCTTTGCCGTCCCTGGTCGAGGATTATTCCAATTTAAACGTATGCCTTTTGGACTGACGAACGCTCCCGCGACTTTCCAACGACTGATGGACCGACTTATAGACCCCGCATGGGAACCCCACGTGTTTGCCTACCTAGACGACATTATTATAGCCACGAACACAGAAGATGACCACTTTGACTACTTGACAAAAGTTTTGACCGTATTCCGCGACGCAGGACTGGAGATTAACAAGGACAAAAGCGAATTTTTCTGCCCCGAAGTGAAATATTTAGGCTACGTAATTGGAGAAGACGGACTCAAGACCGACCCCGACAAAATTGCCCCTATCCTCGACTATCCCGCACCCACTAAGGTCAAACAGCTTCGCCGATTCCTCGGCATGGTTGGCTGGTATGCCCGGTTCATGGGAGATATTTCCCAGGATAAAATACCCTTAACCGACCTCTTGCATAAGGACGTCCCCTGGCACTGGGGCCCCGAACAAGAAAAGGCGTTCCAATCTCTTCGAGAAGCCTTAACCCGTACCCCCGTCCTAGCTCGACCAGATTTTACCCAACCCTTTACCATCCACACCGATGCTAGCGACCTCGCGATAGGCGCAGTACTCACCCAAGTCCTGAATAACGAAGAACACCCCATCCTCTTTGCGAGCCGTGTCCTAACCCGAGCCGAACAAAAATACACGGTTACGGAGAAAGAATGTCTGGCCGTGCTGTGGGCCGTGAAAAAACTTCGACCGTACATAGAGGGTACGGCATTCACCGTGATCACGGACCACAGCAGTCTCCAATGGCTTAAACGGTTGCGAGATCCCTCCGGTAGGTTGGCCCGTTGGGCTTTAGCCATGCAGGCATACGATATGAAGATTGAGCATAGAAAAGGAGCTCTGAACATAGTCCCCGATGCCCTGTCCCGAATGTACGAAGACCAACTAGAAGCCATATCAGCCATTGGAGATGCGATAGATCCCTGGTACGAGGAGAAATTAGAGAACGTCCGCGAATTCCCTAGGAAATACCCCAACTGGAAAATCGAGGATGGTAAATTATACTATCATAAACCCCACTCTCTTATCGACCCTACCCTGTCGGACTTAGACGCCTGGAAATTAGTCCTGCCTCTAGAATCCCGCCCCGACGCACTTAGAGAAGCCCACGACAACCCCCAATCCGGACATCTTGGAATCGACAAAACTTACCATCGAGTAATTCAAGACTTTTTCTGGCCCGGTGTATTCCAAGATGTAGCCCAGTATGCGACCAGATGTAAAGAATGTCAACTCCATAAAGTTTCCCAAGGCGCACCCGGAGGCTTGATGAGAGAGAGAACGACCGAAGGACCATGGTGTGTCGTCGCCGCCGACGTCATGGGCCCTTTCCCCCCAAGTAAAAATAAAAATAAATATGTTGTTGTGTTTCAAGATCTGTTTACGAAATTTGTCGAAGTTAAGGCCCTCCGGATAGCCACAGGACCCAACATCATGACGGCCCTCGAAACATTAGTCCTCAACCGTTGGGGATGCCCCCAATATTTACTAACGGACAATGGGACCAAGTTTATTAACACCCACGTGACCCAATACCTTTCCCAATACGGCATACACCAAACCACAGTCCCTCCCTACCATCCCCAGGCCAACCCGGTAGAACGAGTTAACCGAACGTTAAAAACGATGATTACTGCATACGTCGGTCAGGATCATAGACTCTGGGACGAACACCTCTCAGAGCTATGCTTTGCCATCAACACCGCCGTGCAGTCCTCCACCCAGATGACCCCCGCTTTCCTAAATTTCGGTCGAAACCCCCGCCCTGCCAAGAGCATTCGAGACAATCTCCCTACGCCCCCGACTATACACCCAACCGACCCGCAAGTATGGACAGACCGCGTAAAAAGGTTGCCCCTGATACACGACTGGGTGCACAAATAATTAGAGAAGGCCCACAAACGCCAGGCCAAATATTACAACCGCGGACGAAAGGACACCCGATTCCAGATTGGGGACTTGGTCCTGAGGCGCAATCGAGTGCTGTCCTCAGGTACCCAACACTTTGCCGCGAAGTTAGCCCCACGATTCAGCGGTCCCTACAAGATTCTGAGCGTCCCCTCCCCCGTTGTGTACGAATTGGACGACCCGACGTCCAGAAAAAACCCCAGAGTGCATGTGAGTGATTTGAAAGAGTATAAACACTAAGTAGAAATTCCTTTTTTTTTCTTTTTTTTTCAGTAGCAAGAAAGCTTTCTCTCCTTCTCCGGCATAACAGATCTAACCCTGCAAATCATCCGATTCTATTTCAGAAACACCTAGCAAGATGGTCACCAGGAGAGGAAGAGTTGGCCGGCCTTCGGGACGCGAGACATATCGGGAGCCGATAGGCACCCTCCCCGAACCTCCTCCAGCAACCGCCTGTCGCTACGTGGTTCCCCGCACTCGTCCGTTTCGCCCTACCCGTCCGAAATCCCCGGAACTTCCCCTTCCCGACATCCCGCGACATCCCGCGACGGGACAGCTCCTCACAGGACGGGCGAAGGCCCGGTTTACCTCCCGGGCTCGGGAGCAATATCTCCGCTCACACCCAACTACCACTAACCCCGCTCAAAAACCCGCACTCACACCGCCGTATCGGGGTCCGGAACGACGCCCGATACAGTTAAGTTCCCGCGGCCTACCCCGTCCCCAACCTCGCTACCTCCCGACGACCCAAGCTCCCCGCACTACTCCCCACACCCTGCCAACGATGGCCATGTTGAGTGTCATCTTCTCCACTCCGGACACTTCCCCTTCCCCCTCCTCATCCTACAACCCCCCGACTACTCCCCGCCTCCCTCCTTCCAACCTGGCCGAACGGCTGCAATTTTTCAAGGCTCCCTCCCACCGTCCCGAACGACCAAGCCGTCCCAACCCCGTTCCCACTCCACGCAGGCAACCCGCCATACCCTCCCTCATGTCCCTCCAGATCGCCCCCCCCCTCACTGCAAAAGGATTGGCACTCCATTCCGAGGGGGAAACGGTGCTGGGCTTGCGGGACAGCCGGCCATCTGGCCATCGACTGTCCCCGCAAGATTGAACACCGTCGCCGACCGCAGTAGGCCAATAATGGCACCGCCTTAGGCCGATAGCGAAGTGAAGAAAAGAAAAAGAAAAAAGAAAAAAAAAGTTGTGTTCAGATTTGGCCTAGCCAGCCCGTTAGTTTTTTGTTGTTGTTTGTATTAACCTCCACTCCCTTGGCTGATAGGATTTTCGTGTTAAAAAAAAAAATTAAAAAAAAAAGTTACGTAGTGTTGGCCGACATTAGAGTTTTTTTTCTTTTTTTTCCCCGTTAGAGTCTATTCTGTGTATTTCCCGAGTCATTTTACTATTCTATTTTAGTTGTTCTCATTATTATTTTTTTTTCTTTTCTTCTCTATGGCGACGTCCGAACTTATTTGAGATTTTCCTTTTTTTTCTTCCCCCTTCCTCTTTCGCGTCTATTTTCACTGGCACCGTCCAAAGTTATTTTGCGTTTTTTTTTCTTGTTATTTTGCTATTCCTTATTATCACCTTTTTTTTCTCTTCTCTTCCTATGACAACGTCCACAATTTTAGTTTGAGATTTTCTTTTTTTTTTCTCCCTTCCCCTTCGCTTCTTTCCATTATTACCATTTTTTTTACGGCAACGTCCACAATTTTAGTTTCAGATTTTCTTTTTGTTTCTTCCTTCCCCTTCGCTTCTCTTTCCTATTAACATTTTTTTTGTATGGCAACGTCCACCATTTTATTTCGCGATTTCCCTTTTTTCTTTAATCTTCCCTTCCCTTATTATCTCAAGGGAGCGTCCATCCGATTTTTTTTTTCCTCGTACGGCGAAGCCCCTTTAGGTCACCCCATTCCAATCTACGGCACAGTCCATAATGTTTTTTTTTGTTCACGTTTCTTTTCGTGCGGGGTAAGGTCCGATTTTTTTTGTTTTTTTTCTTTTCCCCCTTCTTTTGCATTTTCACTATGGGAGAGTCCAGAAAATTTTGTTTGCCATACCCCGGCATGACGAGCATTAAAAAAAATTTCTTTTCCTCTTTCTACCATGGACTACCTCTCCCTGTACTCATTCCATTCTGACTCTAGCCCCCCTTAAAACCTAACTGTGATAAAACCAAACCAGGACTTCCTTGAAACGAGTATCCTAACCTCGTCTCCGAAGGCCAACTCATCAAACTAGTCACTCCGAGGATTCCCCTCAGAGGAAAACCCGACCGAACAAGGAAACCCCCATCAAGAGTAATATTGGAGCGACGTATACAAGTTGACTGCGCGATACTCACGCATTTGGGAACAGAATTCGGTAGAAAAGTGCCTAGAATTTCGGAGGGAAACCGTGTGAACACTGTGATATACTCTCGTTATTTTATTTGTGCTTTGTATTTTTATATTTTGTTATTATTTTGTGTGAATGTAGAAGGATGACTGCGTATAGGGAAGCTGTCAAATCTCCGCTCGAGTACGTCATAAAGACGTACTCTCGTTTAAGCAGGGGGGAGTTGTGATGTTGCACAACCTCACCCCACCGGTGGGCTCCAAGGCAACCGTTCCACGCACGCAATCTGCGAGAAAATGTAAGTAGAAGTCATCCTAGGACCACCCCCATCCCTCCCCCACCCCGAATAGACCTCGTAGCATACCCGGTGCAAGCACTTGCGTCGGAATCATCAACTTCGTCATCGTAATCATCATCTTCGTCAGCGTCATTGTCATCGTCATCTTCGTCAGCGTCATTGTCATCGTCACCGTCAGCACCAAGGATATCCTGAGGACACCCCGATGGTTCAAAATTATCACCAGAGGAACTCCCAGGACGTCCACCAAAAGAAGAAATTCACCGGCACCCACGCACTCTCACCATTCCAAACGAAGAATCCGCCAAAATTCTCACATGTACCGTCCCGTAACTCGGTTACTAGTCATCCATCGGCACAGTAATTCGAGTTACGAGGATATGGCAGCAGCGCGCGGCGAGCATACGCAATTACCATTACCCGTAATCCCGATGTCCGTGAGAACGACCCTATATTATCGATCGTCCTAACTACACCCATTTCCCGATAGATCTCCCTAGTACCGTCCCGAAAATATCGATCTCCCCCCACTGCTCGTATCACCGGACCCGTGCCGCTGCTGCCTAACGAGAGACTCGACACTTGGAGTACGACCACCAAAGCAGAGCGAGCGATTAAAGTTTGAAAAAGAAAATAAAGTTGAAAAGAGATTAGAGTGCGAGTAAGGAAGTGCGAGAGTAGCGGAGAGAAAGAGTATATTGTGAAGGCGAGTTAGAGTGAGATAGAGAGTGCGAAGGAGTGAGAGTGACAAGGAGTGAATTGTGAGAGAAAGAGAGCGAGAAGGCAAGGATTAGTATCGAGAGAGAGGAAGAGAGCGAGACGGAAAGGATTAACATCGTGAGAAGGAGAGGAAAGGGGAATTCAGCGAGAGAGAGAGAGAGAGAGAGAGAGAAGAAGAGCCGTAGCGAGGACTGCAACGAGTAAGTGTTTGCACCGCTTCCTGTTTCCAAAATTGCATTTCGGCATACATTTCGTATTTTCCCCGTTAGTACGATATTATTTAGAGAATTCCCCCCCCCCCCCTTTTCCCCTTATTCCCACTGCGTTTTGAGAAACCTGAAAATCATAGCAAGTTATTATATCTTCTAATTTCGAGATTTAATAGTGTGGAACGGTTGTGCGCGCGTAGTGTAAGGCGAAGCCGGTGCGTCCCCTTTCCCCTGTTTCCCCTTTCCCTAGGTCGTCCGCTCCGACCGTTACGCGCGACATTGCCAGTCGCGCACTTGTTATTGTTGTGGGTCTCGTGTCGCTGTCCTTCAGTCAGCGTGCGACGAGAATCGAGCATTCCCCAATCATTAGAGCGTCCCGAATATTCTCCTTATCGTCCTATATGTCGTTTCAAAATTAGCCTACCCAATATTAAATTCAAATTTAGCCGACCGGTATTTAATTCGAAACCTTATAAAAGACTGATGGTCATTAATAAGAGGCCAAATAGAGTCGGAGAATCCATACCCTGAGTTTCCTTTTTTTTGTTTCCCAAAAGATCGTCCCCGTACCGCCATAGTATTAAGCGAGCGAAAATTATTATTCTTGTAATATTTTTGTTGTTGTTTGTTAATTTACGAAAAATTAACTGGCGCCCAGAAAATTATTTTTGTACAGAAATTATATTATTCCCGGAGATCGTCCGCCGACCGCAGTTATTGAAATTATTTTTTTTTGTTGTTCTTGTTTTTTTTTATAATAAATCTTGTGCCATTTTTTTTTGTGTATTGCGTTTGGTTGGTATTTCTTTTTGCCGTTTCAGGACCCCCTTCTCCCCCCCGTATCTTTTCGAGTCTACCTCCCCGTCGGCGTGACAATATATATATATATATAGTGTGACGAATTTCCGGAATCCTTCCGCCATCGCCACCTTCGGTCGTCTCTCTCTCGCTACCGCATCCGCAAGTTTGCCGGCAGGGCGCCAGTCGATTTTTATTTCGCCGATATCGGCAACCGGCACAATCTGGGGGTCGGGAGGGAACGACCCGGCCCCTCCATGCTCACGACTTACCTGCGTGGATCGGGTGACTTTTATTTCGCCGGAGGTGACAATCCGGTCCACCTGGATGCGCCAGCGAGATCGACAAACCGGAAACGCTCGGCCGCTCAGGTTGTCGATTATGGCAGAGAGGGTCGGGGTACGTCACTCCGAGATGGCACCAAAACGTCGTTAATTTTTCGCGGGAGACTGAGTCTCGATCGGAAAACGAGAACATGAACTCTACGAATTCCCTTACGAAAACTTCTGAGCACGAAACCGTCAGCAAAACAAATCACAATAACCATCACGAGAGCTTTATTTTTAACCATCGGAATCGATAGATTAACTTTTATATTGCGAAAACTAATTTGTTTTACAGGAGCGATCGAGAAAACGCGAATTTATTTCATCTATAGGGAGTCAGGTCGACACGGAACTCCCCATAGCGCGTACGCGAACTTACACCTCTCACCTCGGCGAGAGACGAACAACGACTCTAGAGCGAATGCCTAGAGGGAGAGAGCGCGACTTACACATGACGCGTAAGCGCGAGCGAGACACGACTAGAGCGCGTACGTAGAGAGAGAACTCAGCATACGCATGGCGCGTATACGAGACAGAGACACCTCGCTCTCTCTACGATGCTTCGCGAGACGTCTCTGGTCTCGAGTGCGACACACTAACAACTGAATTTCGACCAATCATATTTCGATCAGCCGAAACACGAAATCTATCATCGGGAGCTACTGCCCTCTCGCTCGACACAATACTTACCCCAACGAAATCGTAATTATCGACGTTACTCGAGATCTTGCGAGTACGCCGAAAATCGTATCCCCATGGTCATCGTGCATAGGGGAGCACTTACGTCGGCGGCGCGAGAGGTTCCCGCTCTCGCCCGCAATCTAAAAACCTCCGCTTCCCCTCATGCACGATGCACCTAACAGCGGGGCGCCGGTATTGCAGCCGGACCTGCATCAATTCCTCGTGCGTACTCGCCGGCCGTTCTTTCCTGACGGGTAACTCGTCACGTCGAGTACCCTTCTCCTCGTCAAGATCGAACGCCGTGCCGTTTCCTCCCTAAAACATCGCTCGGACAACACTGTCACCTAACATAATTTTTCCATAACGGCAGTACATAAAAAAAGACCAAATCAAATAATCGGTAGCGCGTGACGATCGTTAGGTTGTGCGGCGAGGGCAAACCAGGTATCAGCCTTGGGACCGTGACTTTTCCCTACGTCGGGAAAATCACGTCACAATATATATATATGTGTGTAAAAAATGCTGAATCGTAAGTACGTGATGAGCCCAGGTGTGCATTCCTCACTACGGTGCATATTCTACGAAAACACTCGTTTCAATTTTGTGTTGATATAAACAAGATATACCATAGGTACGTGACGGATGCAGGTGTTCATCCCTCGCGATGATGTGTTCTTCTTAACAGATATTGTTTTCCACATCGCTCTAAGGGCGGCTGGGAGGGGGATACACGGGATTCTGCAAGATCTTGTTGAGCTATAGAATTCAGTTCTTATTCAAGTGCCGTTCGAGAAAGTTTCATTTTATATATACCTATTATGTATCCTCTGTGGGAGGTCGAAGCTATGCCGCCGCAGTTTGCGTGTACAATCGTCGAATTCAAAGATTTCAACGAGATATATGTACGAACGGCAGCTATGGTTACGGCCTATCGGGAGCTCATCGAGTGTCTCCGTGCGTTTTATATAGAAAACGGCAGTGGTGCGCGTATAGGTTTAGCAAACCTTGCTGAAGACATATACTGTGCCGTTATAGTGGCTGCTAGCGTTTATAGGGGTGTAATTAGGCAAACATCTTGCGACGGTTGTTGTAACGTAGCCCTCGTTGACGAGGGTCGCGAAGATTTTGCGGAGAGCGTAAACATTTTTTATCTACACTCTCATTTTAAATTAACACCCATTCTAAATATAGTGTGTAGGTGTTACGAATTATACGATATAAGTTACGCGTGTTCAGGGAATGAGAGTTTGTTTGCGCCAGGGCCATTGCGATCTCCGTTATTAGCCGCGCTCGCCCAACTCGCGTGAACAGAGAGGCAAATCTCTTGTGAACGGGTAAGCGAGCGGGCAATCGATATGTTGTGGAGTTAGTTTAACGCAGGGGTCGATCGAGTGACGATCGTCGGTGAAAAGATCATAATCCATACGACTCTCAGGAGTAAGACATACGACTCCACGGAGTAAATTGACTCGCAAGGCGAGAGGGCCCTGAGCCCTCTCACATACGACTCTCACGAGAAACATATTTTGACAGTCCCAGCAGTCGGGTGAACGGCCATACGGTTCTAGATTCTCCGACTCTGGATTAGAACATTGTGACAAAAAAGGATAAATACAAGGCATGCGAGAGATCGCAATGACACGGACCAACAGACTCTCTGCCTTCTTAAATATGCAAAAACCAAATTGTAAATCATCGTGGGTTTTTATGCCGCAACGCGCATCATACGGAAGATACGTATTTTTTTTGTCGGCGCGCGTAGCGACAGCTATGGCTATGTACAATGATATTATAACCGTGCAATTTTTCGACGAGAGGGGTAGAAATGTGGCCCGTCTATTTTTGGAGGGGGAGGACCGAGAAGAGGAAGAAGAAGAAGAAGACGTCGGCTATGACAGCTACGGCAGCATGTAGTGCGTGCGTGCATGCGTGCGTATTGTAGGACTAGAAATAAAGAAGATAGAAAAGGGAATACATCTATCTCAAAAAACTTATGCCGAAAAGGTATTGATTAATTATGGAATGGAAGACTCAAAACCGACAGCTACACCGGCAATAAAAGAAGACTACCGCAACAAAAATTCAACCAACAATAAATATCCGTTTAGGGAAGCTATTGGAAGCTTACTTTATCTCAGTACTAAAACAAGACCCGATTTAAGCTATGCAACCAATATTCAAAGCAGATACACGGAAAATCCTTCGAACCTCAATATAACTGCTGTGAAGCGGATGTTTAGATATATCAATGGAACTAAAGAGGCCGGAATAGGATACAAGGGCGGAGAACAAGAAGAGCTCATCGCGTTTTGCGACTCAGATTATGCCGAAGACGTAGAGACACGAAAGAGCCAGACGGGATTTGTAATTTTCTTCAAAGGCTCAGCTGGTGCTCAAGAAAACAAACGATCATAGCAACGTCAAGTACGGAAGCAGAATATATTGCGGCAGCAGAGTGTTGCAAAGTTATTCAACATATAAAAAATCTACTGAGCGAAATGACTGGACAAGA
Source organism: Netelia fuscicornis (assembly GCA_946811545.1). Classification (NCBI taxonomy): domain Eukaryota; kingdom Metazoa; phylum Arthropoda; class Insecta; order Hymenoptera; family Ichneumonidae; genus Netelia; species Netelia fuscicornis. The sequence continues at coordinate 36,426,020 of OX328011.1, read as the reverse complement.
AATAAAAGCGACTTTCTAGGCTGACAACAAGAGCTCCATCTGCTTAATAAAAAACGATATAACAAACAAGCGATCCAAACATATAGATGTGAAATATCACTACGTTCATGAAATGGCAAAGACGGGAGTTGTCAGCATTGAATATCGACCCACCGAACATCAAATCGCCGACATCCTCACCAAACCACTTGAACGTGTGAAATATCAGAAATTCAAAAAGTAACTCTTCAACTGAAATTTTCTTTTTGTGTCAAACAAATTTTTTTTTGTTACATTTACATATATCTATCTTATTTTCTTTGTATGTAAATTTCAGAGTTCACTTTTTCGAAACAACACAGGTAAAAAAATTAAGAGGAAGTGTTGGAAATAATAATTTTTCTAACAGTGTTCTAACAGCGTATTTTCTGTATTAATCAAATATAATAAATATACTCGTAATTGACTTCCGTTTCCGGCGAGAGTGTGGAAGGACGTGTGTGACAGGTGAACGAAAGAAAAGTGAGGAAAAGTGAGATAAGAAGGGAAAAAAGTGAAGAAAGGGTGTAGTGAGGAAGGAGGGGGGAAGGGAAGAAGGCAGGGGAAGTGTAAAGCAGGTGAAAATAGGGAAATAAGCTAGGAAAAGGACGGAAGGGAGAAAGGCGAAAAGTGAAAAGAGGTTAGGAGTGAATAGGAGGAAAAGAGACAGACGGGCACGAGAAAGAAAAGTGGGGAGAGGAACGAGCGAGCGACGTCGCGGTGTAGCGCCGACGGCGGAAGGCAGAGGTAACCAGACAGAGAGGGAAGGTAGAGACACGGTAGGTAAAGAAGGGAGTAGCGGTAAAGAAGATAAGATAAAATAAAACACAATAAAATAATAAAAGGAATAAATAAATGAAATAAAGGTAGGGAAAATAAAGTAAAAAAGAGATAAATAGTAAATAGGAAAAGAAGGGTAAAGAAGTGTGAAAAAAAAATGGAGATAGAAGGAGGTAGAGGAGCGGAGGAGGAGGGGACGAAAAACAAATGCCGAAAGGCTAGTGATGGAAAGAAGCGCGAGTGCAGGGGACTTAATAGGAATAAAGGAATGGTGGAAAAGGAAAAGAGAACACATGGAGGACAAGGAACAGGAGGAAGAGGAGGAAGGAAGGACGGCAGTCCAAAAAAACAGAAAGGTGCACCGATCACCTGAGAATAAGGGAGAGGAAGAGGAGAGTATAGGGACGATGATAAGAGGAATGAGAGACGAGATAAAGAAAGAGTTGCAGAGGGTTAAACAAGAGATAAAGGGACAGAGGGAAGAAATGAGAGAAATGAAAGAAGAAATGGAAAAGATAAAAGAGGAAATAAAAAAGGGAGAAGAAAGATGGAGAAGGGAGAAGGAAGGAATGGAGAAAAGAATAGGACAATTAGAGAGGAAGATGGAAGAAAAGGAAAAAGAGAGAGGAAGAGTGGAAGAGATAGAAAAGAAAGTAAGAGAGATAGAATTAGAGGGGGGAAAAGCAAGAGAGGGGGGGTACGGAGAGCGGTCAAGAGAGGAAAGGAGTAGGGAGCTAGAAGAGAGAATAAAGTAGATGGAGAGGAAAGTAGAAAGGAAAGAGAAGGAGGAAAGACGAAGGAGGATAATAATAAAAAGGGTAGAAATGAGGGGGACGGTGGAAGAAACGGCGAGGGGGATACTAGAAAAAATAGGAGTGCAGGCAAGAATAGCAGGAGTGAAAGAGATAGGAAAAGCAGGCGCAGGGAGAAGAGACTCGATGGTGGAAGTGACAATGATGGAAGAGGAAGGGAAAAGAGAGGTGATGAGAAAGAAAGCGAATTTAAGAGGAAGGAGAGAGATAATACAGGAAGATTTGACATGGAGGGAGAGAAGGATGCAGTGGAAAATAAGGGAAATAGGGGAACAAGAAAAGAGGAAGGGGAAAATAGTAAAGGTGAGACATGGAAAATTATGGGTAAACGGGAAATGGTGATTTTGGGATGAGGAGAAGGAAAACATGAAGGATGGAAAAGGAAGAGAATGGGGGATGGAGACAGAGAAGGGAGAAGAGGGCAGGAGAGAAGAGTGGCGAAAAAAGGACGAAGAGATAGGGGGAGAAAAAGAGGGGCCAAAAAACGGGCGATAGGCGGGAAAGAAAAGAGAGGAGAAAGAAGAGAGGAATGGAAAATAGCGTATTGAAATGTGGCAGGATTAGGGAACAAGGACGAGGACTTTTGGAAAGAAATGGAAGAATGGGAAGTAATAGCGGTAACGGAAACGTGGGTAGAGGAAAAGAACTGGGAGAAAATAAGGCGTAAGTTGCCGAAGGGGTATAAGTGGACAAGACAAGGGGCGAAGAAGAGGAATAGGAAAGGCAGGGCGATAGGAGGAATGCTGATGGGAGTCAGAGAAGGGATGTCGATGGAGGGCGAAGAGGATGAGCAGGAGGAGGAAGAGGGAATGATGAATAGGAAGGTGAGAGCAGGGGAAGAGGTATGGACGATCGTAGTGGTATACATAAATGGGGATATGGGAAGGAAATTAGAAAAAATGAGAGGGTGGATGGAAGGGCAAAACGAAAAGGATAGAGTGATAATAGGAGGGGACTTCAATGCGAGGACGGGAACAAAAGGAGGTAGGGCAGGAACAGAAGAGGAAGAGAAGGAAGGAGGAAGAAAATCAAAGGACGAAAAGGTAAATGAAGACGGGAGAAAGTTGGTGAGTAGGCTAGGTGAAGTGGGGTGGGAGATTATGAATGGGAATATAGAGGGGAATGAAGAAGGAAAATACACGTATGTAGGAACGAGAGGGGAGACGGTAATTGACTACGTACTGGGAGACGAGAACACGAGGAAGGCAATAAAAAGCGTAAAGGTGGAAGACAGGGTGGAATCGGACCATCAGCCACTCGTGGTGACGATCAAAAGAGGAAGGAGAGAGAAGAAGGAAAAGGAAAGGAGGAAAAAAACGGGGCCGAGAAGAGGCAAATGGTCGGAAGAAAGGAAGGACGAATATAAGAAAGGAATACAGGGAATTAAAGTAGAAGGAGAGGAGACGCAAGGAGCGATAAGGGAAACGATAGAGAAAATAAGAGGGGCGGTTAGGAAAAGTGAGGAAAAGGTAGGAGAGGAGGAGAAGGGAAGACGGAGAGAAGGGTGGTGGGATGAAGAGTGCAAAGAGAAGAAAGCGGAGGTGAGGAAGGAATTAAGGGAGGGAAGGAGAGAAGGGAGCTCGAAAGAAAAGTATAGACAGAAAAAGAGAGAGTATAAGGAGCTATGTGAGAAGAAAAAGGAGGAGGAGAGAGAGAGAGAGAGTAATCAGAGAAATCGCACAGGCGAAAACGGAGGAGAGCGTGTGGAGGATAATAAATGGAGGAAGGAAAAGCAGGAAGAGGGTAACGGAGGGAATAGGAAAAGAGGAGTGGAAGGAATACTTTATGAGGCTGTTAGGGGGGGGGGGGTAGAGGAAAGAATAAGGATGGGGACGAAGAAAGAGGAGAGATCAGGAGAAGAAGAAGAGATAAGAATAGAAGAAATAAGGAAAGTAATTAAGGGAATGAAAGAAGAGAAGGCGGCGGGGGAAGATGAGTTACCGAATGAAGCATGGATGTGGGGAGGAGAAGAAGCGGTAGAGGTGGCATGGGAAATATGCAGAAGGGTATGGAAAGGGGAAGGTTGGCCACAGGAATGGAAAGTAGGGATAATAGCACCGATAGTGAAAAAGGGAGAAGGGAGAAAAGTGGAGGAATACAGAGGAGTTACACTGATGCCGACAATTTACAAAATATATACAACAGTGCTAGCGAGGAGATTAGAGGAGGAGGTGGAGAGAAAGAAAATAATTCCACCGAATCAAACAGGGTTTAGGAGGGGGATGGGGACGGTAGACAACATCTATGTGCTGAACTATATTGTAAATAAGAAACTAGCGGAAGGGAAAGGTAAGATAATAGGATTATTTGTGGACTTGAAGGCAGCGTTTGATATGGTGGATAGAAGGATTCTGATAGAGGCAATGGAAAAGAAAGGAGTAAGAATAGGGTTAAGAGAGAGAGAGAGTGGAAGAGGTATACAGAGAGACAATGAGCAGGGTGAAAGTAGGAGGGGAGATAGGCGAGGAGTTTTGGACAGGAAGAGGCGTAAGACAAGGGTGCCCGATGAGCTCGGTACTGTTCAATATACTAACGGCAGACATGGAAGAGGAATTAAGGAAGGGTAGGTGGGGAGGAGTGAGAGTCGGGCAAAGGAGAGTATGCTCCTTGGCGTATGCAGATGACGTGGTGGTGCTGGCAGAAAGAGAGGAAGAAATGGAAAGCATGATAAGGAGAATGGAAGGTTACTTTGGAAAGAAAAACATGGAAGTTAATGTGAACAAAACGAAAATTATGAGGTTCAGGAAGGGGGGAGGAAAGAGTAAGGTAATGGAATGGAAGTGGAAAGGGAAGAGGATAGGAGAAGTGAAAGAATTCAAATACCTAGGGTACGTATTCAAAAAGAACGTGGGGCAAGAGGGACAACTACGGGACAGGATTAGGAAAGCGGGAGCGGTAATGAAGCAGGTGTGGGGCATAGGAAAGAGGAAATTTGGAAAAGATTTTAAAAGGAGAATGTGGTTATTCGACACACTAGTGTGGTCAGTAATGGGATACGGGGTAGAAATTTGGGGATGGGAAGAGAGGAAAGGAATAGAGAGCATGCAGGAGAGATACATAAGGTGGACACTGGGAGTAGAATGGAGGACGCCGGGATATATGGTGAGAGAGGAAGCAAAAAGGGAAAAGTTAAAGACAAGAGCGGGAAGGAGGGCGTGGAGTTATGAGGAAAAGTTGGAAAAAAGGTGGAGGAAGTGAAATAGCGAGAGATTGCTTAAAAGAAATAGAAGAAAGGGAGATAGAAAGCGAGGAAAGGTTGTCGAAATGGGGAAAGGAGAGAAAAGGGCTGAAAGAGAAAGGTAGAAACAGAGGAGGGGGAGAGGAAACGGAGACGGAAGGATACGAAAAGGTAGAGAAGGAGGATAAGAAGGAGCAGGAAGAAGAGAGATGGGAGAAAATCAGGGAGTCGAGATACAACAGATGGTATAGGGAAATACGGACGAAAGAAATTCCGAAATATTTGAAGGCGGGATGGGCAGAAGAAAGGTGTAAGAGGATTGCGCGATATAGACTAGGCAACGAAATGAGAGAAGGAAGATATTGGGAGGAGGAGGAAGAAAGGAGATGCAGAGTGTGCGGGGGAGAGGAAGAAACGTGGGAGCATGTACTAGAGAGGTGTGAGGGAGAACAGGAAGAAAGGAAGGGAACGGGAGAGAGGATAAGGGAAATACTGGAAGAAACTGGGGGAGGAGAAGAGTGGATGAAAAAACTGGAAGAAACAAGGAAGCGCAAGAGAAGAGGGGAGCAAGAAAATGAAGAAGGGGATAAGTAAGGAAAGGTGTGAAAGAAGGAATGGAATGAATGGAAAGGAAACGGAAGTCGGAAGAAGGAGTGAAGGAGAGGAAAGAAAGGCAATAGATAATAAGAAAATGTAAAAAATGTAATAAGGAATTAAGAAAGAAAGAGAACGGTGGCGAATAAGAGACAAAAGGCGAGCGAGCGACGGGGGAAAAAAATAGAAAAAAAGAGCGAGCGTGCGTGCGGAGGCGGAGGCGATAGAATTAAGAAGTAGCATAAGGAAATGTAAATAGATGTAAAAAAAAGAAAAGCGTATTAGGATAAGGAAATGTAAATAGGATAAGAGTCTTAAGGTAAAGGAGAAACGGAAGCCTTGTAACCCCAAGGGGAACAATAAAGAATTACAAATATACTCGTAATTCTCTATTTTTTTGTAACCTCATAACTACACACATGCTCATATTTCAATATCCCTCTTTCACGTTTACAACCAAGAATCGGTTTATTTTTTCGGGATTTGGTCGCATGCATTTTTCATCGATGATATACTCGAGGTATTTAACTTCTTTACAAGCGAAGCTGTTCTTTCCCGATGAATTTTTAAGTTAGCAGCGCGTAATGTCTCGAATAGAATTGACAGGAGGAGCAAATTCTCATCGAACTCATCGCTAACAACAATCCAATCGTCCAAGTAGACGAATATTTGATCAATTAGTCGAGCAGGAAGTTTTCGGTCGATTATTACTTGTCTTATGCGTGCTTTTAATTGGTCCATCAGACGTTGGAACGTCGTTGGAGCACCGGTCAGACCGTAAGGCATTCGCATCAACTCTAGTAGTCCGATGCCTTGGACAATAAAAGCTGTGTACTTCCTGCGTTCTTCGCCCATTGGGATCTGATGAAATGCGTGAAACTCATATTCTGGTGAAACTCATATTCAAGGTCGAGATAAATTTTTAGCCCTATGTAGTTGGCTTAGAATCGACCCCATTTGCGGTAAAGGACAAGCGGGTTTTTCCGTTTTGGAGTTGAGTACTCGATAGTCGCTGCAAAATCTCAACTCACCGTTAGCCTTAGGGACTACGACGGGAGAACTCGCCCAATCGCTGTAACTTTCCTGTACATACCCCTTTTTCTTCAATCGGACTTCCTTGCGGGTACATTCGCGCACGGTTTCACTATGGCGGTATGGTCTTTGCTTATGGGGTGTTGTGTCTGATAACTCAATAACATGGTCGATCAGATTGGTCATGCCTGCCCTTATAGCCGCGGACTTGGCGAACTCTTTGTGTAAAAAATATTTGGGCATCTGTTCCTGTTTGACTGATAAAAAGCTCAAATTTGTTGAAAAGACGAATCGCTGCGACAATGGGTAGGAGTATCTACTACCAGCCAGCGTCCACGTTTGGTTACTCGGGTCTAACATGACTTTAAATGACAGCCAAAAATCCATACCCAGAATTAAATCACCTGACAATCGCGGGAAGATACTAAACCATTGCGGCCCATATACATCGCCTATGTCGATAACGAAACACGTTCCACCCTCGGTTTTCACAATCGAACTATCGCCGATGCGTACCCCGGTCATCAACGTTGAGTCTGGTTCAACTCGTTTATTCTTCACTCGTTCGTATGCGTTCTTGCTAAAATATGAGCGATCGCTAACGCTGTCGATGATCCCTTTTATTGTTTCACCGAAGATTGAAATTTCGATTGGGATTTTAACCGTCTTTTCCGGTTCACTAACTCCGTTTCCTGCGTAGAAAATGCGTCGTTGGGCTAGTCGATGGACGAATTGCTGAGGAACGCTTGTTGGCCTCCAATTTTTAAAGGATTCAACATGCGTGGTTACAACAGAGCTGTTGCTAGTAACGACATTTATCTCGGAGGGTACAATGACTCTCAGACTAAACTCTTCTCGTTCTACGGTCGAAGAAGTTTTTTCAGTGGTCATCTCGTTCTCCGAGAGTTCCATTTCCTCATCAGATTCGTCGGGTTCTAACAAAATTATCTCATTAAACTTCGACAATTGTTCTTCGTGTTTTAAAGGATTCTGACTTCGATTTTCTTTTGCGGTTTTATCGAAATCTTTTCCCCAATTGATCTTGGTTTCGCGATTTTCTGGTTTTGTGAATTCGGAATCACACTTGACAATTATATTTTCCTCGGTTTTGCCTCTCATTACAGTCACTCGACGTTCGTTGACTGTGGGCTTTTCATGTTTCCCGAAAAAGTATTGCAATCTTCGTTTACATGACCCTTTTGTCTACAAATATGGCAGATGTCTTGCCGTTTAGCTCTATAGGTACGCGCTTAATATCCTAGATTCCCGCAGTTATAACAAAGCATTCGACTAAGATCGCGTGACTCAATTTGTTGCCTCCGATCCGAAGGATTGTTTTGTCGAAACGGTTGATTATTCGCGTCGTTGAAACCTCGCTCCAAATTTTTCTCTAATCTTTGTCGAGTCATTGACTTGGAGTCATTTACCGTTCCATTTTTGTTATCGTTTGAACGGTTTCGAAACGCGTTGAGATCTGTGACTTCTACATTTGCCACGTCTACCTCGTCTTGTTCATCAGAGTAGTTCATCACGTCGTCCTTGTATCCGGTTGTTTCTTTTTAAAATAAATTTAATGCATTATCGCAATTTGAACTGCCGCGGGGATTTGCCTCTATCGACCGTCGATACAAATAGCTCCTTTCATTTAAATAATGAAGGAGGTCATTGTAATCGCGTAGGGAGAGATTTAAAATTTCCCGCGCGGTATTGGGGTTAAATTTACTCACTATCTGCTTTAAGGGGCTATACCAGTGTGACACTTGAAACAAATCGATTTTTTTGCTAATTCTATAGTTTATACTTTCAAAAATATCCTGTGAAAGCGGCAGGATCGTATCTTGAATAGTTTTTGAATGGCAGCGTTCTAAAGGCGACCGCTCACAGGTATAAGTCGCTTCATCTGCCTATAGACGGATTTTCGGAGTTAGTGTATAGTTACTCGAATCCTTCGCATTGTAAACTGTACGTAGGTAATATAGGGGACCTATATAGCTGTATACGGTCCTTGTAATATAGTTTATAGCCATTTTAAACATATTTTGGAACCATTAGGCACTGTTGTCGAAGCGTCTGTTCAGTTTACTCTCAGCTGTTTCGTACACTACACAACACAACGACAATGAGTAATAACCAAAAAGAGTTTTTCTCAGTTTTCAGTGCAATAAGTTCTTTGATTGTGTGCAAAATTTGCAAAAAAGACATAAAGTTTAGTCAAACAAGTTCACGGGGGTTAGGATTTAAAATAGCTGTGTCATGTGAGTGCGGTATTTCTTATATGAATTCTGGACCGTCAATTAATAATGCTTATGAAATAAATCGTTGTATAGTGTTTGTGATGCGACTTCTAGGCATCGGTATCAATGGACTAAATCTATTTTGTGGCTTGATGGATCTCCTTGCGAAATTTAATAATAATACTTTCGTTGGATGCTTTCAAAATATAACTAAAGCTGATGAAACCATTTATAAACGGAGTACAAAAAAAACCATAACCAAAGAAAAAGAAAAAACTTTGCAGGAAGAAGGTTCAGATGATTGCTTAACAGTTTCTGGAGATGCTACATGGAAAAAACGTGGTCACACTTCACGTTTCGGTGTTACAACTCTCGCAGGTAAATATAGTAAAAAAAATTATCGATACAATCGTAAAATCGACTTATTGAAAGAGTTGTGAAGTGTGGGAAAAGAAAAAATATACTCATCCTGAAGAATACGAAGAATGGTATGAAGAGCATGACGATTGCGATGCAAATCATGTTGGATCGGCTGGAAAAATGGAAGTTGACAGTGTAAAAGAAATGTTTGGCCGCTCAATTGATCAATATGGAGTGAAATACACGTGTTCCTATCGTCGCGCGGAAGCTCAAGGAATGGATTTATCAAAGTTCAAGCACGATTATTTACTGTTTGATAAGGATGTTACGGAAGCTTTGAAACCAGTTTATACCGATTTGAGTTCAAGGGAATTGCTAGAGCGATGCAAAGGAGGGAATACACAAAACAACAACGAAAGTTATAATGGATTGCTATGGCACCAAAACACCTTCACAGCGGGATGAAAACGATTGAGCTCGCTGATTTCCTAGCAGTTTCAATATTTAATGATGGTTTTTATAGTATTTTTAAAATGATGGAAGTAATGGGTATAGTTGTCGGCCCCATTGCAGAAGCATATACAGTTCAAAGAGATGGTAGCCGAATCAAGCAGGCGGAGATACGTCACGCGGCGTCCTTAAAAGAGGGACGAACAGCCTGAAGACAAGCATTAGCCTCTCAGCAGGCATTTTTCGAGGAAGAAGAAGGTGTATTGTATGGGCCAGGCATAGCAGATTAGCAATTTTTATGGTAAATATAATTTTATGTAGCAAAAATCAATAGTTGAAACTTTAAACGCGTTTTTCTCAAAACGATATTTTTCAAAATTGCTGACATAACTCAAAGAGAAATTGACCGATCGACTTCAAATTGAAACTGAGTATTCTTGAATATATTTACTATACAATGATCTACGATCTTTTTGATTGGTTGAAAATTGTCAATTTGGCATTAACAAAACGACCATTTTTTTACCCCAAAAAACGAAACTATTTTCAGAACTACGCCATTTTGTTAATTTTTTATATTTTTCCAAAATCGTAGGTCATTGTATAGGAAATACCTTCAACTTTAATAACCTTTTTTGATTTTTTGTTTCAGCTACTCATTCAGCTGGAATCATGTCAGCAGTTCGGGAACTTTTTTTTCGCACCTTCGAAGACAGCACATAACTCCGTTATTGTTCAATATTTTTGTAAAAAAAAATCTTAAAATATAGCTGAAAATATACCTTATTATGTCCAAGAAACTTCAAAACTTTCTATCGAGTACTTTCTTTTAAAAAAAATTCGCGAAAATCTTTTAATTTTTCATGGATTACACTGGTATAGCCCCTTAATTGTTCTTTAAATTCGGGCGGGTGTTGCATACGTTCGAAAAGAAAACGCGCGCGGCAGGTAAATTCGGCGAGGCTTCCACCTCTGTCGACTTTTAAATCTCGGATTTCATTGGTATCGGAAAGCTCTCGAAAAATCTTTCCATGTTCGCTAGTTTCCCTTGTTCAATAAATACCACTGTCAATATGGTCCATCAACGACGTTCGACAAACAGGGGACAAACATATCTTTGTCTATTCCACTGGTGCTTAAGAGATCTTTTAAAACAAGAAGAAACTGATCCGGATCTTTTTCGGTTTTTGGAAAATTGATTTTCCATCCACGAACAAGTCTTCCTATTTTTATAGCCGGTATGTCGGCGCGGTATCTGGTTTCGCCTATCTCCCTCCCTTCTCTAGCGAGAGACGTATATGGATATTCCGTGTACGATTTGCGATAATAGGATAGGCAAGATTCTTCACCGAAGCGTGAAGGGTTTCTATATCGATCATCGCCGCATTGCTGTCGAAATTCGTGTTCGGAGTACGGACGACTTCTTCGCGTTCGATCATCTAATAGTCGAATCGGGTCTACCGCTTTCCCGACAGTTATGTGTATATTGTCGACTTGGCCTATCCCCGTTATTTCAAGAAAAATAATCATTTTCGGGGTCGCGCCTATCGAATGTCGAGAAACGGTTTGTATCGCGCGCGAAGTGTATTTCATTTATAGGAAAATTATTTTCTTCACCCCGATGTTCGCGATATAATTGCTTGTCTCTTCGGGAGTTATGTTGCGTTTCTTCTATGTTAAATCGCACGTTATGAATATTTTTCCTCTATTCCAATATTTCATATCGGACTTTCCCTTACGGCACCGATGTTATTAGGTGAGGGCCCCTTGGGTCCCCTATGATCACGCTCAGTATAAAAATCGCTATCTTCCTTACTCCCGAGCTGTGCTTCCAACGGCCTTGCTCGGTTTCTCGCACAAGATAGTCGATCGAAATTATCCCTGGAGCGCGACAAAAAATTTAACAATTTTTCGCGAGAACTTTCCATTCGCGATTCCGTTTTTCTGTTCAATTATTTCCGAATCTCTTTCAGACGAATTTTTACCGTCACTCTGTGTGCCGAACCCTTTTAATATTCTTCTAATTTCTTTCATTTATTCCCGCAAATCTTCCGCTTCCTTATTAGGCCAAGCAAATAAACTTTTTTTTGACAAAAATAGCACCCGATAACGGCGAGTGCCATCAGACGAGGAACAGCCTCTCGGTCATAACTGACCACTTTTCGATTCCTGATTCCCATTTTATTTTTTGTTATTAACAAATTAGTGAAAAAAACACTTTTTTTCGATTTTTGCTTATAAAACAAAAAATAATGAAGAAATCTGTTTGATCCCAATGGACGAGTTGTAGGTAATTGAAATACGCATAAAATGAGTGCTGAAAGAAGCCGATCGGTCAATAAGTAAGGGAGATACACTAACAGAACCGAGAAAAAAAACGTTTTTTTCAAAAATGTATAACTCCGCCATTTTTTAAGTTATAGGCCAAGCTCTTCGCGAGATCGTAGGTATTGATACGTACTTTTTGTGTGTGAAATTTGAGTGCTGTCGGATAATTAGTTTTTGCGTTATTGCAATGAACATTTAATTGTGCCATATTTTGCGGAGAGGCTCGATGCTCTGGAGGTCATCCGATTTAAGTTTAACAAGCGGCTTTTGAAACTGGAACTCTTGACCTATAAATCGTCAATTTTAGATTTTTATTAAATTGCGTTTAAGTAGGTGAAAATCGCGCCTAAACATGGCCAAAAACGCCCGAGCGCGCGAAAGTGATCGAGTAGTGGGGGTAGACCGGCAGACGCGGGGAAGTCGCATATATAGTAATAGAAGCGCGCTCGGCCCAAGTTTCGTATCTATTTATTTGATTATTTCAAGAACCAGTGGGCCTATTTTAACATTTTTTTTAAATTTGAGGTAACTCGATCACCGGAATCTGATTCTTTACTCAGATTTCATGTAAAATGAACGGGCAACTTTTTTTAGATGTTTTAACCTACACGTCCTTACATTAATATATAATAATATATATTGAACAATTAACTTAGATCGCAAGATGCGCTACTAACCACAGACTTTTTGTGCTTTTTCGACAAATGTCCGGTGAGGGAATGCAAAACATCATACTCCTTGTCACAGTCATCAGCAAAGGGACACTTGATTCTCTCTTGTTTGCGGATATGCGATTTTAAATGTTTGACAATTGCTTTAATTGACTCGAATTCTTCCATACAAAGTGGCCTCGAGCAGGTCAATTTTGTATTTATAGTATGAGAAGTAGAGGGACTTTCAGTGTTCGCTCCATTCGAGACACATTCATGTTTTCGCAATAAATGAGATCGTAAGGATCCTTCTACACGAAACACTTTTTGGCATCCATTAAACCCGCAATGAAAGCTTTGAGATAGATTGAAAGGCGATTTTCGATGTTCCAAGTACGGTGACAGTCGTTGAGACTGTTAGGGACAAAACTGACACATAAACATCGCGCCTAAAAAAAATAATTACAATAATGAACTCATCTCTGGTTAAATTTTATTTCGACTTAAAACTCTATTAGCACACATATCCGTGGAGAGAGGTTAACAAAGAGTCGTTTCGACAGCATATATTGAAAACACAAGTTCTGGTATAAAATAGGAAATAATTATTCCAAAATGTTGTATGTGAAAAACATACATTAAAAAATGGTGATAATTTAATAAAACTTGGTGAGTAAATTCTTCACTATTATATATGTCAATACAAATTTCTTCAGATTTTTTCGTTTTGCAGTCGAACTTCGAGGTTCAGGTGTATAAGCGTAGCATTTTCATATATAGATAGGTATATATTCAAGGTGTAAAAATAAAAGTTTGTGAATTATTTGTTTAAAAAAATGTAGAACGAAAAAATCTGTATTGAAATACCTAATACTAAAGAATATATTCACCAAATTTGATTAATTAACACCATTTTTATGAAGCTGACGTACCTCCTTAATACGAATCTCACACCACTGACGAACGCTCCACCCCTTCGTCTCCCTAAGCCCCCTACTTTCGCTGACGCGGCTTTATTCCTTGCAATTTCTCGTATCTCTTGTCGAGTCTTTTATGGACTTTTTCAAAATATTACGTATTAGTCGATTTATTTCAAATGTCCGTCTCGCGTTTGATCAATCTAGAACGAAATATAATAATCGTTTTATGAACAAATTACATCGAAGCCCGTAAAAGTTACTTGTTTAATTTTGCAAATCCTTCATATCGACTAATGAGTACATTACAATATGACGTTCGCACAAGTCAAAGAAAATATCCACGATAAAAAAAAACAAGTGCAGCCATAAATTAATTTTTTTTTAAACTGAGTGATGCAAAATAACAACAAAACTAACCGTTTGATCGGTTTCAAATCGTCCAATAAAAATAAATGTATAGCAATTTTTATACTGCATAGAAGATGCGACTATTGTGTTGTTTAATCATTTCCTTTTTTCTTTTAATTTTTTTAACACTTTCTAAGAAAAAAGAACCATCTCAAGCGAATAAGTACAGTACATTCAGTAGCATTGTCCAGATTTTTTTATTTTATTGCTTTCATTTTTTTCGATTCATCAATTTTATTCAGCTGCAAGCAAAAAGACGTTCAATAGGCTGTCTAATAGATAATCTTTGCTTGATATTTATTTTTATAAAATGTTAAAAAAAGACGGCTGTGGAAGTCGACCTTTTTTTACGTAAAAACAATAATACATCGAAACAATATGAAAAGTTCAATTATATGCGGATAAATTTCAAAACAAAAATGCCGAAAAATCTGTCGTCTACTTTTATAAACGAATAACACTCTTTCGCGACAGACCGTCGACTAACGTGCACGAGCCTTCGGACCGCAACGCTCTACCCCGTCCCCTCGATTAATTTTTTCTCAATCTCGTTTTTTTAAGACTCTTCCAAAAATATTACTATTTTAAACGTTTAATAATACGCAAAAAAAAAAGATTTAATGCGAATTCAGCTATATTTATGCCGTTTACATTTACGAACAAATCTCTCATTGGCGACAAACAACGGGCTAACTTATAAAAACCTTTTGCACGGAACCCGCTACCCCCTTCTCGTTTTGCCCCGCCATGTTCACTCAGGGGACTTTGTAATCTCGATTTCTCGTATCCCGTTGTGGTTCTCTTTCAAAAATATTAATAATCGTATGTGGAAAAATGTTTCAATAAAAACTCGAAAATCACATATGTAATATGTTTGGTAGACGAATATCTCCCTTCTACCACATACCACCGACCAACGCACACGAGCCTTTCGAGCGGAACGCTCTACCCCTTCGTCTCCCCAAGTCCCCCTTACTTTCGCTCGCGCGTCTTTGTTCCTTGGGATTTCTTGCAACACTTTGTCGTTTTTCTTCCACATTTTTTCAAAATATTACACATGTTAAAGATAAAATAACCGGTTCGAATATTCGCGGGCGATGGTAGGAGGCGCGACGAGCGGCGGACGGAGTCCGGCGAGAAGGCGGCCATATCGGGCCGGCGAGGACGAACAGCTGAGCGCGAAAAGCCGGTAGAGGCGGTTAAGACGTGCGAGAGAGTGGTTGAGCGAATAAACTAGAGACAGTGAACTGTGTGAAGGCGAGCTGTGTGCGGAGGTGAAAAAGGAGAGCTGTGTGGGTGAGAGAGACGCTGTGTGCGAGAGTGAGGAGACGTGGGCTGTGTGTGTGAAGAAGGAGAGCTGTGTGGACGGACCAAGGGGAAAGACTGTGTGGTGAACGGTGAAAAAGAGAGCTAAGTGACTGCGGGACGTAGAGGGTAGGAGTAGCGCTGTGTGACGGTTAGACGAGAGGGGCTGTGTGTGTGTGTGTGAGCCTGTTCTTGAGAGTGGAAAAGAGAGAGAGGCGCGCGAACCTGTGTACTTATTATTACTATCTTATTATTATTGTTATTCTATATTTTATCTTGTTATAAATAAATTCATAGTCGTTTTGGTTTTAACAGTCAGAAGTGGGATACGCGACCGCACACCCACAAGGGTCAGTTAACGCGAGCGTGTAGTGTCGGCGAACAAACAAACAAAAAAAAAAGAGAACAGTGCGCGACCGTTAGAAGCAGAGATGGTGGTCGAAAGGTCGTTCGAGAGAGACGACGAGGCGAGTCACACCACGTCGAGGGAGACGATGCTGCCGGCGCAAGATGGCGGAACTACCGGCGCCACGAGAGCGGCACGGCGAGACGTCGAGAGAGAGAGAGAGTCGCGCAACGGACGCGACGGCGAGAACGAGCGAGGCGGCAAGACGTGCCGAGAGGACGGTAGCCACCGAGCTCGATTAGACGGGTGAGTGTTCCAATATCGACGAATCTGCGAACGACCGTATGATGGGGACAGCGGACTCGGCCGTACCGGCGCTAACGAACGCGCTGCGAGCGTTGTTGGCGACGGAGGGTAACGAGGAGTCCGCGAGTATCGTGGCCAACCTTATCGCCGCGCAGGCGGCGCGCCACCCGTCGGTAAGGCGGCCCCCGCGGGCAAGGGCACCGCCGGTATATGTACCGCACGACGGCGATGACAGTCTGCAGTCGGCAATGCAGGTTCCGGCGTTGGCAACGCCGTCGTTGATATTACCGACGCGCCAGCAGTCGGCACAACCACCACCGCTACCGCCGTTACAGCAGGGAACGGCGCATAATCAGCCACCTCAGGTAACGACACATATACAGATGGTTACCGACTTCACAAAAGAAATCGAGGTGTTCGCAGGCGATAACGACGCGATCCGAGCCCAGGAGTGGATTCAAACAATAGACGCCCTGCAAACGTTACACGGATGGACCGACGCATACCCATTGACGGCTGCTCGCATGAACTTGCGCGCTGCCGCCAAGGACTGGGTCAGGTCCCGAATGCAGGAGCTGACAACCTGAGAATTATTTCGAGATGCGTTCCTGGAAATGTTCGTCCGGAGGCACAGTCGGAAATCCGGATGGCTAAAGATGGCGGAGCGTCAGCAGGGTTCGAGAGAGCCGACACACGCGTACTTTCACGCGAAGACCAAACTGTGTGCAGCGTTGGACCTGAGTTTTCAAGAGGAGAAGGACGAACTCCTGGTGGGACTAGCCTCGAGGGAGCTGAGAAACGTGGTACTACCCATTTATCACACCACGCGAGAGGATTTGTTGCACGACCTGCTTAAATACGAAGAGTCTTTTGGGGCCAGGAGGCCTGAAAGAGAGCCGTTTCGGAGGTACGAGGGACAGCGGACCCAACAGGATCGCAGAGAACCGAAGCAGGCGGGTTGCCAACGGGACCGAGTATGTTATCAGTGTCGGAAGCCGGGTCACTAGGCTCGAGACTGTCCGGAAAAGAAGACCGACGTGGTCTGCTTCAAATGCAACCGCCCGGGACACATAAGTCGGAACTGCACGACACCTGCAACCGCAACAGGGGCGAGCACCGCGACGGGGCGGCGCGCATGTCAGGTGTTAGACAAGTGTGTGAGCAGCGGAGCGGAGCGATACCTGAAGATGGCAACAGTCGGAGGACAGCTAGTCTCAGCATTGGTGGACACTGGCGCAGCCGAGTGCACCATACGGAAGAGTCAGGCGGAGGCGGGGGGTCACACCATACGACCGTCGCAAGAGAGACTCAAACCGCACGGACCACCTGAGTATACGGAAGCTACCGAAGGGGTGGTAATAGCAACGGTTGCCGTGGATGGCGTGGAAGTGCAACAGACGAAGTTGCATGTCGTGCCGAGCAGTCACCAGGACGTGGACGTGATTATCGGAAGAAATTACCTTGACGCGCCAGGAGTAGCGTTCAAGCGGGAACGCCAAAAATTAACCATATATAAGTTGGACCCCGAAGCCGAACGGCTGGGTGAAAACGAGGTGCCACCACGTTCGATCGCGCTGATCGACATCGAAGGCGACAACGAGAGTCATACAGTGCCCATATTCAACATTGGGGTGCGACCGCAGAGGGTGACGTCAGCACACCCAGCGTTGAAGGGGGAATATCGGCGACTGCCGCGGTTGGCAGAGGGGGAAAGTTCGCAATCTCCAATCACGATGGACGAGCTGAACATCGGGCCGGAGCAGTCGGAAGAAGTGAAGCTGGAGGTATTGGAACTGCTAAACCGGTACCGACGGGGTATCTCGCGAGGGTTAGAAGACCTCGGTTGCGCAACGGCGGTGGAAATGGATATCCGCTTAAACCAGGGAGCAACGCCGGTATGCAGCAAACCGTACCGCGCCACGCCGGCCGAGCGTGAAGAAATCAAGAGGATCCTGAGCGAATGGCGAGGGGCAGGCATTGTTCAGGACACGGAATCGCCGTACGCCAGTCCGGTGCTGTTGGTAAAGAAGAAATCAGGGGAGTCGAGACTGTGCGTCGACTTTCGGAAATTAAACGCCATCACCGAGCGCCTACACTTCCCGTTGCCCAACATCGACGACCACCTGGCAAGTATTAGGGACTGCACCACGTTTATATTACTGGATTTAGCGCACGGCTACCTCCAGATTCCGCTGAAGAAGGACGCGCGGCCGAAGACAGCGATCATCACGGTAGACGAGACGGTGGAATTCACCAGGATGGTGTTCGGCCTGATGAACGGCCCGGCGTACTTCAGCCGCGTGATGCACCAAGCACTCAGTCCGCTGAGTAGCGAGGTGGCGTTATTTTACCTTGACGACATTCTGATTACAGGGCGAGGGTGGCCGGAGCTAAAAACGAAGCTCACACAAGTCATGGAGGCCTTGGTTCGAGCGGGTCTCACGATAAAACTCGCCAAATGCCATTTCGTCGTGCGCGAGGTTGCGTACCTGGGACATCGGCTGTCGCCAGACGGAATTGCACCCGGCACGACCAAGGTCGAAGCAATCGCACGTTTTCCGGTGCCCAAAGACGTGCACGAAGTGAGGAGGTACCTCGGCTTGACGAGCTACTTCCGCAAATTTGTTCCGAGGTTCGCTGAACTTGCAGGGCCGTTGACGGCACTGCTTAAATCGGACACACCGTTCCGGTGGGAAGAGGAGCAGGAAGCCGCATTTGAGGCATTGCGTACACGACTGACAACGGAGCCGGTACTAATGCCGTACAACCCGAAGGCCCACACGGACGCCAGCGCGAAGGGTCTAGCAGGACTCTTGCTGCAGCGAGACAATGGAGGGCGGTTACGGCTGGTTTACGCGGTTAGTCGGCGGACCAGCGAGGTGGAGGCTCGCTATAATAGCAGCAAGCTAGAGCTTATGGCAGTGGTGTGGTCGGTGAGTCGGTTGCGTCCATTACTAGCAAATCTAGAGTTCGTAATCGTTACAGATTGCCAGGCACTGTGCTATGTGAGCACGCAACGCACAGTCAACCCACAGCTGGTCAGGTGGATTGACACTCTGGCGGAGTACGACTACCGGATCGAGCACCGATCGGGCACCAAAATGGCGCACGCAGACCCCTCAGCAGAGCGCCGGTGGACATGCAGCAAGCAGAGGCGATCCCACTACAGCTTCTGGCGCAAGAGAGAGAACTCGTGCAGATTTATCAGCAGCAGGACGAGATAGTGCGTCGGAAGTGCGAAACCGGCGGCGGAACGCAATAAGGACGAAAGAGGTCACGTGAAGGACTATGAGCTGACGGCAGGGGTGTTGTATAAAAAGAGCGGGGACCGACGGCTGTTCGTCATTCCACGCGCGATGCGGAAGAGCATCGCTGTCCAATTCCACGACGCGAAGAGCCACCCAGGGGTAGAGAGGACGGTCAAGCGCATCCTGGAACAGTATTATTTCCCGGGGATGCGGCGATACTTACGACGGCATGTCGGAGGATGCCTTCACTGTGTCACCAGCAAAACCGTACCTGGACGGCAAGCGGGAGAGCTTCATCCCATTCCGACGGGAGGACGGCCGTTCGCCACGATACACGCGGACCACCTGGGGCCGTTCGTATCAAGTACAACCGGGAACAAGTACGTATTGGTAGTGGTGGACAACCTAACGAAATTCATATTGTTAAAGGCGGTCCGGGATACGAAAGCGGCAGGCGTGGTGCGAACGCTGGAAGCAATGACTCAGACGTACGGCGCCCCGGCAAGAATCATCACGGACAGGGGGACGTGTTTCACATCCCGGCAGTTTAGTCAGTTCTACCAAAAGCACGGGATTCAGCACACGCTAACCTCACCACGTCACCCACAGGCAAACGGGCAAGTCGAGAGGGCCAATGCGGTTGTCGTGCCAGCCATCAGGGCAAACGTGACGGACGACGAGGGGCGCACCTGGGACCGAGCACTCGTCAAAGTGCAGATGGACCTGAACGAGATGACGCACGTCGCCACGCAGAAGAGTCCCTTCGAGCTTATGTACGGCTATGTACCAAGTCGGGGAGAAGGGGCGATGCGTCGCGAACGAATGACGGAGGGACAGACGTACCGACGGCCCGAGGGGTTGCAAGGAGACGCGAGACGGCGCATCGAGGACGAACAAGTCCGCACGAAGACGCGATACGATGCGCGCCGTCATCGGCGCACTCGCTTCCAAGTGGGGGCGATAGTGTACATGAAGGCAGCACCGGAAAACACCGGACAATCCACCAAGCTGCAAGCGAAATATCGTGGACCACTTACCGTCGTCGAGGAGCTGCCGTCGGACACGTACCGAGTCGGGAACGTGGGGCAGGATCGACAATCACGGCCGTATACGACGACCGCGCACGTGTCGCAACTGAAGCAGTGGTCGCCGTCGCACGACGAATCGGACGAGGAAACGGAGCCGGAGGAGGCCACCACCGATTCGAACGACGACGAGGAGGGAGAGGAACAGCTCCGCAACGAAGCGGACGGGCGAACGAGAGGAGAAGGTGACGACACCAGCACGGAGGCAGCAAGAGGAGGGTCGACTAGGCGAGGTAAGCGTGCCGTACGCACGCCCGCCAGGATGGCCGACTACGTGACCTAGGACAGAAGGAGTAGACCAGTGTTTACGTCCAAGTTGGCAAGTCCACGGGCGTACCTTTCTGTCTGCGTGATATTTTCCCAATTTTATAAGGACACGGTTACTTTAGATGTGTTCCCCCGTTGAGTTACGTTGAAAGGGGTGAGCACGTAAACGCATACGAATTTAATGAGAACCTCCCGACACCGGCGTGCTCGAGGACGAGCACGTTGGAGCGTGGCCGAGTGTTAAAGATAAAATAACCGGTTCGAATATTCGCGGGCGATGGTAGGAGGCGCGACGAGCGGCGGACGGAGTCCGGCGAGAAGGCGGCCATATTGGGCCGGCGAGGACGAACAGCTGAGCGCGAAAAGCCGGTAGAGGCGGTTAAGACGTGCGAGAGAGTGGTTGAGCGAATAAACTAGAGACAGTGAACTGTGTGAAGGCGAGCTGTGTGCGGAGGTGAAAAAGGAGAGCTGTGTGGGTGAGAGAGACGCTGTGTGCGAGAGTGAGGAGACGTGGGCTGTGTGTGTGAAGAAGGGGAGCTGTGTGGACGGACCAAGGGGAAAGACTGTGTGGTGAACGGTGAAAAAGAGAGCTAAGTGACTGCGGGACGTAGAGGGTAGGAGTAGCGCTGTGTGACGGTTAGACGAGAGGGGCTGTGTGTGTGTGTGTGAGCCTGTTCTTGAGAGTGGAAAAGAGAGAGAGGCGCGCGAACCTGTGTACTTATTATTACTATCTTATTATTATTGTTATTCTATATTTTACCTTGTTATAAATAAATTCATAGTCGTTTTGGTTTTAACACACAGTATGCGTTTTTTCGTTTCGAATGTTGGTCTCGCGCTTGATCAATCAAACGGAATATAATCACATATGAACAATATTTCAACCGAAGCCTACCAAAATTACTTGACGTCTAATTTGCAAATCCTTAATAATGACAAATGTAATCATTCCGACATGATGGAGGACAGATCCCATAACAAACATTTTCGATCGAAAAAGCTCATGAGGCTACAAATTAATTAAAATAGAGGTTGAACGATACAAAATAAATATAAAATGAATCATTTAATTCATTTAGAATCGTTTATTAAAAATAAATGTATAGGAATTTTTATTTTGCATAAGAAAAGCTACCATTGTTTCATTGCGTCATTATTGTTTGCAAATTTTTTCTACACTCACAAAGCCAAAAAAATAACCGCTCAAACAAATGAAGACAGTACGAAGAGTCGTATTAACCGTAATTTAAATTAAGTCGCTTTGATTTTTCTTATGACTTACCAATTTTAGTTAGTCGTTTCGGCTCAATATCGGTCCAAGATTTTCAGCGGTAAAAGAAAAACAAACCAACGTTTTACGTTTCGATCCTCTGTTCGGATCCTCTTCAGAAATAATGATTTTATTGCAGCTAAAATAGTCACATTAGGATAATTATAATGATGTTCAGTGTAACAATTACTTAAAATACATCGCATGGACAAAGATTTTTGACCAATTTTATAGGTTAAGTACTAGGGAATAGACGTACCTTCATATGTCACTAAGATATAAATCAAAAATGTATTTCTCTCGTCATAAATTGTTTGGGAAATATGTATGACAAGCGCGAGTGAATTTCTACAGTATTGAACATGGAGAATTTCTCAGTTCATCCATTTTGTGTGTTCGAGCACATGTGCGATTGAGATCTAACAGTTGATCGTCTGTTAGATATTGTCTGTAAATTTCACATAAAAAGTTGAGTAATACCTTAATTAATAGAACACACAAGAGAAATTCGAGTAATTACCTGTGTCAATTCACGGGTGGTAATTTAATTGTTCGACATTCAATAAGTAGCCATACTAATTCACTCTTTCGAGTTTGAGAACGAGATCAAGATCGATGTTTCAGTTAGCAAAATACGAGTGTACTGGTGTCGAGAGATCTCTCGGTCTCATTGTATTACGCGACAGTGCCGTACATACTTAATTTCTGCATGTTAGGGGAGGCCATCACTTTCATTAAAGAGCCACGATGGGCTTCACTATTATATGAATTTAAGATCAATTAGGTGTAATGTAGTCACAATATTCCAGTGTGTATGTTCATGAGGCTTATTCACTGCTAATGTTAATGATTGTATTCACCGTGGGCTCAGTTTTTATATTCTTCACATTCACCACAGTCAATCATAGGATGCTGTTGTATGTAGCACTCAATTTTTGAATATCTGTTCTGAAGTTAATGGAGGAAGAGTGAGACTTGATTTCAATCATTTCTAAAATGAGTCGTTTCTTTAACAATTCCTCATTGCCTAGGATTTTAACATCATCGAAGTTGAATTTGTGTTTTGTCTGAATGCTGTGTAATGCTAATGCAGTGTGAGATGCATCTGTGTGTTTTATGCTATTCTGGTGTTCACTCATTCTCGTTTTTAGGTATCTTTTTGTTTGTCCAATGTACACTGCGTTGCAGTCAGAACATTCTATTTTGTACACCACATTGACTCTATTCATTAACTCAATTTTGTCTTTGGTAGCTCCCGTTATCAGTGCAATATTGTGTTTGTTATTCGTCACAAGTGTTATATTGTATTGTTGTAGAAGACGTACTAGTTCGTAGTGAATATTTTGAGTATAAGGTAGGTTTATTAATCTCGACGAGTCAAAGCTGCTAGCGGTTTGTCGATCAGCTGCTAGTTCTAGTAGTCGTCGTTGAATGATTCGATCAGTGAAACTCTCAGGGTAACAATTTCGTATCATGGTCGTTCTAATGAGTGACAAGTTGCCTTGGTGGAATGATTTATGGGCTAATCTAATTGCTCGGTCAACTAGCATAATGATGATTCCCTTCTTTTGGCTTAGAGGATGATGTGAGAAGTAGTTAATGTACCTGCCGGACCAAGTCGGTTTTCTATACCAATTAGTGATAATGTTGTTATTGTTTCTAATTAAAAGGAGATCTAAAAACGGTATTTTATTGTGTAGTTCTATTTCACTTGTGAACTTAAGTTTAGTGTGGTATGCGTTAAAGATGTCTAACGTGGTATCGATTTCATTCGAAGGAAGAGTTAAGATTAAGTCATCAACGTATCGTTTGTAAAGCGGTAGCGTAAATTTCAATTTTTGCAGACAATTCATTTCAAGGTCGGTCATCACTAAGTTCGAGAGTATTGGGGCTAAAGGAGATCCCATAGGGAGACCAAATATCTGTTGGTAAATTGTATTTTGGAAAGTAAAATATGTTGAGGACATGATAAATTCAATTGACTTTATAAGTTCATCTAACGGAAATTGTTCCGTAAATAATGTAGATCTGTTTCTGAGGCTCTGAATTACTAATTCAAGTGGAATATTTGTGTATAGGGAAACAACATCAAACGAGACTAATCTGTAATTATCCGGTATTGTGATATTCGAGACCAATTTTTGTAGTGAAAAACTGTCTTTTATGTAGGAATCAGTAGTATTTATTATTTTAGATAGTTTTTCTTGAATGAAATAGGCTAATTTGTGCGTGGGACAGTTAATAGATGACACAATAGGGCGCAATGGGTAATTATTTTTGTGAATTTTTGGGAGGCAATAGAGACGAGACAGAGTGCAATTTTCTGCTTTTAAGTGTTTTTGTGTCATTTCATCAATAATCCGTAGTGCTCTCCATCTAGTCAAAATTTTATTCACTCCTTTCTGAAGACTGGTAATTGGATTCCTGTTTGCGAGTTTATAGGTTGTAGTGTCAGCGAGGAGATTTAAAGTTTTAGTGACGTAATCAGATCTGTTGAGAATCACCGTAGTATTCCCTTTATCAGCTCGTGTTATTAGTATTTGAGGGTTTCTTCGAAGAAAAGCCACTGTGTCAAGAATCACTTTTTTTGTAGTGTTGCAGTTAATAGGTCTATTCATTTTATTAATGATGCTCGTGAACTTTGTCCTAATCTCATTGTGTATTTGTTGTTCCAATAAGTAACTAATTTTGTGTTCGAATTCAGTTATGGAGCGGTGAATATAAGATTTTGTGTCTGATCGTTTCAAGTAAGGGAAACAGAATTTATTTCCCAGCGATAGGAAGGTTAATATATGTGGTGGAATAGTAGTATCAGATAAGTTCTTAAGCCAATCATTGTTCATATTATTAATCTTGCCCAACTCTAAGTTCATCAGGGGATCAAGCCTTTCGAAGTTTTGTGAGATCTTAATGACTGCCTGTGGTCGAGGATTCATATTCAATGTGTGAAAAAAATTATTATGTGTGGTTTCTGTGCAGTTTCGATGGATAGTGACAGTATCATTGCCTCGATTAATTAACTGTTGCGAGGAAATGGCGTTTAGAAAGTCATTCTGGTTAAAAATGTGATCATGAATGCGGTGTGTTCGTTGCAGTCTAAGGAAATGTAATTTCCTACGATGCTTGTCATATAATTGTTTTGATAATCTA
Source organism: Netelia fuscicornis (assembly GCA_946811545.1). Taxonomy (NCBI): domain Eukaryota; kingdom Metazoa; phylum Arthropoda; class Insecta; order Hymenoptera; family Ichneumonidae; genus Netelia; species Netelia fuscicornis. The sequence goes on along the minus strand of OX328011.1, from coordinate 36,401,279 downwards.
TTAAGTCTCATATGTTCTAATTCAAAGAACTTTTTGTGTGTGTTTTCAGGAGTAAGTTTGATACTTAAAACGTCTTTGTCAATAAGTCTCTTAACATTCCTGATTCTGTAATTAATATCATCAATCTCTAAGTTCAGAATTGATTTGTACGTTTTGTGTAGGATTTTTTTAAAAAGCCATTTTCCTTTGTTATTTCTAATGGAGATGTTGTTGATATTTTGAGTAGAGATATGTTTCGGTATCAGACCTTCTCTTCTACATTTTAGTAAGAAGCGCAGTTGTTCATGCAGCCGTGTTTTTGTTGTTGCGTTGCGTGTCCAATTCTTGAAGGAAATCCACGCGATGTAACCATAGATGTGTAGGATGTCGTTAAAAAATGATTTCATCGTCTATTTTATAGCCAATCGTTTATGGTTGATAAATTTCGTGTGTGACCGTGCAGATGGTTGTAGTTAGTCGTTTCGGCTCAATATCGGTCCAAGATTTTCAGCGGTAAAAGAAAAACAAACCAACGTTTTACGTTTCGATCCTCTGTTCGGATCCTCTTCAGAAATAATGATTTTATTGCAGCTAAAATAGTCACATTAGGATAGCAAATAGTCACATTAGGCTGCAATAAAATCATTATTTCTGAAGAGGATCCGAACAGAGGATCGAAACGTAAAACGTTGGTTTGTTTTTCTTTTACCGCTGAAAATCTTGGACCGATATTGAGCCGAAACGACTAACTACAACCATCTGCACGGTCACACACGAAATTTATCAACCTTACCAATTTTATTCAGCTGCAAGCAAAGAGACATTCGATAGGTCGTCTGATAGACAGTTCAAAGCGCAAAATTTTTTTAAACAAAATGAAACATAAAAAACGGCTAAGAAAGCCGACTTTTTTTTACATAAAAACGAAATAACATTAGAATAACGAAATAACATTAGAACAATATGAAACGTTTAATTATATGCGGATAAATTTCGAAACAAAAATTCGAAAATATCTGTGTCGTCTAATTTTCTAAACGAACATCACCCTTTCGCGACACACCATCGACTAACGTGCACGAGCCCTCTGACCGCAGCGCTCGACCCCGTCTTCCTCCGAGCCTCCTTACGTCTGTTTCTTTCAATTAATTTTTTCTCAATCTCGTTCTTTTTAAACTCTTCCAAAAATGTTTCTCTTAATTTTGCATAAAATAATTCTTGCACGAATCTATAATTTAAAAAGAAACGGCTGATCTTTGTGAAAAAATGTTTCAATAAAAAACCCGAAAATCGCACGTTTAGAATTAATTTTTTCAAGACGAATATCTCCCTTGTACGACACACCACCGAACTACGCACACGAGCCTTTCGAGCGGAACGCTCTACCCCTTCCTCTCCCCAAGCCCCCCTTACTTTCGCTCGCGCGGCTTCGTTCCTGGAAATTTCTTGCAACACTGTCGTTTTTTCCCCAAATTTTTTAGAAATATTACACAGTATTCGTCTTTTTTGTTTTAAATGTCCGTCTCACGCTTCATCTATCTTTGATGAGATAGAATAATCATTTGTGAAAAATATTTCAATCGAACCTTGTACAAATTATTCGTCTCATTTGCAAAATTTAATTTAATCGCTTTCGTTCTTCTTTCGACTTACCAATTTTATTCAGCTGCAAGCAAAGGGACGTTTGACAGGCCGTCTGACAGATAGTCCAAAGCGCGATATTTTTTTTACAAAATGTAAAATAAAAACGGCTGTGGAAGCCAACTTCTTTCACGTAAAACAAAATGACATTTAGAGGATATATCAGGTCCAACTAGAGAGAGCCACCGCTCTCCTTGTTAGTATATCTATATTTGTGATAAATATAGGTATACTGAACAGAGGAGTGTAGAGGTCAACAATTACCGATTGATATATCCTCTGAAGGCCTTACATATACCTCGGGTGCACGAAAAACGTCTCGATTTTTGAACATTTTTTTGCTACGTAGGCAGGGGCAATCTTTTTTTTTCTTTTTCTACATTGTTTGTTAAATGTTTAATTCTATTAAAAACCTTTCAAAGTTCTATTTTTCAATTTTTAAGAACCATATATTTAGTTTACAAGGTCGCGCGGCCGACGAGAATTGCGCCGCATGGTCGACATCAAAACGCCTACAATAATGATCCAATTTGAAAATAAAAAATCATGGTTATAGAATGATATTGTAGTTATGGTCTGGCGGGGTGATTTTGTTTCAAAATTCAAAAAAGAAAGAATCTTCCAAACTGTGTTGACATTTTCAAAAAAAAATCGTCTTTGATCATTAATAACAATTGGTGGAATCAAAAAACAAAAAAAAGCCCTCGAATATATTGATTTTAAAATAAAAAAAATTTCTTGTAGAATTTAACAGTTAATCAACAATGTAGAAAAAAAAAGATATTTCTCCTTCCTCCATAAAAACAAATGTTCGAAAATTAAGACGCTTTGCGGGCACCCAAGGTATATGTAAGAAAATTAGAACAATTTGAAACGTTCAATTATATGCGAATACATTTCGAGACAAAAATTCGGAAATATCTATTCCGTTTAATTTCATAAACACGTCACTCTTTCGCGACACACCACCGACCAACGTGTACGAGTCTGCCGACCTGCGAACGCTCTACCCCGTCGTTTCCCCAAGGCCCCTACGTTCGCTTGCGAGGCTTTTTTTTTCTTGATTTCTCCTATCTCGTATTTGATAAAACCCGTACACAAAAAAATCATAAATATACTTTTTTATATTCAACAAAGATATATTTAATTATCAATTTTTAATATTTCTTACCTTTTGCGTTGCTCAGAATATATCTGTAGCTTGATGATATTTTTGTTTAACTGCTTCAGCAAAATATTTGGGATTCACCATAACATATCACCACCACTTTTTATTCACTACACTTTCTGAAGAGCACGTATAAACAGCGCCATGCGTAAATGTATAAACCGCGTAGGCGCAGCTTAAAAATGTATACTTTGCGTACAAAGATTTGTCAAGAGTTTCATAATGTGTCTATACGAGGCACTTCATGCCAATTCAAATCACTGTGAAAATTTACATTTTTCGTTGGGCTGGAATTTTGATATTTTTTCATGCTCTTTGAAAAAGAGCTCTATCACTTTTTTTCAAATTTTGTTATCGGACCGTTTACGAGATGCAAATAAAAAAAAATATAAGGCGTTTTTTTTCGAATGTTCATAACTTCTTCAAAAATGCATCAATTTAATTTTTTTTTTCAAGTTCTACATTTTTCACTACACATTTCATAAATTAAATGCAAAACGTATTAATGAATCGTGTTGTAAATCACGTTCTGTGATCGCCGTTGACTCTACATCTATATGTACTTGCGATACAGGTCCGAACAAGCGCGGTGCGCGGCGACTGCCGCACCCTATTCCTTTGTCCATCTTTTCTGTAACCGAGCGCGTCACGCGTCTTAGCATCAGTTGCTCGCTAACCATCAGACGAGCGTGTCACATGCGTTCATAATAAAACTACTTATAATAAAGACATTATTCCGACTGATTCGATCATCATTCTTTATCCTGCCATACATATGCACTGCCATTCTACGACAAATCGATTACACGATTTTTTTTTAATTTGTAGATTAAAACCTTGTTTTCAAAGCTGTATGGTTTTTTTAATAAATAAAAAGAAAACGAAAAGAATAAAAAGAAATAAGAAGAATTTACGTTCTCTAACGAATTCAACTATAGTTGTTGTCATGTACTTCACTTGTATAAATTTATTTAAACGAGGCGTATGCTGAACATATCACACACATTTCATGCATACTTTTCTTCAGCGTCCGTGGATTGTCCTTTCAATTCCTGTTTCGCATTTTTAAATAAATATGTTGTGATCACGAATTGTACGTATCGTAAAATTCAGGTTCACATGTATTGGATTTTTCAGGCAGCTGTCAATAAGTTTCAAACTTGTATTGTATTTTCAATACTCTGTTTTTTATAGTTAAATTAATATACAAATGTTCTAATTTTCAAATCAAGACACGGGTTACTGCAATACATTTGCCACAAATTTACAAACTCGTCTTGGAAATTCCTTGTTGCATCTATTAAATTCTAACATATATGCACGTTAGAACTTTACGTTCTTGTTTTAAATTTACCGTACAAGTGTCCCAAATTCAATTTCATCTACTCAGTTTGTAAAATTCATTTCCTTTTGTATTTTAAATGTCTTGTAAATTTCATATAATTTTTCCATCGTTTGGTCTGATTTTCATCAGCGTTTATGAATTTCTTTTTCAATTCCTGTTTCGCAGTTTTAAATAAATATGTTGTGATCGCGAATTGTACGTATCGTAAAATTCAGGTTCACATGTATTGTATTTTTCAGGCAGCTATAAATAAGTTTCAAACTTGTATTGTATTTTCAATCCTCTATTTTTCATAGTTAAATTAATATACAAATGTTGTAATTTTCAAATCAAGACACCGGTTACTGCAATATATTTGCCACAAATTTACAAACTCGTCTTGGAAAATCCTTGTTGCATCTATTAAATTCTATATGCACGTTAGAACTTTACGTTCTTGTTTTAAATTTACGTTACAAGTATCTCAAATTCAATTTCATCTACTGAGTTTGTAAAATTCAATTCCTTTTGTATCTGAAATGTCTTGTACATTTCATATAATTTTTTACAGTGTAGATATTAAAAATATCAACCCCTTGTAAAATTTCTAAAAATATATTAAATAATAGTTTTTGTGTAAAAAAATCTCAGCTTTCTGAAAAAAATATTTTCAATTTCGTCCAGTGTCGGGAAAAGCCTGAAAAATGAGGTCAAAAAGTAAAAAACGCTTTTTCTACCAATGTATATTTTTTTATATTTTTTAAAATATTTTTTTCGAAAAGTTCAGACTTTTGTACATGGGAAATATAGTTTTTGATTTTAGGAATATTTAAAAATAAACCATCGCAAAATAAAGTTAAAAGTTTCGTGATGAATTGCCGATCTGTATTATGCTGCCGTCACGGTCGTCGCACGATAATTATCGAATCAAGTTTGAAAATGTCTGTACAAAGCATTATATTCAGCGATTATATAGTAAATATATATGTTCAAAGTGTGAAGTGGGTAAGAAATAAAAATTATTACACAAAAGAGTTATCACAAGCGTCAAATCTTTATTATTTGAACTTTTCTTGTCACGGTTGACATAGAAACATTTCTTACAGTAGCAGAACCACGATTCTCGGTATCAGGGATAATACAATGCATAGATTGCGTCTTTTTTACAGCTACAGCATTGGCAAATCTTGATTTTAGCTGTGCTGCGCGTACTTCGTATTTCTCATTTGAACTGAAAGAGAAATCAACGTTTTTGAATGACTCACGTGCCCAGTTATACAATGCCAAGGATGATAAAATTTCGTCTCTCGTGCCCATTTGAAGAGATGCCCTTGCAGCGAGACGTTTGATCGTGCCTGCTAACCCATCACATGGTCCTTTTCCATCGGATGTAACAAAAAAATGCCATTCAGCCTTTAGCCCAAAGTCATTTACGTGGTAGCACAATTTGATGAATGCCGATTTGTTCTTGAACTGTTTTGGTGCTCCATCCGAAAAATAATATCTTTTTGAAACATTCTGGAATTTTTGTTTTAAATATTTTGTCAATTCTTCTTGGAACAAATGAACAGCCACTGTATCGTGATTCTACAATCAGAGATACCAACGAAGCTGCAATGCTTGGACTCATCATTCTCCATGTAATACACAACCATTGGAAAAAGAGTTGCTTGATTATTATTCCAATGGAAGGCTTGCGCTGCTTCTTGTACTACAAAGGCATAGTTTTCTGCGAAATCTAACGTCACTAGAAATTCGCTTGACTTGAGTTGGGTCTTCAAATTGGAATAATATCGACTTTGTGACTTTGCGTCAAAGTCATGCTTTAATATTTGTCCAATCTGTTTCGAGAGTGACTGCAAGAAACTTTCTGAGGAACTTGTCACCTCAACCAAGGAGCAGTGATTCGTTGACGTCTACTTTTTGTAACGAACGTTGTCCTTGCCATTATTCTTGAACAGTTCATTCAATTCACCGATTACAGTGGAGATTTTCGGACAATTTTTGCACGACCGATAATAACATGACTCCGTTGGTTGCGAACAAAGAAATTTAGCCAAGAGACTCTTATAAACTGCCTGAGAGTTATCGAGCCAATCAGTGTCCTTTTCTAACGTCGATAGTTTACAGCCTGAAAAAAAATCACATTAAAAAAACTTGAGTAATAAAAGTAAAATCTCAAAGAAGAAAAAAAGATTTTTCTAGCATAAGCTCCAAGTTTTGGTGTATATAATACTCCTCCCGCATACATGAAAATTCATGCAGAAAACGAACTCGATGAATAAAAAACAAAACCTAAGAAATAAAGCTCACCTTCCAACATAAGCTTCAAGTTTTGGTGTATAGTACACACACATACTGTATGGGTGCCAGCCGCTCCAGCCAAAACACAATGCTGAGGTCTTAACTCGGCGAATTTGGCAAATCCAATTCGAAGATCTGGATTACTCTCAACGAAATTGGAGTACAATTCACGGAGGTTGAAGATAAATTGTTTTTTTTTGTCGCTGAGTGCGTGAACCATCGGGATTCTTCACTGATTTAACGTCCTTCTTCCCTGGCATCTCTCTTACATTCTCTTGATCTTCGTAATATTCTATGACACGCTGGCGAACGTCGGAGTCAATAGATCTATTTCCAGGACGTGTAGATTTTGACACACAGTCTCGAGTTCAGTTTCTGCAGAAAGCTTTTTCGCTGCCAGAGCGTTCCCGTGTGAGCAATTAAACTCCTTTTCAATTGTATAAGTGCTTCACGTATCTGGCAATACCGAGAGATACTCAATTTTACGTGATCTAAAAATATAGACAATACCTCAATGTAAAGTATAATAAGCATATAAAGTATACAAAAACGTATTAAAAAATTAAAGATGTATGAATCGTACGAAAAATCGTACGAATTACCAGCTTACTTATTAGTTTCAGTATGGTAACGGATTTGCAATTTCGCCAACATTGACGCAAAATCTTTTTGCGCTTGCTCTTTCTGCTGTTGTTTCGATTTGAATTCCGCATTCAATCTTGATTTTTTTTAAACTGCTTCATGAATCTAGTCGCATTTCTTCGTCACGTATTGTTCTCTGTGTAGACTGTAATTTAAAATACATCACTTAACGTCAATGTCCAATAAAATATTAAAAATGAACTATTCATTAAAATATTCTACTTACTTTTTTCTTTGAATTGGACTGAGTTTCAAAAAGTTTTCAATGGAATGATCTTCAGTCCAATCACTTGGCGATGTTTGTTGCAATGAACTTGTCGATGGATATGGCACAAGTATTTTATACATTTTGCTTATTTTCAAATATTATTCTGAGACCTATAATGATTCAGATTTAGATATACAGTTTCGAAATATAGTTTCATGGACATTGGAATTAAGAATGAGAAATACTGGCTGGATTATATGCTCACACGATTCATTCATACATGCATACGTACATACACGTGGTGTACCTCTGTTTTCCCATGAGATACGTTTCCATGGATAGAAAGAGAGAGAGAAGGGATGCCTTGACAGAGATGTAAGTTTGTTACTTTTTGGAGCGGTCCCGTTCCCGATGACTTGATGGAGTCCCTTCTGAGTCGATGGGAATGATCCGGTACGATTGATGTAGAATGGTCCAGTACGAGAAATGGAAATTGTCCGGTACGATGGATGAAGAATGGTCCAGTACGAGAAATGGAAATTGGTGACGTTGGAAATAGAGTGGACAATTGCTGGCCAGGCAATAGTCTACGATCACAGTCACGTTCTCGACGGATGTTCTTTTTTCTTTCTTCGCACGGTCTGGTTGCTAGTGTGATGATGTTACTCATTTGGCGACTTAGGAGCGAGTGTCTCCTATTCGGTGCGAATTTTAGAACTGGTCTCCGTGGTCTCTCGGACATGTCCCCACTCTCCTTTCCCCCACTGTCGTCGATATTCACATTATGTGATCGAACGATCGCCTCATTATCCCCCTTTTGTATGGGACTTGTGTTTTTGTAACTTAAAAAACGTTACACAGATGCCATACAAACATACATACATTCACAACGGTAGATACGGAGCGCTTTGCTATTATTCCAAATTAATATTACAAGGTACAAATATCGGTTTTTAAAGGTAAAATATAAGTATTACAGCAGTGAAAGCCTTCACATTCGTCATCATTATTACATTCGTCAAAATTGTATGCGTAAATCCTTATTACATTCGTCAAAATTGTATGTGTAAATCCTTATTACATTCGTCAACATTCATTCACTCCTACACTCTTCCGTCGGGTAAGGCTTTCATTGTAATGACAGCGTTTGAGTTCGTCTGAGAATCACGGAACTTCAGGACTGATCGAATGTGGAACGGGCCGGAGGTACGGTCTGAGACTTGCTCGATTGTAAGTCCCTTTATCTTTCTTACCGTCACTTATATCCGACAATGCAAACGCATTAGCACCAAACGTGTTTGTTATTTCATACGGCCCTTCGTATACATGAAAAAATTTGTGCGTTATTTTGTCAATAGCACTCGAGAGATGCGGTACCTTTACGAGTACGAGATCTCCAACCTTCAGAGTTACACGGCTAACAGATTTTTGCTGGTTTCGTCGATATTCGAATCGCTTGAGCAGCCGCTCATTAGCCAGTACAATTCGATTAGGAACGGTCTCTTCAAGCGCATCAGGGAATGATATAAGTTTAGAAATTTCATCATCCGGTTTCTTTCCATAAAATAATTCATAAGGAGTATACCCAGTGCTGTGATGGGTAGTAACATTCAAAATATTCTCTATATGTGAGATGTATTTAGCCCATTTCGTATGTTGATCAGCACAAAGGGTCCTAAATAATCTACCTAATTCGCGCATGACACGTTCGGATGGATTAGACTGGGGATGCCGAATTGATGAGTATCCCACGCGAATACCTGCTCTTTGTAAATTCGTTTTCCATGACCTTGACGTGAATTGGGTACCGTGATCTGATAAAATTCTCTCCGGCTTCCCAATTCGGACAACATAGTCTGACAATATTCTCTTCACAACAATTTCAGCCGTCGCCCTTTTCACTGGATATAATTTTACTAATTTAGAAAAAGTGTCAAGCACTACAAAAATATACTGCACTCCTCCTATTGATTTTGGCAAGGGCCCATAAAAATCGACTGCGGCAAGCTCTCCCGGTTTCTTTGAATTAACCATGTTAAATTCACCTTCCATACTATAAGAGAGGTGTTTCACCCTCTGACATAAGTCACAGGTGAAAACGAATCGTTTGACATCGCGACTAAGACCCTTCCAATAATAAAACTGTTGTAGATACTTTATCATCTTGTATATTCCGACATGTGCGAGTCTCTCATGAGTTGTTTGAATGAGCAGTTGCTGCAACCGACGTGGCACAGCGATACACCACTGGGAAGTCATCTGCTTCCTTTGAAACCATATTCCATTATGCTGTTTTATATTCTCAGGATCTGACTTGCAAAGCTTCCTAATATTTGATTGTAAGTCCTCGTCGCTAGCTTGTACGTTCGCCAAATCTTCCAAACTTACTCGCAGACTTGGATCCATTTCCAAAGCACACATTAAATACAACGCATCTACCTCAGTGACCATGGATTCCTGAGACAATGGGGTGTATTGATTCAATCCCGCGATAATAATCTGATCAGATTCCTCCCTGTGAAAGCTACGATCCGGATTACGACTGAAAAAATCGGCTACATAATTATCACGACCATGGCAATGTGTGACTACGAATTCGTACTCCTGCAACAAAAGACTCCATCGGCACAGTCTAGCTGTTTGATACAAAGTTTTGTTGAGAAATGTCAAACATTTATGATCAGTGATTATTTCAAACCTTCGGCCTATAAGGTATATGCGAAACTTTGTTACGGCATATATAATAGCCAATAACTCTTTCTCAGTGGTGGTATAATTTATCTCCGCTGCATTTAGACATCGGCTGACCAGCGAGATTACCCGATGATCTCCCTGATGATCTATTTGGTACAATATACCGCTCACACCTTTATCCGATGCGTCTGTTTGCACCTTAAAGATTTCATTCGGTAAAATATGATTCAACTGTATAACCGTAACAAATTTTCTTTTGAGCTCTACAAATGCCTCTTCATGCTGTTTTGTCCATTTCCATGCCACCTCCTTTTTTAGCAACTCCCGAAACGGTTCTAAATATCGCGTGTATCCTATCAGAAATTGCCTGTAATAATTACAAACTCCTAGGAATTTTTGAAGTTGCAACTTATTAGCAGGTGAATTGAAATCTTGGATAACACCCAATTTTTCCGAGTCGGGGGTTATCCCTTCTGGGGAGAGGATAAATCCCAGAAACGGAACCCTGGAACTACAAAAGATGGCTTTGCTGAGTTTGAGAGTAAAGTTATTCAATAATAATACACGAAACAATTCGTCCAAATGAGATATATGTGCATCAAAATTCGCAGATGCTACAAGAAGATCATCAATGTAATATGTGAGAAACTCTGAGTGTTTTTCACCAAGTGCTAAATTAAGGGCTCTAATAAAACCACTACCGGCTGTTTTTATCCCGAACGGTATTCTACAGAATTGATACACAGTACCATTATGTACGAATGCCGTATATTGTCGAGATGATTGTTCTAATGGGACTTGCCAATACCCATGGGTCAGGTCGAGTGTCGATAATATACCGACCCCATCAAATTTCTGCATCAATTCAGTTATCACCGGTGGCGTTTCATTATCTCCGCGAATGATATCGTTTAAAAAGCGGGCGTCCAAACACAGCCTAACGCGACCATCCCGTTTCTTAACAATTCTAAGAGGATTACAAAATTCGCTATTTGATCGCTCTATCACGCCTGTTTCTATCATCTCTTTAATTTCTTTATCGACCGCATCTCGCAGAGCTATCGGAACCGGGTACGATCGTCGTACAAAAGGTTTATCTTTTATCAATTCGATACGGTGTTCGTATATTCTTGTGCATCCCGGCCTATTCGAAAACAAAGGCCTGAATCGTTTTATCAGATTAAGTAATTGGTTTGACTGGTCGGGAGTCAATGCCGTTAGCCTAAGCGCGATCGCTCGAAGATCCTCAGAAAAGGCAGCGTCCCCCCGAGAACGGGCATCATCCACAATGCATCCAGTTTGATTCTTTTTATCCATATTATTCACACACAAATCATGATTACTCATTGTCCATTTGATTTCGTCCTCACCTTTATGTGCAGGACCATCGACTGAACTGTTTATCACACCGTTAATCATACATTTATTTTCGTCGACTACGTCGATTGCATGGCACATCTGACCTTTCCTTTGACGATAAATTTGTATTATTTTATCGTTAACACACTCTTTTCTAGTCGCGTTAACGTCAGTACATTTACTTATCTTAGCATGATTTACTATTTTATTGTTAACACACTCTTTTCTAGTCGCGTTAACGTTAGTGTATTGATTTATTTCTATAGATTGAATGGTTTCTATTAACATATCACTTTTGTTAAAACAAATTTTTCGCGATTCTGTATCATCATAATCAGCGGTAATTGCCGTTGATTGGCCAATCTGCTGACAGCCAAAGGTATTGATAATTGTTAAATCTTCAGCGAAAGGAAATATGCTGATATGGGTGATGCCACTCTCGGTTTTTGACTCGAGCCTCTCCGCGGGCCTCCGATCGAACGACACGAACTCCTTATTCAGCCTTTTGCCATTAATCTCTATCGTATTTCTATCGTAATTTATAATTGCGTTGGTCGATTCGAGCCAATCGTTGCCCAGAATCATTTCGGACGTTAGTAATGGAATGACCAAAATATAAACGAGAATTTTTCATTGCCGATTGCGAATTCAATTAGTATTTGTCGCTTTATCGTTATAGATTTTGTACTAATTGCGGGGATCACTTGCATGTTAGTCACTGGAAGTTCATTGACGTCAATTTTTGTCAAGAGATTGCGATAAAGTGATTCCGAAATGCACGTGATCTGACTCCCGGTATCTACCAGAGCATCTACTTGTATTGAGGCGGTTATAATTGTGATTCGGGGTGATTTGAGCATGCGCTTGCTTGGTAAATTTTCATTTCGTACGTTGCCCAGTGCATCTTCGGTTAGGTCCTCGATAAAATCATAAAATTGTTGGCACGACACAGGACCATCTTTTGTCGTACCTTTTACTGGTTTAAATGATTTTGTTGACATGATTGAATTTTATTTTCAGTTGTTGTGGGAGGTGGAAATCGCGTGTCCGGTAGGGGCACTCCCATATTATACGGCGGATAATAAAATGGCACGGCCATGTTCGGATAACTCATCGGCACGTATTTCGAAAACCCTCCTAAACTGTTGTGATGGTTGGAAATTTGGCCATTCGTGTGGGTAGCCGCCTTATATGGTTCGGATTTGACTGGCTTCTGTTTGTTGTTTCGACCGTGACGGATAGCTACAGTATTTATTCTACCTGTTCTGTTGTTGTGATCAAATGCGTGTTTATTATGAACAGAAGATTCTTTTGTCTTTTTCGAATCGAAATCATTTCGCGTTCCGTCAAGTTGTGTGAGTGCCTGAGCTACGAACGTGTTTTTGCTATAATCTACTGTTGCTAATGCTGATCGTATTCGAAAGGGCATTTGTTGTACGATCGTATAATTAATTTCATAGTCGGATAGCTTTGGCTCTAAATATTTTGTTTCCTTAACTTGTTTGTAATAATATGCTTGAAAGCTACCGTCTTGTGCTCTGTATTTACGTGATAACCATTGACTTTTGAATCGCACTCGAATTGGGACAGAGTAAAATTCCTCTTTAAATGCCGTCTTAAACGATTCGAAATCATAAATATTATCTTTCGCAATCTCATACCATATTTTGATACGACCTTCTAACATACTCTCTATTACAACCATTTGGTGCTGCTGCGGTACATTTTTGCATTTTAAATATTTCTCCATGTGCTCCAAAAATTCAATCGGGTTATTTTCTTCGCTAAATTTTGGCGGTTTTACGTCGATGTGTAAATATTGTAAATGCCTCACCAATCCGTTCACCAATCGATCATTATTAGATGTATCCCCCTGATTCTCATCCGAGTTCCCATTATTTTGATTTTGATTTTCTGCGTTTATCCTCTCAGCCGCCGCGTGTGCACGACGCTGTTCAAAAGTTGCGCGTTCCTCGTCAAAATGTCGTTGAGCCTCTCTCAAACGCTGCCATTCGGCTCTTATTTCCTCTTCAGTCATGTTGACTTTTGTATTACTTTCGGACCTGTCAATATCAACACTTGAATTACTACTCTTATTATTATGTATGTCGCGACTACCTTTCAATGTTTCTGCCTCGCAATTTGGCGCGTTGAAAGCTATGTTTTTGCGAGCATTTATTTTCGTTTGGACCGAGCTCTTGACCTTCGGCGTTTTGGGTAACACCTGTGTATTCGTCTTAGCAACGCTCGATCTTGTTACACGTGATTTCTCGCTCGACATGAAAATGATATTACTAGATTAATCATGAAAACGTTGAAATTTTAATTCGGCCGTTAAATTCGAGCCTCTAGTTGGGCGCCATTTGTAACAAGTATTTTATACATTTTGCTTATTTTCAAATATTATTCTGAGACCTATAATGATTCAGATTTAGATATACAGTTTCGAAATATAGTTTCATGGACATTGGAATTAAGAATGAGAAATACTGGCTGGATTATATGCTCACACGATTCATTCATACATGCATACGTACATACACGTGGTGTACCTCTGTTTTCCCATGAGATACGTTTCCATGGATAGAAAGAGAGAGAGAAGGGATGCCTCGACAGAGATGTAAGTTTGTTACTTTTTGGAGCGGTCCCGTTCCCGATGACTTGATGGAGTCCCTTCTGAGTCGATGGGAATGATCCGGTACGATTGATGTAGAATGGTCCAGTACGAGAAATGGAAATTGTCCGGTACGATGGATGAAGAATGGTCCAGTACGAGAAATGGAAATTGGTGACGTTGGAAATAGAGTGGACAATTGCTGGCCAGGCAATAGTCTACGATCACAGTCACGTTCTCGACGGATGTTCTTTTTTCTTTCTTCGCACGGTCTGGTTGCTAGTGTGATGATGTTACTCATTTGGCGACTTAGGAGCGAGTGTCTCCTATTCGGTGCGAATTTTAGAACTGGTCTCCGTGGTCTCTCGGACATGTCCCCACTCTCCTTTCCCCCACTGTCGTCGATATTCACATTATGTGATCGAACGATCGCCTCAGATATGAGAGTACGGTGGCAAGTTCTTGAGACAAACTCTGCATATCGAGGGTATTTGCTTCTGATGGTGGTTTATACTTTGCAACATCGCTTCTACATGACGAGCAAAGATACTTATTACTGTCAGCGGTCTTAAATTTCCACAGATGCACTTCCGGAAATTTACGTAAATCTCGAGATTTTTTATTGTCTGCAGTATGAAAATGATAAGATTATTTTGAGGTTAGAAATTCATATTTATAGTCGTGAAAAAATAAGAACTTACGAGATGTTGGTTTGTTGAATGGATTAAAATACTTTTTGATAGGTATTTTCCGAATTTTCGGCATGACGAACAATGTAATTTATCTTTGATGAGTTCAAATTAGTGCTAATGTGGAACAAATTTTGTCGCTTCTCTGAGATCTGCAAACTTCATTTGATATAGTTCGTGTGGCGACCGTGACAGCAGCACAATACAGATCGGCAATTCATCACAGAACTTTCAACTTTATTTTGCTATGGTTTATTTTTAAATATTCCCAAAATCAAAAAATATATTTCCCGTGTAAAAAAGTCTGAACTTTTCGAAAAAAAAAATATTTTAAAAATATAAAAAATATACATTGGTAGAAAAAGCGTTTTTTACTTTTTGACCTCATTTTTCAGGCTTTTCCCGACCCTGGACGAAATTGAAAATATTTTTTTCAGAAAGCTGAGATTTTTTTACACAAAAACTATTATTTAATATATTTTTTAGAAATTTTACAAGGGATTGATATTTTTAATATCTAAAGTCAACAATTGGCAATCTGACAATTTTCGATCTACTGAACCTTCGAAAGGTTTCGACGAAAAAATTTGAAAAAAATCATGCAAGCTGTCTTTGTTATGTACTTTTTAATAAAAAATTTTGTTATGCAGAGTTCAGACCCCCCGGCACAACTTCACTCAATAATTGGTGGAATGACTCATATATATATTGATATCATCCACCATATATATAAACCCATTCAGAAATATGTATATATTATTTATTGTGGGAGTTTTACTTGCACACCCTCTCGGGTTTTTACAATTTGTCGTCTCTCTTTGTCTCTTTCTCTCTCTCTCTGTCATCGCCTTGCACTGACAGCTGCAGCCGCTTCGCATTCTCTTTACTCTCCCTGTATCGCATTCGCCATGGACGGAGGGAAACTGCAGAAAACCTCCGCCGATACAGGTCGGTACGTACCTAGTCTCCCCCAGCGTCAATGCGAGTAATCTCAAGCACGTCCACCAGAGTCGCCTAGGGCCCGGCATCTCCTCACCTGTGATGCTATGGGTTGCCCGTGCCCGACCAAGGCGTCACCATCCGCGCGATGAGAACCGCCTTGCGGGAGCACCACAGCCGAGCACCGATCCCCCACTCATCACAGTGAGGTTTTGTTGGGCATTTGTTTTGGTGGAATCCGAACCGCCAGGATTGCAGAAAAAACACGTAGAAATCTACGGCAGCAATGGTGAGTGTTTGCACAGGTTACCCCCCCCCCCCCCCCCCCCCCCGACTTAACACCCGACTCATTTGTGAGGAAAAATCCGCGATTACTCTTCTCCCCCTTTTGCCCGCGATTATCGGAAATAGTATATGGTTTTCGCTGTTTCTTTCCCTCTGTGATCGCCGTGTGGGACGGCAATTAAATTTAGAAATTAAGGTTTCGCGAAATTCTTAGTAACGGTCATTCCTAACCCGCCCGACCCCCCTCCCCCTCTACCTACTACCTCGACCGCCATCGAGAACCTTCGATCGCGCGCGTCGCGCGATCACACTCAACCTTCCCCCCCCCCCCCCCCCCCCCCCCCCCTCTCCTTCGATCATCCGAAGTCCTCACGGACGATAACGCCTTTCTCCCCGCATGCCCCTCTCCCTGCGATAGACTGTATTACCGTTAGTAGCGAGAAACACGAACGAATAAGTCGTATCGAATAAATCTGAAAAATAATTCGAAAAGCCAGTGGTAATTACTAAGAGGCCATCGCGTCGGCGAACCTGTCCCTGAGATACCTCTCCCCGCTCGACCCCTTCCCCCTTCTTACACGCTAGCCAACAACCCCTTTCACCGTCTGAGTTGCGAGTCATACATGTTGTTAAATTAATTTTTTTTTGTTATAAGAAAATTGATTGTTACAATTTTTCTTTTGTTAAAACATTTAACTGGCGCCCAAAAATTTTGGAGAGTTTTTTTTTATACGTTTTTTTTTAGTATCATATCCCGGAGATAGTCCGCCGTACAATTAAGAGTAAAAATAAAGCGTATTGTGATATTGTTCTTAGTATTTTATTTTTGGCAACTCGAAACTTTCCCTATCCCCCTTCCCACGGCGTGGGTGACAATATATATATATATATATATATATATATATATATAATGTGCCGTAATTCTTTTTCGTTGCTCCGATTGGGTCAAATAACGATATTGGGTTTCTGTAAGGATATCAGTATTTTTTTATTAATAACAATAACGATTTTAACAGTTATAACAACCTTATAGACTAACTTAATACTATATAACTATTCTTACCTGTAAGGATATCAGAAACGACATTAAGAGTTATTATCTTCCAATCGTCTTCACCTTACAGTAATTAATCCTGTTTACCGTTCGGTATCTCTTATTAAACTGACGACAATTCGTCGGTTAGGAACATAGGACAGCATTTCGGTGTTCCCAGTGTCCTTGTTTGTTTACATATTTAATTGGCGCATCAAAGGCGAATTATCTTATTAGCGAAGTGATACTATAGTATTGCTTTACATCTCCCCCGCTCGGCCAAGATTCTGTTTACAGAATTCTTTCTGTGTGTAGTCTTAAGACTAATTGTTTCTAAAAGACAACTATCAAGTGGCAATTGGTGCTGGGATTAGTTTTGTAATATGGAATAGGTTTGATTCTGCTTTTTTATATCCTGTATTCACTTTGTATATGGAGTTTGAGATTTTTTCTATAATCTGGAAAGGACCTATTCTTATTTCATCCAGTTTTTTCCTATTTAAACAATTTCCATTTTCTACATATACCATGTCTCCACTGTTGAATGCTCTTTCTTTTCTATTTTTATCGAACAATTTTTTATTGTAATTATGTGATTTTATTGTGTTGTCAAGTGCTAGCTTTCTATCTTGAGATAAATTATTGATACTATGTTCTTGACTCAATTCTTTTGGTAACGTTGTGATGTTTGTTCCTTGTAATAGATATATTGGTGCGAACCCAGTAACAGTATGTTCGGTTTCATTATATTTTTGTATGCATTCGTGTGCTATTGTCGTCCAAGCTTTTTTATTCCCGTATTCATTGATTTTGCATCTTATCTTGTTAACTATAGTTTGGTTTAGTCTTTCGTTCAGACCGTTAGAGAATGGAGTGTTGACTGAAGTAAATATTACTGGAATATTATTTTCCTTTAAGAAGTTTTTGAATTCTCTTGAATTCATTGCTGGATATTGATCTGATAAGATCATACCAATTTTGTTTGTGTCTGTAGCGGTTTTTATCAATTTTATTGCATCGTTTGCATTTTGTGTCTTTGAAGTTAAAATGAATGCGTATCTCGAAAAATGGTCGACTAGCAGGTGCAAGTATTTTTTTGTCGATCTAGACCCCGCCAATCCACCAATTGTATCGATTGACACTATCTCAAATGGTTCTGTTGCCGGTCCTAAATGTGACATTAGTCCAAATTTGTTCTGGCCTCTAGTTTTATTTTTTATGCAGATTGAACAATTCCTGCAAATCTCCTTTATGTTTTCTTTCAAATTCTTTGCCGCGTATACTGGCATGATCTTGTTCTGTAGTTGTTTTATGCCTAGATGGCAATAATCGTCATGTATCGCTTTGATAATTTTCTTGCTCAAGTTTTCGGATAACGCAATTTTCTCCTTGGCTTTCACTTTTTTATAATATATTCCATCCCTCAAAATCATCTTATTTCTTATGCTCTGTAGATGCTCATTACTTTGTTGGTCTTCAATAATTTCATTCAATGTTATTGTATTAACAATTTTTAATTGTTCTTCTTCATTTTCATAAGCTTCTAGTACAGGGTTTCTACTCAAACAATCTGCTTCTAGATTATCTTTTCCTGGGGAATATTTTATAGTGAAATCATATTGTGACAGGTAGTATGTAAGGTCGCCTAATTCTTCATCTGTCCTAGATTTTATATTTAAATTTTCTAATGGTTTGTGATCCGAGAAGACTAAGAATGCTCTTCCTATGAGCCAGAATTGCCAGTATTTTATTGCTTCCTTTATGGCTAGACATTCTAGGTATATAGCTTTTCTCTTTTTTTGACTATTATTTAATTTCTTTGAAAAGTATGCCACTGTTTTTTCTTCACCATCTACCTGCTTCTGTTTTAATATAGCGCCTATTCCTTGTAGGCTTGCATCTGTATAGATGTGTATCGGTAAATTGGGATCATAGATTTCCAATACTGGCTTTGAACATAACATTCCTTTTATTTGTTCGAATGCTTCTTGGCACTCTTTGGTCCATAGAAATTTTTCCCCTTTTCTTAACAAATTGTGTAGTGGATCCAACGTTATAGCTATATTTCGTATGTATTTATTATAAAAATTTATTTTCCCCAAGAATTGTCTCACATTCTTTTGGGTTTTTTGGTACTGGAAAGTTTCTTATTGCAGTAAGGTTATCTTTAAGTGGACTTATGGAATTGTTCCTTATAACATGGCCAAGGTATCTCACTGAGTTCTCTGCGAATCTGCACTTTGTAAATTTTAATCGGAAGCCCTCTTTTTGTATTGCTTCTAATAATTGGGATAGATGGTTTATATGTTCTTCGAAGGACCTTGAATATACTAATATATCATCTATATAGTTTGTTGTAAAGTTTGATAATTTATGCTTTCTGATTATGTTACTTAAAATTCTTTGAAATATTGCTGGGGACGTTTTTAATCCAAATGGCAAACAAGTCCATTGGAAATGGCCCTCCTGTGTCACAAATGCTGTTTTTTTTCTATCCTCTATCCGTAAAGGGATTGCCCAAAATGCCGAGTTTATGTCTAACGTTGAGAAAAACCTACAGTTTCTCGTTTTTATCATTAAATCTTCTATTAACGGAAAGGGTTGGGATTGCGGTACTACAATCTTATTTAGATCTCTGAAATCAATACATAACCTTGTTTTTCTGTTTTCTTCTCTTTTATACGCCAGTGTTACTGGCGCAGCGAAAGGACTATACGATTCTTCTATAAGATTTTCTCCAATAGTTTTGCTATTTGTGCTTCTATTTCCCGTTTATCTTCTGTATTGCATCTGTATGGTCTTTTGCTGCAATATCTGTCTATCTGTAGGTCGATACGTGCTTCATAGTCTTTTACTGTGCCTATGTCATACTTGTCTTTCGCGAATATCGTACCATATTTCTTTATTAATTTATCTATCTCATATTTCTCTTGATAGTTTAAATGATTTACAGATATATTGAATTTTGATTGATCTATAGATTCATTGAAATCTATAGTATTCTTATTTAAGGTGTATCTTTCTTCTGTAATGTCATCTTCTCTCTGTGTAATTTTTAGGTTCTCATCTTGAATGAGTTTGAATTCTTTTATAATATCTAATCCGATTAAAAAATCATATCGGATCTCATCTCCTTCTACTACGAAAACATTCATAATTCTTTCGGTATTGAATATTTTTATTTTTATTGCTATCATTCCCCTTGTTTTCTTTGCACCATTAATCGTTCTTAGATTTGTTTTCCATACATTTTCTAATTTCTCGTTTCTTATGTTCAATAATTTTGAATTTATAAATGATATGTTTGCCCCTGAATCGTATATTCCCAAAACTTCGACCGTGCCCTCAAGAATTAGCTTAATTTTGATTAATGGTGGGGTTCTCAGTTTTTTGGATTTGCTTCAAATAATTCTGTCTCTATTTCTGCATTATTTACAACTCTTATTCCATTTCTTTCTTTCGTATCTTTCTCATTTGATTTGAACCAACAAAGAGATTCAGGGTGATAGCGATTCATTTTCCCTTTCTTTTCGCAAGTTTTGCATGGAAGTTTTTGTTGCCTCTTTTCCGGAATTTCTTTAACCTCTTTATGACCAGTTTTCCTTTTTATCAAATGTTCCAAACTTCCTAACTCCGTAAAGAGATCTTTGGGTGTGTTTAGTTTTTGTCTATTAATCCTATCGGTTATAAATTCTGGTAATCCTACTGCGATGAGGTCGATCATGGTGCTATCCTCGATTTTTTTATTCATTTCTAACAAAATTCTTTCTTTTTTTAACGCGTAATCTAGTAACGAACCGTTCATATATTTATATAGAATTGCGTGTCTGATCGAAGTCCAACCTTTGTTTGTATATGTATCGCAGAAGCTCTCTTCCCAAGTGCTCCAATCTGATATTAATGTATTTTTTATGAGCATTGAATTGTACCAGTCTATAGCTGAGCCTTCTAGAAATAGTCTTAAGACTTCGATCTTTTCTGTGTCTTCGCGGATTGTTAAACGCGCACATTCACTCATGAAAGTCTCTAACCACTGTTTTCCGTTACCATTTTTACTTGTAAACTTTTCAAGAACAAATTTTTCTGTTACTTTTTTTAAATTACGGCACTTGTTTTCTTCACTTGTTGGTGTATGTTGTGATTCTTCAATGATTTCTTCTGGATAATATTCGTAGATGATTACATTATCATTTTCGTCTAAGTATTTTCCCTTTAACTCTTCTGTTACTTTGATCCAAATTCTCCTTGATTCGTGTCTCATTTTTAGACTCTCTCTCACTTTTTTTACGGCGTTGATTTTCACCAGTTCTATGTGATCTTTTAGCGGATAATATTCTTGTGGTACTCTATAGAGTTTCCCGTCTGGTGTTCCAATTGCTATCAGACATAGTACGTTGGTTTTTTTGTCTGCCATTGGGACCACTTTAAGCGAAAGCAATAGTTTGTCTACTGCCATGATTAATAATGTCGTTTTATAATGTGCCGTAATTCTTTTTCGTTGCTCCGATTGGGTCAAATAACGATATTGGGTTTCTGTAAGGATATCAGTATTTTTTTATTAATAACAATAACGATTTTAACAGTTATAACAACCTTATAGACTAACTTAATACTATATAACTATTCTTACCTGTAAGGATATCAGAAACGACATTAAGAGTTATTATCTTCCAATCGTCTTCACCTTACAGTAATTAATCCTGTTTACCGTTCGGTATCTCTTATTAAACTGACGACAATTCGTCGGTTAGGAACATAGGACAGCATTTCGGTGTTCCCAGTGTCCTTGTTTGTTTACATATTTAATTGGCGCATCAAAGGCGAATTATCTTATTAGCGAAGTGATACTATAGTATTGCTTTACATATATATATATATATATATATATATATATATATATATATATATATATATATATATATATATATATATATATATATATATATATATATATATATATATATATATATATATATATATATATATATTGTAACGGGCTTTCGTTACCTATCCGGGAGACTCCGCCGTCTGAGCCCCCTGGTCGCTAGCGAGGCGCGCGTCACCCTGATCTACACGGCTAGGGGCGACGGCCACCCGGCGGACATTTGCGGGGCACCCGGGGTGAACGGGCGCCAGGTACGAATACCACCGGAAAACTGGCTTATTTAAGTTTGTCATCCCGGATGCGCCACTGTGAAGCTAAATAGAGCCTGCGGAGCACGGCGGAGTCCCGGGCACACGAAATTGGCTAGGCCAACCCGACTCGCTGTCGGTAATGGTAGAGGGGCGTGGACGGGCGCGAGGACCAAGGCAGTGAAAAGACGACGAACGCAGTAGATAAAGTTTTCAGTTCTCTTTAGTGAAAGCTTCGCTGGCGACTACGCCGCAATTCGTCGAAATCCGGAGGACGGCGACGGGTGAGCTAGGCCGCGTGAAAGATGGCACGAGGCGGCGAAAGGTAGGGACGAGGATTTCCGAGAGGTAGCGGCGAATTATTTTAGAAGAGAGCGATAGGAATTACTATCAGGTAGCGACGAAATATGTTCGGAGGTAGCGGTAGGAATTACTGAAAGGTAGCGACGAAACATATTCGAAGATAGCGAGGTATGACTGAAAGGTAGCGACGAAATATTTTCGAAGGTAGCGAGGAATTACTGAAAGGTAGCGACGAAACATACTCGAAGGTAGCGATAAATTATTGAAAGGTAGCGACGAAATATATTCGAAGGTAGCGAGGAATTACTGAAAGGTAGCGACGAAATATATTCGAGGGTAGCGAGGAATTACTGAAAGGTAGCGACGAAACATATTCGAAGGTAGCGAGGAATGACTGAAAGGTAGCGACGAAATACCTGGAGAGTTCGCGAGAAGAATTGCCGAAGGGAGCGACACGACGTAGAAAAGGTAGCGGCGGGATAGATAGAGAGATAGCGACGAACATCACGACAGACAACGAAAAGATAGAAACGCATTACGAATTTAACTCTATCGCGGGAGCGGGATACACGGGTCACGAGGGTCAGGGACAGACATAGACGACAGGATACCGACGACAAACCTAGTTGAGCGTTTCCACCTGAGCAGCTAACGGCCACCTTCGCGGATGTGGCGGTTGCCCTACCGGCCGACCGGTAAAACAAAGAACGCGCCGAGGCGGCACGATACTGATCGTCGACTTCATCGACAAAACCCTAATCCCCAAACTTACCAAAACGTAGCGGCGGTCCAACGTCGAACTGTATGTCGGCGTCGCACAGGGGAACACAAAATAATCAAGGATGTAAACGAACAAAAAAAATCAAGACGGTGACAACGAATAGCCGGTTACCCGCAAGACGAGATCGATGGTACTACTCGATGTTTAACGCGTCCGAACGTGCTGGCCGACGCGCGCCCTACTTCGTCGATAAATCGATTTTTCCCCCCAACTATGCAAAATTTCGTGAACGATGATTGACGCGCGACGGCCGCTACCCCCACTACGCGCTACTGCGGGGAAATAAGAAAGAGAGCGAAGGAGAGAGCAAACAGTGGGTACGTGCACGCCTTGCGAATGGGCAAGTGCTACCGAACTCGTCCTCTAAGTCTTATACCACGTAATCACAACACCGAGCGCGATGATTATCGGTGCCGGACGCCTCGGATTCCTGGAACTCTGCTCGGGCTATTGTACGACTCTCGTCGCTATTTTTCAATGTTTCGGCCGGCTTATTTTTGCGCGTAATTTGATGTCTCGATGGCAAAGAGGGGCGTTAATCCGCCTCGCACGATGAATAGTTGGTCTTGGAGACGAGAAGGCGCAAAAACTCGTCACAATATATATATATATATATATATATATATATATATATATATATTGTGACGCGCTCGCTGCCCTGAAAATTTCGCTAAACAAGTCGCGAGCTGCCCGTCCAAAATCTATAATGACGCCCGAGTTTCTCTTAATTGTCTTTTTTCTTATTCGCTCTCACCTTTAGGCGCCAGGTATTTCTTTCGCCCGAAATACCAAGGGCACAGTCTCTTGACTTTCTTTCTTTTTACGACTGCACGGCTAACTCAGGAATGGGGGTGGGGGACTCGTAGGGCAAACATGTATCAATAAAGCGATCCCGAAATCACGGGTGAGCACCACTGTTCAAATTTTAACATGACATTTAATTCCCCTTTACTTGGGCAACAACGATAATTTCTTACAATTGTAGAACATTTTAATCGACATTCATCATACGCATTCAGTTACTCGGTACGCTCGTTACGCTATTTGACCTATCGTGTGCCTGAGAGAGACACAGCTGTTTCCCGGAGACGCCGGAAAGCACAGCTAACGACTTGGGCCTACGAGGGGGTGCGGGACGGACACCCTCTACCACCCCGCGTACAACCACGGAGCGTCCGTACGTCGAATAAAGGAATTGCACCACGTGCGCCTACCTTCTCTATTCGCCGTCTCTCTCGTCCAGCGCGTCGCACAGCGGGCCTTGGGCGTCGTCCCTCTCTCTCGCTCTCGCTCCTTCGTCGCTCCCTGGGGCTCGTTCTCTCTCCCTCGCACACTCTCCGCCTCGCGTAATCCTTCGCTTTGCGTTCTCTCTCTCTCTCTCCTCACTCGTCTCACTCACTCTGTTCACTCGGTTCCTATTCTTTATACTTTTTCTCAACCACACTTCCCAGCTCTCACTCTTTTCTTACTCGCGACTATTCACAATCGTCACTTCTCGACTTCTTACTCTCGACTATCCACAATCGTCACTTCTCGACTTCGTACTCTCGACTCTTCCAACCTGCTCTACTACTCGTCAAAATCTAACTAACTACTCTCTTGTCGGTGACCAAAACCTAACTAACTTAAACTAATTCTTCTTGCCGGCCGGCTCCGTCGCTCTCCCGGTCACGTGGTCGGGGTCGAGTCCGTCCGACGATCGACGATCGCTCCTTCGGCACAGCCATCTCTCTCGCTCTGCCGTCGGCCGTCGTCTCTCTCTCTCGTTAGCCGACGTCGTCGGTCGTCGTCTCTCTGAAATTCAGGAAGATTTCGACGACAGTGCCCGTTCGACCGTTCCTAGGTTCCACCACGGGTGCGAGACGGCGCGACGCTGCTGTTTATACTCGACGTGCCTGCGAGGCCCATAATGCCTCGTCACATCCCCCCACTAGGCTATTGTCTACCTCGCTAAGAGGTAGGCACACGCCGATACAACTCCTATCGCGCGACAGCAGAGTCGGAGTCCGTCTCGCCCCCGATCAGTCCCATCACCAATCACATTGCATGGTTATCTTAATCCTATTGCCTACTACCTATTGGATACTCTTACGTTACTTAGCCAATCGTTATTAAATCAAAAACCCAAATCTTTTTCAAATCAATTTTTTATTAACTCTTACTGCCCTTGTATGCCAAAAGTTTTTTTTTTTTTTTTTTTTTTTTTTTTTTTTTTTTTTTTTTTTTTTTTTTTTTTCTTTTTTTTTTTTCAAGGACTTCTACCGAGAGGTTCCCCTGCTTAACCTAACAAAAAATAATTTTTCCGGGGTTCCTCTCCCTACTTCCGGCCGGCGCCGCCTCTCCTTTTCACCACCGCGAACGGCGGGGTGAGCAATCCGGGCACGTTGCCCTGGTGTACCCCACGCGGTAGCAGGAGATGCAATACGGACGCGAGGGGTCCCAGGGCAGCGTGCATTCTCGTGGCCCATGGCCGTCCTGCAGGCACCGCGGACAGGCCATATCAAATGGGTAGCGGTCCGCTGGCCTCTGACTTCGGCGGAGCTTCGCCCTCTCGGCCCGATTGTGCGCCGCTCGCTCCAGGCCATGAGGACCCGGGCACGCGGCGGTGGTGACCCCGTCGCGGTGGCACAGCCTGCAAAAGCCCACTCGCAGGCGTAGGGTGCACCGTTTCCACGAGTGCCCCGGTGACCTGCAGTTGAGGCATCCCTTGGGTGCTGCGGCCCGGGCCTCCTCGATGGCGCAGCCCTCCTCTGCGTCCCGTTGCGCCTCTTGCGCGGCTCGGCTCATGCGCGCTTCTTGCGCGGCCCGGTCCTCCTCAGCCTCTTTGCGCGCCTCCTGCGCGGCTCGGTTTCTGCGCTCTTCCTGCGCGGCCCGGTCCTCCTCTGCGTCCCGTCTGCACGCCTCCAGCGCGGCTCGGACCTCTCTCGCCTCTCGGCGCGCCTCGCGCGCGGCTTCCTGCGCGGCGGACCACCCTGCCGGCGGCAACCCGCTGGCCTCCTCTTGCGGTGCTGGTCGCCGGGGGGTGTCCTCCTCGTCGATTGTCAGGCTGGCTATCATCTCCTCGACCGGATCCTTCCAGCCGACGTGCCTTTCTCCGCCCGGCATGGTCCACCGCGGTCTCGGTGCCGGGGTGAGTCGCCTGGCGGTCGAGGGCCCTGGCCTCGGTTTCGTAGCCTCGGTCTCCGCCCGGCTGGGTGGTCGTTTTGGGATGGCCCCTCTTGCCGGTGGCTCAGCCGTGGTCCCGGCCACTTCCATCGTTGGCGCAGCCCTTTCGACGATCGCCCCCTCGGCGGCCTTCGCTTCGGCGTACCGTTGCGCCGCTCTCTGCCGCGCTGCGGCGAGCTGGTCCTCCGCGGACGGCGCTGGCTCCCTCGCGGGGGGTTCCGGCACAGCCTCTTCCCCGTAGAATCGTCGGCGAGCCTCCTCGCGGATTCTCTTTAGTTGCTCCTCGCTCGACATTTCGCACAGCGCTCTTTTAGGTATTCTGGCCAGACACAATCAAGAGGAATTATCACCGCGGTCCCTACATCATCACACAGAGGGTCTCACCGAGCTCTCCGCGGTTCGCTTAATTACAGAAATTTTTAGGTCCTTGACATGCCAAGTCCCCGCCGGTCGACCAGCATCATCAGACAACTCGACTACATTCGGCGATTTCATTTTCGTTATCACGAACGGTCCGGCGTATTTCTTCGCGAATTTCGAAGTTAAGTTGTTCGCGGCCTTCGATAACACACGGTATTTGCGGTAAACACGGTCCCCGACATGCAGCGGAACATCCTTTCTACCTCGATTGTAATACTCGGCCTGTTTGGCCGACGCTTCGCGGATATTACGCGTCACGAGGTCTCTCAACTCGACCAATTTGTTCATTCGTTCGACCCATTTTTCGCGATCTGGCACGTTCGGAACGTCTTCCTGCGCGATTCGCGTCCAGTATTGAGCCGGTCTGGGTTCTCTACCGAGATTCAAGAACGCTGGGCTTACGCCCAAAGACGAGTGCACAGCGGTATTATACGCGAACTGAAATTCTGCTACGCGCATGTCCCATTCGCGGTGATCGGCGGAAATGTAGCTCGAGATCATCGTTTTGAGATTCCGGTTGACTCTCTCTACGGGATTAGCTTGGGCGTGATACGGTGGTGTCGTCATTCGTTCAATACCGTATTCGTCCGTCACTTTCTGTACTGTCTGGTTCACGTACTCGGTCCCGTTATCTGTCAAAAGTCTCCGCGGTGTTCCCCAACGGCAGAGTACTCTCGCGCGGAATGCGTCCATGATTGTTTTCCCGGTGGCCGCCGCCGCGGGCACACACTCAATCCAGCGGGTGAACATGTCCTCGAATACAATTAAGTATCGGTTTCCCGCCTTCGATCTGGGGTACGGTCCCATTACGTCGGATGCGACCGTATCCCACGGCTGAGCAACAACCCGTGGTCCCATCATTCCCATGGGCCTAGCTTGATTCGCTTTATGCAATGCACAGGTAACGCACTTCCCTACGTAACGCTTCACGTCCCTGTACATCCCTGGCCAATAATAATCGTTAGCGAGTCGACGGTACGTTCGGTCTACTCCTGGGTGACCCGATTGCTCCGCGTCATGTGCCTGTTTCAACAAAGCCTCGTGATCTTCCGACGGTATTACTAGTTTCCACGCGTCCACATCCTCACCTACCGCGTCTTTGATTGCGTTCGGACGATAGAAATAAATGTCCCGGCCTTCCACTCGCCAATCCGGAAATTCGCGAGGATTTCGACGAATCGCGTTCAGCCTTTCCTGATACCAACCGATTTCGAAACAATCTCCCAGCGAGTCTACTTGAGCATCACCGTTTACTTCCACGTCCGCGAACATTCGCGATAGGGCGTCCGCCGCTTCGTTCTCGGTACCTTTTCTATATTCGATTTTCATTTTATATCCGGACAATTCAAACGACCAACGCGCGAGCCTACCAATCGGGTCCGCGAGATTATACAACCATCTCAAGCTGCTATGGTCGGTCACTACGGTGAACTCGTACCCCTCCAAGTATGGTCTGAATTTCCGCACGGCCCAAATTACTGCGAGACACTCCTTCTCCGTGACCGTGTACCGCGTTTCCGGTCCTAGCATCGCTCGACTCGCGCATTCGATCAACCGTTCCGAATCACCGTCTTTTTGTGTTAGCACAGCTCCGATCCCACGATCGCTCGCGTCCGTGTACACAATAAATGGTAATTCGTAATTCGGATAGGTTAATATGGCAGCGTTCACAATTTCGTCCTTGACCGCTCGGAACGCAGCCTCTTCGACGTCTGTCCAGTCCCAAGTCACAGTCTTACTCGTCAGTCTGTTCAACGGTCCGGCGACTCGCGAAATATTTTTCAGATGGCGATGGTACCAATTTACCATCCCATTGAATCGTCGTAACTCGGTTGCGTTTCGCGGTCGCGGATATTCGATTATAGGCCGAATTTTCTCAGGGTCTGGGCGCAGCCCTTCGCTGTTAACCAAAAACCCAAGATAGCGTACCTCGTTCCTACAAAATTCGCTCTTCTCATAGTTTATTATGAGGCCGGCCTCTCGTATTATTCCGAATATCTTCTCGATCCACTCGAGGTGCTTTCGGAACGTCCTATTCACGATGATAATATCGTCCAAGTATGCAAACGCGTGCGGTTCCAGCGCTGGACCTATCAACCGATCCATCAGCCTTTGAAACGTAGCTGGCGCGTTGCACAATCCATACGGCATTCTACGGAATTCGAACAAACCTTTCCCCTCTACGACAAACGCGGTGAAATGTTTGCTAGTCTCCGCCATCATGATTTGGTGGTAGGCCGCACTCATATCTAACGTCGTGATGTACACGGCTTCCTGAAGTTTACTCAGTATCGTGTCCATTCGCGGTAGGGGATACGCGTCTTTTCGCGTTACTTTATTCAACTCGCGATAGTCTACGCAAAATCTCCACGTACCGTTCGGTTTCGCGACCATCACCGGCGGACTTGCCCATTCGCTTTGCGACGGCTCGACGATGTTACCGGTTAACATCCGATCTACCTCGGCATGCAATGCGTCTACCACCACGGGCGAGCGTCGGTACATCCGTTGCTTCACGGCCCTATCGGTCGTAACCTCTATCACGTGTTGCGTGAGCGACACAGCAACATTGAAATCTTTCGGCATCGTCGGGATCACCCCCGAGAGCATCTGTTCTAAGTTTTTCTGTTCGTCATGTCCTAGTTCTTGAAGTCCGCAACATAACCCGATTGCTGCAAGCTCATCGTTTGGCTTCATTATCGGGTGTTCTATCCCGACCTCATCTAGCGACCAGACTCCGCGCCCGGCACAAACATTGACTCCGAACGCGTGCATGAAGTCCATGCCTAATAAACAGTCTGATTTCAGGTTACGCACGATTATGGTGGGGAACCACTTTTGGACCCCGTCCAAGGAAATCGGGAACAACGCTTCCCCGACTACTCGTTCTACTGTACCGTTTGCCATCGTCACGCAGTCGAGTCGTGTCGTCGGGTATTGTCTGTACGGTATCCCGAGCTCATTTACAATGTGGCTGCCGATGCGCCCGAACACGGACGTTGTCGCACCGCTATCCACCAACGCCTCGAGACACCTTCCACCGATCTCTAACGACACAAAAACTCTCTGCCGTCCCGGTTCGCGCTTCCACTCTCTCGGGGGAGCGGGAAATGCAAAAGAGAACCTCGTGTTTATCTCGACCGGTACTTTTTGTTCGAACGGTTGGTCTCGCGTCCCGTTTTCGCGATTTTCGTTTCCCTTTTCTCCGTTCGCATCGCGGTCGGCCTCATTGGTCTCGCCAATTACGCGAGTGTCTGGCACTTCTTCGTCCGATTCTTCCGAATCGTCGAGTGTCCAGATGCCAATCGGACCGTAGGGGGACTCACCTGTGTCGACTTTCTCTATGCTTGCCGATGTTTTGGCGTGCGGAGAGCTCGCTGCACCTGTAAGTACGCGTTTCCCTAACTCGGTGCTCACCCGCTCTACCTTATTAACGCTCGGCTTGTTGTGGATAGGGGAAGGGGAAGGAGGATTTAGCTCTGACCCTTCGCCTTCCGTTGGCGGGGTATTTACGCGGAGCGCTGGCTGTCCCGCCGTAGCCAGGCTCGGTTCTCGTTTTTTGAGAAGGCACAGCCACAGTTCTCGGCAGTCACGTCTTTTCTGCCGCAACCTATGCACAGCTGTACCTTCGGTTTTTCGCACTCGCGGCTGAAGTGGCCCGCGTCACCGCAGTTGAAACAAAATAGGGGAGTTCTTCTCATTGAACTCCCTGAGGCACGGGCAGCAGCGTTTCCAGGCGTGCGATTTTCTGGATTAGGCCTGCTGCTTCCGTTGTTCCCCCCACCAGACTGCCGTTGCGTCTGGTGATTGTTGGCCGAACTCGCCGGAGGTCTTGCTGCAGCGTTAGCATACGACGTCGACGGTGTCGGTGCCTCCGTCGCTGCAACCTGTGCTCCGCTGCCTTCACTCTTCCTCCTCCGGCGCCTCTTCGGCGCAGCCTCCGGCTCAGCACTTCCTCTCTTCGCTCCGCTGTTCGTCACAGCGTTCACTTCGTACGTGCGATACCGTTGGTTCGACGGTCTCTTCGGCTCTGCTGACGTCGTCGCCGTTTTATTCTTGCCGACCCACGCAAACTCCTTTACGTGGCACTCACTCCTTGGTGGTGGCGGTCGGCGTGCCTTTGCCCGTGCCCACTGTCGTTCGACCAGGGATGCTCGCTCGACGAGTTGAGCATACGTCCGCACTTCGCCTCGGTCCAGTTTGTCCCAGTACTCGGGTCTCAATCCCGCGTATACTCGATCCAACTGACTCTTTAGACTTTTCTTCCGTCGCAGCCGATTGTAAAGCCCCTGAATGCAGATTAGGTAATCCTTTGCTGATTCCTCCGAGCCCTGCGTCCTGGCTCGGATGTCGTCCTTCAGGCCTTGCTGATCGTAGTCGGCTCCGAACCAGGCACGGAAGTCATGCAGAAAGTCGCGCCATTCTTCCCACTCGCAGCGGTTCGATCGGTACCACCGGACGGCACGGCCTTTCAGCACTTCCGGCAACACCTGGAGACGCTCATCGTACCGGATATCCGACGCACTGATTTTCTCGTAGAGTTGCTCGATGAACTCTTCGCATCCGAAATCGTCGTCCCCGGTGAATCTCAGTTGCCATTTCCGCGCCACTTCACCAATGTCACGGGTTGGTCTTCGGGATCTCGGTCGTTCCCAACTGTCGTCGTCGGAGCTTCTTCGAAGGTCGCGTCTCCTTCGCGGTCCTTCACCGCCGCTCCTCGCGTAAGGTCGGTTGTTTCTGGGTACAACCACTGACTCGAGCGACGAAGACGACGAGTCACTCGAGTACTCCTCAGGATCTCTCGAGTTTCGGACTTGTTTGGCGGAGCCTTTCTTCGCTCCGTTCCTCGGTTGGATCGCGCGGCGTTTTGAAATTGGCTCTGTATCGGTCGATTCCTCCGTGGATGTCTTTCGACGGGTTTTCCTCCTTTTTGGCAGTTCCCATCTGCCTTGTTCGCTGCCGTCGCTGTCGGTCTGCACGCCGATCTCGCGGTATTTTGGCGCAGGTGCCGTCTTCGGCTTCGATGCGGTGCGACTCTCGCCAACCGCTTGCATCCCCCCTGGCACGTCCCCATGGACTCTTCTCGGGGCCTTGCTCAGTTGACGAGAGCTGCTCGCATCTTGTCCTGTCGCCCACAGGTCCTCTACCATGCGCTGATCCTCCGCGCTCGGTGCAACCGATCTCCTCACGCGAGTTCCTCTCGTCGCCACAGTCGATCTCTCATCAGCGGGCATCTCAAGTCCCCGTCCTACCTTCGGCTCCGTATTTCGCGCTCCCTCCGCGGGGCTCACTAGCCTCGAGCCGCCATCTTGGCTCGTTGCTCGCGTCGCGCTCGACACCCACTCTCGCAATCGGTTGCGAGTCACCGCTGACACTCCAGTGGGGTCGATGACTAGCGCACGAAGAATCTCGCCAATGTTCTCCGTATCGAAATTATCTATTGGCGTTATTTCCTTCTCGAGGCCATCATCGGGAATTTGATCGCACGATCCCCACGTGATGCTCGAGTATCCCTTCTCGCGGAGCGTACACCTTCGGAGTCTATCGCGAAGCGCCGCACTCGTCCCTTCGACACTCGCCCCCGCCGCGCGTAATAAGTGCCGAACAGCGTCTTCCGGTATCAAGTCTATCCATTGCAAGACGTCCGGCACACGCGGTCTGCGCTCACGCGTGTTCACGTTTCCTAGGTCGATGTTGACAGACGCGGCCGGACTCAAGCTGTCTTCCCCCGCTTGCGGGGGACAGGTTTCACTCGGAGTCTGATTCACCGCCATTGTCCAAAACGTCGTTTACGAGAATTAATGACTTCGCGAATTACTTGAGTGATTTAATTTTCGCGAATTGTTACACTAATTATTCGCGAATCAATTCTCGTCGTTGTCCGATTTTATTTTAAATTTTGCGCGAAATTATTGGTCGGGAACTTCGATAATTTTTCTAACTCCGACGTACTTATTGTATCGCAACACCGAAAATTATTTCTTTACGATGCGAATTATTTATTTGTCAGATCGAAATTCTTTCTTGACCTGTAAGGGGTTCTTCGTGAATTTTAACTTATTTTATTCACCGCGCGAATTATTTTTTCTCGTCCACCAACAATTTTTTTATTTATTCGTTTAACGGGTCGATTATTTTTCGCGGATTGCAAAAAAATTAATATAACCACCGCGCGAATTATTTTTCCCGTGTCGAGTCCTTTACACGACTCAACGCGCACTGTATCATACAGTTAAAGCTCGCACGTGGTTGAGTACCTCGACCCCACACTGAAAATCCACGAATTTAATTTTCGCACACGGTATCCGAATATTCGAAATAATATTTCGTACAACGCTTCTCGAATATTCGAAATAATATTTCGTACAACGCTTCTCGAATATTCGAAATAATATTTCGTACAACGCTTTGACAGGTCCTCGCCGTCGTCCGCGCAGCGTATCTTCGAAATATTATTCCCACTGTTTATCTCGATGTCCGTTCGACCGTGAGAGCGAGCGTCGTGTTTACATCGCGCGCGACACTCTCGCTCGGCTCTCGTGGCTCACGCGAGACTTCGTTCTCGCTCTAGGCACAGCCGTTCGAGTACGCGTGCACTCGCTATACGAAATTTTATTTTGCCACTGCCCCACGTTGGGCGCCAGAAAATTGTGACGCGCTCGCTGCCCTGAAAATTTCGCTAAACAAGTCGCGAGCTGCCCGTCCAAAATCTATAATGACGCCCGAGTTTCTCTTAATTGTCTTTTTTCTTATTCGCTCTCACCTTTAGGCGCCAGGTATTTCTTTCGCCCGAAATACCAAGGGCACAGTCTCTTGACTTTCTTTCTTTTTACGACTGCACGGCTAACTCAGGAATGGGGGTGGGGGACTCGTAGGGCAAACATGTATCAATAAAGCGATCCCGAAATCACGGGTGAGCACCACTGTTCAAATTTTAACATGACATTTAATTCCCCTTTACTTGGGCAACAACGATAATTTCTTACAATTGTAGAACATTTTAATCGACATTCATCATACGCATTCAGTTACTCGGTACGCTCGTTACGCTATTTGACCTATCGTGTGCCTGAGAGAGACACAGCTGTTTCCCGGAGACGCCGGAAAGCACAGCTAACGACTTGGGCCTACGAGGGGGTGCGGGACGGACACCCTCTACCACCCCGCGTACAACCACGGAGCGTCCGTACGTCGAATAAAGGAATTGCACCACGTGCGCCTACCTTCTCTATTCGCCGTCTCTCTCGTCCAGCGCGTCGCACAGCGGGCCTTGGGCGTCGTCCCTCTCTCTCGCTCTCGCTCCTTCGTCGCTCCCTGGGGCTCGTTCTCTCTCCCTCGCACACTCTCCGCCTCGCGTAATCCTTCGCTTTGCGTTCTCTCTCTCTCTCTCCTCACTCGTCTCACTCACTCTGTTCACTCGGTTCCTATTCTTTATACTTTTTCTCAACCACACTTCCCAGCTCTCACTCTTTTCTTACTCGCGACTATTCACAATCGTCACTTCTCGACTTCTTACTCTCGACTATCCACAATCGTCACTTCTCGACTTCGTACTCTCGACTCTTCCAACCTGCTCTACTACTCGTCAAAATCTAACTAACTACTCTCTTGTCGGTGACCAAAACCTAACTAACTTAAACTAATTCTTCTTGCCGGCCGGCTCCGTCGCTCTCCCGGTCACGTGGTCGGGGTCGAGTCCGTCCGACGATCGACGATCGCTCCTTCGGCACAGCCATCTCTCTCGCTCTGCCGTCGGCCGTCGTCTCTCTCTCTCGTTAGCCGACGTCGTCGGTCGTCGTCTCTCTGAAATTCAGGAAGATTTCGACGACAGTGCCCGTTCGACCGTTCCTAGGTTCCACCACGGGTGCGAGACGGCGCGACGCTGCTGTTTATACTCGACGTGCCTGCGAGGCCCATAATGCCTCGTCACAATATATATATATATATATATTGAAACGGGTATTACCCCTTTTCATTAAAATATTGGTTTGGTTCTCGAGAAGGAAATAAAATAAAATTGGAACCTTAGGTAAAATCAGTTTATTCTTAGCTTCTTCGTTACAACTTTCAGAGTAGTGGATAATATCGATCTCTAATCTTATCGAGTGATTGATGCGTGAGTCTTCGTTAGTACCCCGTTTATTATTTTCGTCAGCATTGAGATATTGGCGTTATGTGTCACGCTCGATTTGTTATGAATTTCATGCGTGTCTGATATCGTACACAACCAATATGGCGCCGCCCGTGCTGTTTGACAGTCGTGATTCGTGTGTTTTTATTTAAGTGAGGTATTATTCTTGTTTCTTGCACGGGTATTATCGGTTTTGTGCGCGTTTAGGTTCGCCGAGAGAACAGCGGACTCAGGTGAGCGCTCCAATTTTAGTTTTCTGGTTTTGAGGACCGATAATTTACCAGTTTTATTTCAGATGTGACAGTGAATCTTCGTTTTGAGATACTAATAATTAAGTGGAATTGTGAGTAGGCTGATCTCGCCTTACGTCGGATACACGTGCTCGCGGAATAACGTGTGAGTGATGATTTCTGGTTCTACCAGGCTTCGGATGTCGCTGCTTCGTTGTTGGTAAGTTACGTATCTTTTATATAAAGTCGAACTTAGACCTGGTGGACCGCAGGCTCTTGCTATGTATCTTACCGAAGGTAGAGTCGAGATTCCCGTTCTGTTACCGAGGTAGCAGATTTGGGCGTCGACAATACCAGGACCGATATCGCACGAGGCACTGAGGTTTCGTAGCAAAGTAGGATATAAACGCGTACTGAGACCTGATATGCTACAGGCTCTCGTTGTTATCTGACCGGTGGTATAGTCGAGTTTCCCGTTCTTTTGCAGAAGCAGCAGAGTTGGGCGTCAACTACACCTGGTCAGACACCGCAAGAGGTATTGTAACTTCGTGGTAAGGTGAGGTGATTGTTGGTGTTTATCGTCTCGTATTTATATTATTGTTCGAGTTAATTTGTTGACGCGAATCGTAGCCCTCTCGCGATAGTTGCTATTACTAATATTATAAATTTTATGTTGCAGGTATGGCCGTCCTAATATATATATATATATATATATATATATATATATATATATATATATATATATTGTGACGAGGCATTATAGGCCTCGCAGGCACGTCGAGTACAAACAGCAGCGTCGCGCCGTCTCGCACCCGTGGTGGAAACCAGGTACGGTCGAACGGGCACTGTCGTCGAAATCTTCGTAAATTTCAGAGAGACGACGACCGACGACGTCGGCAAACGACGGAGAGAGACGACGGCCGACGGCAGAGCGAGAGAGATGGCTGTGCCGAAGGAGCGATCGTCGATCGTCGGACGGACTCTGCCCCGACCACGTGACCGAGAGAGCGACGGAGCCGGCCGGCGAGAAGGATGAGATATTAAGGACAGGCAGTTAGAAATTGATCGCCGAGTAGGAAGTTAGAAGTTGGATTACGAATAGTTAGAAAAGTTGAAAAGAGTTGTTAGGGAGAGAGTCGAGATCGGAAAAAGGACGAGTGAATAGAGAGAGTGAGGAGTGAACAGAGTAGAGTGAAGAAAGAGCGAATAGAGTGGCGAGAGAGTGAGCAGTGTGTGAGAAGGAGAAAGAGAGAGGATAGAGCGAGCGAGCGAGCGAGAGACCGAGAGATCGGAGGACGAGACATCGGCGAGGACGTGCGAGCGAGAGAGAGCGAGCGAGGCTGAGCCACCGGCGTACTCGGGAGCGAGAGAGAGGAACGCTGCGCGATCAGCGACAACGAGATAAGGTAGGCGCACGTGGTGCACCATTTCTTTTGTAACGCGACGCAGCGGAGAGCGTCTTGCCCCGTCCCCTCGCCCCGCAAACCAAAGGCTGTGCCCTCCGGCGTCTCCGGGGGTTGGCATGAGAGGTAGAACCCGGTATGCGAATGTGTGTGTGAGAGAGAGCGACTGACATTGTGTAGAGCGCTAATGAAATAAAAGATTATTGTTCGTGATTTAACACTCGATGCTCACCCGTTATTTCGAACGGAAAATAAATAAGTGGACTTGCCCCCGAACACCCCCTTCCTTCCCTGGGTTTAGCCGAGGCGGGTCGGAAGAATAAGAAATCGCCCTTGGTATTTCGGGCGAAAGAAATACCTGGCGCCCTAAGGTGAGAGCGGATAAGTAAAAAAATAAGAGAAACACGGGCGTCATTAGAGATTTTGGACGGGCAGCTCGCGACGTGTTTGACGAAATTTTCAGTGTAGCGAGCGCGTCACAATATATATATATATATATATATATATATATTGTCACGCCGGGGGGAGGGGAGTAGGGGAAGTTTCGGGTTGCAAAAATAAAATACTAAGAACAATATCACAGTAATCTTTATTTTTACTATTAATTTTACGGCGGACTATTTCGGGGATATAATACTTACAAAAAAAATATGTATCAAAAAAAAACTCTCCAAAATTTTTGGGCGCCAGTTAAATGTTTTTAAAAAAAAATTGTAACAACCAATTTTGTTATAACAAAAAAAATTTAACAACATTTATGACTCGCAACTCAGACGGTGAAAGGGGTTGTTGGCTAGCGTGTAAGAAGGACGAAGGGGTCGAGCGGGGAGAGGTATCTCAGGGACAGGTTCGCCGACGTGATGGCCTCTTAATAATTACCACTGGCGTTTCTCGGTAGGTTCAAATTTATCTCTAGGTACTTATTCGAATTTAAGTTTAAACGTAACGGCAATTCGGCCGGTCGTAAGGAGAGGCGGTGGCGGGGCGAAAGGCGTTGTCGTCCGGGAGGACTTTGGATGGTCGAAGAAAACAAAGGGAGGGGGGGTTGAGTGTGATCGAGCGACTCGCGCGATCGAAAGTTCTCGTCGGCGGCCGAGGTAGTAGGTAAAGAGGGGCGGGGAGGTCAGGCGGGGTAGGAATGACCGTTACTCGCAATACTACTAATTTATAAATTTTTACCGCCGTCCCACACGGCACGCAAGAGAAAGAAAACTCACACTCGGGAAGATAACGACTTGAAAATATTGTACTACTCGCGGTCTTCTCAAAAATGAGTCGGGCAACAGTTCGAGGGAGATAACCGTGCAAACACTCACCTTTGCTGCCGTAGATTTCTCTCCTTCTCGTCCGTTTCCTTCTCTCCTGTTCCTTTTTCGTGCCTGGTCGTCCTCGTAATTTTCAATCTCAATTTCCATTTTTCCGTTATTGTATCCCTTTTTCGTGCCAATTCGTCGTTATTCTCGCTAATAATCCTTTTTCGTACTTCACTTCTCTCTCTTTCTCTCACACACTCAATCCTCGCCTCCCTCTTTACTCTATACTCTTTCTAACTACACTCACTCTATCACTCTCTATTCGCTTTCTAATGGTTTCCTAACTACTCGCCGGCTCGTCACAAAGTGACGGCCGCATGGCCGGCCGGAAGCTCGCGAAATTTTCTCGCTCACTTATTGGCTACCGGCCGGCATCGATCATCGAGGGAACAGCGATACGGATCGATAGGAGAAGGGTCAAACGGGTGATTGATTCGGGACTGTCGTGAGCGGAATCTATTGGGGAAAGGCAGGTAATTAGGTCGGTCGATAAGGATGGGAGTTATTGCGGACGGGATTTGATAATTGTTGGTAATAAGGAGAGTAGGATAATCGCCGTACGCTGCTGCCACCTTCGTCACTCTGTCGCCGCGCGGCCGATGGCTGGCCGGGGTGCGGGGCGGACGGGTGCATAGTTTCTGACAGGTGGTGCGTATTCGAGTGTTGTTCGAGTTTTGAGGTACGTTTTTCTTGATGAATTATTTATTGGTGTGGTGCGAGCGTCGACTGCGATGACTGGCGTGATGGAGAGGGTCGTCGGGTAGGTCCTGGTAAGTTTTCTCCATGTCTTTCTTGATAATTTCCTTCGGATTAATTTTTCCCTTCCTTTCGCGGGTTATAGCAGGTCGGTCCAGGAACGACGACAACGGCGGCGACGACGACGACGACGACGACGACGACGACGACGACGACGACGACGGTAGGGTTGCGCAGCGGCATGTTTGTTGGTCTGGCGGGGTCAGTCGTAAGGACTGACGTCTTGCGCCGGTGAGTATTTGCACGGTTTTTATTAGTTATTTAATAGAATTTTATACTTAACTTTCTCCTTTCTGTTGCAGGTGTGGGACGGCTCCCCTGCGCGAGCCGGCTGCAGGGGAGGCTGTGACCCATGGGGCGCATGGCGTCACAACACCCCCTGCCTAAACGAGAGTACACCTTTTGGTGTACTCGAGCGTATTTCTGTTCTTTCTCTAACTACCTGTAAGTACTACTCTCATCCGTCCACTCTCTCACTCATACTGTGCGCTATTTTTCTGTTACTTTTCGGGCGGCCAGTGTATGCCTGCACACCTCGTCCCCGGGTCTCCCGACTCATTGAGATTTTGTACGATTGGTGGCTCAGTCTTGTGTTCTCTCCTCTGCGTTGACTAGGGTACGCGGCTCCTCGCTCGCACACCTAACGGCTTTGGTTTTGGCTCTTGGCCAGCCTATCTTTGGTTTTGGGCCGATCCTTTTGTCTCTGCCGACGGGGGTGGGCGGAATGGTTGGGCATTTTTAGGGAAAGGGTTGGTTTTAGGCCTGCCGGGCCTAGCGGGGGGTTTTGTGTAGGTTAGGGGTGGGGTGTGGAGAGGGTGAAGGTGTTGAGAAGGTGAAAGGGAATGACAGATGGAGTGAGAGGTTGAAAACTAAGGAAGAAGTAATAATAATAATGCAAAAAAACTTGGACGAAGCCAGAGGTGTAATAAAATAAAAGAATGGACGAAGCCAGAGGTGTAATAAAATAAAAGAGTGGGCGAAGCCAGAGGTGTAATAAAATAAAAGAATGGACGAAGCCAGAGGTGTAATAAAATAAAAGAATGGACGAAGCCAAGGGTGAGCAATAATAACAGAAAAAAAAACAAACAAAAAAACGTGGTCGGTGCCAGATAATCGGAAAATACAAAATCAAAATGATGGACGAAGCCAGGTATATAACGAAAGGGTAGAAAGAGAAATTAAGAAGGGAAAAGAGACGGGTGAAAAGGAAAGAAATGTGATGGTGTCGGGTGGGGGTTTAGAGGGAGATGGGGTGTGGTTTGT
Organism: Netelia fuscicornis; assembly: GCA_946811545.1. Taxonomy (NCBI): domain Eukaryota; kingdom Metazoa; phylum Arthropoda; class Insecta; order Hymenoptera; family Ichneumonidae; genus Netelia; species Netelia fuscicornis. The sequence goes on along the minus strand of OX328011.1, from coordinate 36,361,502 downwards.
GGCCAGACGGGTGAATTTGGTCAAGGAAAGGGTGGGTGGCGAGAAGGGAAGGGGACAATTTTAAGGGGGAGATTGATTTTAGCGGGGTCGCGGGCGGTTCTCTATCCGGTTGGGACATTGTTCGGACAGGTGTCCCAACCGGCCGCATTTACAACACCTTTTGGGGGTGGGCGCGCGTGGGAGGTCGAGGTGGCGGATTTTGAGGGACATTAGGGCTGGGATGGCGGGCGGTGGGGTAGGAGGAGTTGGGGGGGGGGGGGGTATATGGAGGGACATGAGGCTGGGTATGGGGGTGTGGGGTCTAGAGGGGGTTGGACGGGGTGTTGGAGTGCGCGTAGGGGGGGGGGGTGGAGGGTCATGAGGCTCGGGATGGTGGGCGGGGGGGGGGGGGTATGATGAGGGGTCTTAGGGTAGAGGTCATGGAAGGGGAGTGTGGAGGGCGAGGGGGTCGAAGGATGGGGGCGGCGGTTGGGACCGCGGCTCCGGCTTCTTCAGCCAGAGCGCGGGCTCTGCGACGACTGCGCCACTGCCTTTTTGAGGGCTTGTTGCGGCGCGGGGGGGGTGGAGGAAGTAGGGCGAGAATGGGTTTGGGGGGCGGGTTGGAGTGGCGGCGAGGGGGAGGGGGAAGGGGGATAGTCAGGTTGTACAAAGCCACTCTCGATTTCCACCGAGAGGGCGGAGACGCTGACTAGGGCGGTGGTGGCGGCGTAATACGCGTAGCGTAGGGAGTAGCAAAAGTGGGAGGCAGGGCCGTCGAGGGAGAACGGTCCCGGGGACCGGGGACGTGGGGAAGGGGGGCGAAGGGACAGGGGTAGATGGGTGGGGGCAGGGGAAATGACCGGGTGTGGCCGGCGTAGGGGTTGAGTAGGGGATGGAGTGGTCGAGGCGGGGGTAATTGGGGTGAGGGAGTTAGTGGGGGTTGGGAAAGGCGATGGGTGATGAGTGGGCGGCGGAGATTCCTCCTCCTCCTCGTCGGACTCTTCGGGGATGGGGATGGAACAAGGGTAGGTGGCCGGTGGTGCCGCCCGTTGGAAGGCGGGGTGCCGGCAAAATCATTGAACCCTCCTCGGAGGGTGCCCGTCGGCAGTACGTATTGCCGGCGACCCGTGGGCCTACCGGCTCTCCGTAGACTCATCCTTGACTCCTGAAATGTAATTGGACGGGATTAGTGTCTGTCAAATTGTGCCAATCAAGGGGTAATGGGGGGAAGGAGGATACTCGTATCCGTCGGCGGGTGGTATGCCTTTAGATCGGATACGTGTACCCTCGGATTTTTTCGTGAATTGGGGTTATTTAACTCATAAATCACGGGAGATGGAACGCTCAATATTTCATAGGGGCCGGTGAAACGCGGGGCGAGTTTGGCTGCAAAATTCTGGGGGCCGGACGAAAGAACGCGCTTTCTTCTAAGTACTAAGTCACCTACCTTGAACCGCGTATCTTTCCTGCCCTGGTTATAATGACGGGCCTGGCCCTTATGCGCCTGTTCTCATTGTTTACGTACCCAATCGTGTAGTAGGGGCAGACGTTTGAGTCGGTCGGTCCAAACTTGTGGATCGGTTGGTTGGATGGTGGGAGGAACAGGAGTATTGTCGCGTATACTTTTGGTCGGTCGGGAGTTACGACCAAAATTCAAAAAAGCGGGGGTCATGCGGGTCGAAGACAGTACTGCGGTGTTTAGGGCAAAGCACAGCTCGGGAAGATGCTGATCCCACAGTCGGTGGTCTTGCCCAACATACGCCGCGATCATTGTTTTCAATGTCCTGTTCACTCGCTCCACCGGGTTGGCTTGGGGGTGATAGGGAGGGACGGTCGTGTGGTGTATGCCATTCTGGGAAAGGTATTCGGTGACGTGGGTATTTATGAACTCGGTGCCGTTGTCGGTCAACAGGTATTGGGGGCAGTCCCAACGGTTAAGGACGAGGGTGTCGAGGGCTGTCGTGATGTTGGGACCGTTGGCTGTGCGTATGGCTTTCGCCTCTACGTATCGGGTAAAAAGGTCTTGGAACATGACAACGTACCGGTTCTGGCTTTTACTGGGAGGGAAGGGACCCATAACGTCGGTCGCGACTACGCATCAGGGGCCTTCGGAAGTGCGTTCTCGCATAAGGCCGCCAGGGGCACCCTGGGAGACGTTATGGAGTTGGCACTCCTAGCACCGGGTGACGTAGTGCGCGACGTCCTGATACACACCGGGCCAGAAGAAATCCTGTATGACCTGGTGGTAGGTTTTGTCAATGCCCAAATGGCCTGACTGGGGATGATTATGAGCCTCTCTCATTGCTTCGGGACGGGATTTTTGGGGCAGGACTAGCTTCAACGCATCAAGGTCAGCCAGAGTGGGATCTATGATGGTATGAGGCCGGTGGTAATAGAGTTTCCCATCCTCGATTTTCCAACTTGGGTACTTTCTAGGGAACTCTCTTACATTTTCCAGCTTCTCCTCATACCACCCGTCTACGGCATCTCCAATGTCAGACAGGGTGGCTATTTGGGATTCATGCATTCGGGACAGGGCATCGGGTACTACATTTAGGGCTCCTTTGCGGTGGACAATGGTCATGTTATACGCTTCTATGGCCAGTGCCCACCTCACCAGTCGACCGGAGGGATCTCGCAAGTTTTTGAGCCATTGGAGGCTACTGTGGTCCGTGATGACCGTGAAAGCCGTACCCTCGATGTAAGGCCTCAGCTTTCTCACGGCCCACAGCACCGCCAAGCACTATTTTTGCGTTACCGTATACTTTTGTTCTGCGCGGGTGAGGACTCGACTGGCGAAAAGGGTCGGGTGTTCCTCTCCCTTCACCTCCTGGGTCAGGACGGCGCCCACCGCGAGGTCGCTCGCGTCCGTATGGATGGTGAAGGGGAGGGTAAAGTCAGGGCGGGCAAGGACTGGGGTTCGGGTGAGGGCATCGCGGAGGGATCGGAAGGCGGAGTCTTGTGTCGGTCCCCAGTTCCGGGGAACGTCCTTGTGTAACAGCTCGGTCAGGGGTGTTTTATCTTTGGAGATATCACCCATGAACCGAGCGTACCACTCGACCATTCCCAGGAACCGGCGTAATTGTTTGACGGTCTTGGGTGGCGGGTACTCGAGTATGGGGGATATTTTGTCCGGGTCCGTCTTCAGTCCGTCCGGTCCAATCACGTATCCTAAATATTTTACTTCCTGGCAAACAAAAATCACTTTTGTCTCTGCTGATTTCTAGTCCGGCGTCTTTGAAGGCTGTCAGTACTCGGGTCAGGTAGTCATAGTGGTCGTCTTCGGTGTGGGTCGCGATGATCACGTCGTCTAAGTACGCAAACACGTATGGCTCCCATTCGGGGTCGATCAGCGTGTCCATTAGGCGTTGGAAGGTGGCAGGGGCGTTGGTTAATCCGAAGGGCATTCTTTTGAATTGGAATAAGCCACGCCCAGGAACCGCAAAGGCAGTTATGGGCCGGCTGTCGGGATGGACGGGGATTTGGAAGTACGCCTGGCTCAGGTCGAGTTTGGATATGTACCGGGCCTATCTTAGGCCGGCCAATATCCGATCCATGTTCGGGAGGGGGTAGGCGTCCTTTTTCGTAACTTTGTTCACGTCCCGATAGTCCACACAAAACCGGTGTTTACCACCCGGCTTCGGGACTATGACGGGGTTGCTGAGCCAGGCACTTTGGGATCTCTTTATGACTCCTTCTCTCCACATCTTGTCGACCTCCGCTTGGGTGATCTTCAAGAGATGTGGAGAGATTACTCGGGCTCTCTGTCGAATGGGAGGGTGTCCTTCCACGTCTATGTCATGTTCGGTTATATGGGTCATGCGTAATTCGGGAGAGGGGTTGGGAACTATGTACCGGTCCATTATCGTCGCTAGTCTGTGTCGGGACTTGTCAGTTGGCACTACGAGACCGGCACAGTCTCGTAGGCCTCGTGCCAGGATCGTTACGTCGGTCGTGAGGAATGTCCGGGGTGTACTGTGTCGCGTCTGCCACGTTTCCTCACGGTAATTCAATATCAGTCCAAATTGTCGGAGGAAGTCGAGCCCGAGTATGCAGGGACAGTTAATTGCCGCCACCCGCATTAGTATCGGGCCATTCTCTCCGCCGATTTCCAGTTGAAGGTGCAAGGCGCCGTCAACGCTGATCACGTTACCGTTGGCAACCTTGACACCTTCGTCGATGGGGGCAAGAGGGAGGTCGAGTTTGGTGGCCAATCCGGGGCTTAGGTAAGATCGACAGGAGCCTGGGTCCACCAATCCTGGGAATTTATATTCTCCCAGGAGGACCCACAGAAAATGGCGTTGGTCACCGTCGATCATTTGGAGGGGAGGGGTAGTTGCACGGTTTTTACGGGACTGTTTGGGTGTTGGGCCTGGGGTTGGGGAAGTTGGAGTCGGACGCTTCGTCGTCCGTAGGGGGAAGGTGTTTGGGGGAGGTATTGATTGTTTGGGATCAGGTACGGGGTTAAGGGTAGTTTTGTCTCGGGGTTTGGTTCTTTGGGCGGGTTGTAGGGTGTTTAGCTGGGGAGTGGGGTTGAGGTTGGACAGGGGTGGCGGGGAATTTATTGCCTCCCCCCGGGGTAGTTTCCCGACCGCTTCCACAGGCAGCCGGGGCAGGATCGGGTGTCCGTTCCCCGTTGCCCGCACAGTCGACAAAAATACCCAAGGGGGTGGGCGCAATCTCTGTACCTATGGCCTATTTGGCCACAGTTGAAGCAGGGACCGGGGGGTAGGAAGGGTTGTTGGCGGGGAAGTTTGGGGGAAGCTGTTTCGGCGCTACGTCCGCTAACCGAGGGATGGTTTTGGTTTGTTGGTGGAGGGAGCGGGGTAGTGCGGGATAGGCATTCTGCCTTGGTGGGGGAGGGGGTGCTGCCGCGGCGATGTCGCGGTAGCTAGGAGCGGGGGTGGGGATTTTGGGGATTGGTTGGCGAGGTCGTGGTGCGGGTTTGGGTAGGGATTGGGGGATTGGGGCGGGTGCGGGTTCGGCTTCCACCGCGGACGTCCTCCGTACCTCGGGCTTTGCTGTTGGCCGGTAGGCGACGTAGGGATCGCTGGTGGAGAAGGCGGCGGGAGGGGGGCGGTATGCCTTCCTGCGTTCCCGGATCACTTCCCGTTGACGGCAGGCCAGCAGCAGCTCGCTGAAGGTCGCTATACCGTCTCGGGGAATGTACTCGCTGTAATCCGGGTGCAGGTTGGCGTAACAAATGTCGATTTGTTGCTCAAGGGGCGGGAGAGGGTTGAGGCGTTTAATCAGGGTCCGGACCTTGTCGAGGTATTCCCCGCAAGGTTCGTCCGGACCCTGAGTCCTCAGGCTAATCTCGTGCCGGATCCTCTTCTAGCTTGATTCCACGCCGAATCGGTCGCGGAAATGGGAGAGGAATCCGACATAGGTGGTCCAATTTTCCTCCTCCAGGCGATGCCACCTGAGTGCATCGCCTGTGAGGGCTTCGGGCAGGCAGCGTAGGAGGTCGGTCTCGTTGTAGTCTCGGGACCGACAGTATTCGTGGAAGCGGCGGAGGAATTCCTCGCCGTCCTCTCCACGTTTTCCCGAGAACTTCGGGCCGTTCCTCCTCCAGTCCTCACCCCGCCGGGCGTCCCGCGATCCTTGGGACTCGTGGAAGCCCGAGGGAGCGAAGGTCTGGGACTCGGGGGGTCTGTACGTGGTCCTAGCGCGAGGGGGAGGGGGCGCATTCCACGTACTGTGTAGTACGGGCGCGTATTGGGAGGAGTGGGGATAGGAAGGATTCCATGGGTGGTCAGGTTCCGTTTCCATGGGTTCCGGAGGAGTGTATGGGGGTTGGCTCATCGCCGGGGGTGGTTGGTATGGTGGGAAACGGGGAAGAGGGGATCGGGCGAAGTTACCGCCGGCGGGGCCTGCCGGGGTGGGTAAGAAGGGGAGACCGGTCGGTGGAGGTCGTCCTCCTCGACGGCTGCGAGCAGTGTATGGGGGGAGGATGAGAGGAGCGGGGGGGGGGGGGGGTCATCGAGTTTCTGGCTCGAGGTAGAACGGTCTCTCAGACCGGGAGATTGTGTGAAGAGGGGGGGGGGGCGATGATGTTAGAACCGCCTGATTCAGGCAAAGTTCTATGGGGGAATTGGGGTGGGACTGAAGGGTGATGTGGCGGAAGATGGGCGGTTTGGATGTCCAGGGAGAAAGGGGGGAATAGTCCAGATTCCTCATCCGCAGGGTCCCATAGGACGGGGGATGAGGGATGTAATCGGCGAGTCTCGTGTCGGATCAACCGATCACGAATACTGTTTAAGTTTCCGCGAGAGCTGATCCGGGCGACGATACACATCCGGATCAGGTCGCGGACTTCCTCAACCCCATAGATCCGATCCCGTATTTCGGAGAGGGGATCTCGGAGGTTGAGGGGGGTTGGAGGGAAAGGGGGGAGACGGGAGGGCTTTGGGCGGTATGCGCGATTGGTGCGGTGACCGTCACGGCGATGGTGGGAAGGGTGTTGTGGGTGCGGTCCATCATGTTAGGGTTCGGGGTACACAATATTCACAATGCGATAATGAAAGAAATATGTACTTAAGATTAGTTCGATATCCTAGTGCTATGAGCGAGGAGCAACGCAACTCTACGTGTGGGACGACGCAAATAATACTCAATCGAAAAAAAAAACGAATAGTTGTAACGGTGTTTTGTAGCGAGCGAAATATATACAAAAAAAATGAATGGCCAGTGGTGGGCGCTATTATAAGAAAACTTTATATTGGGGGGGGGGGGGGCGGAGCAGCAGGGCGGAAGTTTGGCGCAGTGGTGTTTTATCTTACAAAATAACAATGTATGGCATGCACAGAGGGGAGGGTAAATAAATACTCAGTACACACACGATAAAGACTGGTCTTTTTTTTCTGTTCCTCCTTTTTTTTCTTTTCTTTTTCTTGATGGCGTCCTCCTGCAAGAACAATTATCAAAATCAAATTCAATGAAGACTTTTCAAAATCTCGATACACACCAAACTTGCAAAGGTCTCCAATCTCCAAAAATTCAAAAAGGAACAATTCACCAATTCAAGGTCTCCAAAAGAATCAGATATAAACAAAAGGAATCTCCAATATAAAAAAAAAACTAAATCCATAAGCTCAAAATCAAGAATCTCTAATTTCAAAAGAAACAAAATCCATAATCTCTAAAAAGGAAAATGAAATTAAAAGGAAATCTCTCCAAAAAAAAACAAAATTCAAAGTCTCCAACTCAAAGTCACTGTGGCAAAATCAAAAAAAAATTCTTAAATTTAATTCAAAATAAAGAAAATAACTCACAAATTCAAGATCACAACTAAAAATTCTTCACTATCTCAAAAAGAACCAAGTCTCAAATCTTAATTTTACCCTGAAATTTTCAAAAATACAAAAGAAAACCAGCTCTCAATTTTCCAATGTCCAAATCTTCACGAGATCCGAATCAAATCTCAAAATCAAAACTAAAGATGCTCCAATATCTCCAACAAAAAAAACAAATTCTCGAAAATTCAAAATAAAAAAAAAAATAAAATTTCAAACTCTCAGTCTCAAAAATAAAAAAAAAACGAAAACTTCTCAACCTTAAAAAAATCAACTCGACAGTTATTGAAATCGACTCTTCAATAGCTGAAACGCAATCTCAATTCCCCAATATTTATGAAAAGGGAAAAAGAAAATCACAAAATTCGAAACCAAAAGAACACAGAAAAAAAAATTCCAAAGAGAGAAAAAAAAACTTCCCAATTCCAAATTACAAACAAAAAAAAATCAAATAAAAAGAATCTCCGATATAAAAAAAAAACAAAACCGGTAAATCCTACAATCAAAAATCTCTAATCTCAAAAAAAAAAACAAATCCAGCATCTCAAAAAAAGAACTCAAAATTTAAAAATCTCCAATATCAACAAGAAACCAAAATTTCAAAAGTCTGAAATCAAATTCTCAACTCCATAACTTTTTTTGTTCTTTTTTTTTTTTTAGCTGAAAACAGGAAAAGAACAAATAATTTCAATCGGTATCAGGGTTTTCTGAGTACGGTTGCTGCCTATATTTCCGCTGCGCTTTAATGTTGTGGGGCAGGGGCTAAATTTTTCAGGGGTAAAGTTCGAGAGGGGGGGGGGGAGGTTTTAATTTTCGGGCCCCACGTTGGGCGCCAATTTTGTCACGCCGTGGGGAGGGGGGTAGGGGAAGTTTCGAGTTGCAAAAATAAAATACTAAGAACAATATCACAGTAATCTTTATTTTTACTATTAATTTTACGGCGGACTATCTTCGAGATATAATACTTACAAAAAAAATATGTATCAAAAAAAAACTCTCCAAAATTTTTGGGCGCCAGTTAAATGTTTTTAAAAAAAATTGTAAAAACCAATTTTCTTATAACAAAAAAAATTTAACAACATTTATGACTCGCAACTCAGAAGGTGAAAGGGGTTGTTGGCTAGCGTGTAAGAAGGGGGAAGGGGTCGAGCGGGGAGAGGTATCTCAGGGACAGGTTCGCCGACGCGATGGCCTCTTAGTAATTACCACTGGCTTTTCGAATTATTTTTCAGATTTATTCGATACGACTTATTCGTTCGTGTTTCTCGCTACTAACGGTAATACAGTCTATCGCAGGGAGAGGGGCATGCGGGGAGAAAGGCGTTATCGTCCGTGAGGACTTCGGATGATCGAAGGAAGGGGGGGGGGAGTTTCAGTGTGATCGCACGACGCGCGCGATCGAAGGTTCTCGATGGCGGTCGAGGTAGTAGGTAGAGGGGGAGGGGGGTCGGGCGGGTTAGGAATGACCGTTACTAAGAATTTCGCGAAACCTTAATTTCTAAATTTAATTGCCGTCCCACACGGCGATCACAGAGGGAAAGAAACAGCGAAAACCATATACTATTTCCGATAATCGCGGGCAAAAGGGGGAGAAGAGTAATCGCGGATTTTTCCTCACAAATGAGTCGGGTGTTAAGTCGGGGGGGGGGGGGGGGGGGGGGGGGGGTAACCTGTGCAAACACTCACCGTTGCTGCCGTAGATTTCTCTCCTTCTCGTCCGTTTCCTTCTCTCCTGTTCCTTTTTCGTGCCTGGTCGTCCTCGTAATTTTCAATCTCAATTTCCATTTTTCCGTTATTGTATCCCTTTTTCGTGCCAATTCGTCGTTATTCTCGCTAATAATCCTTTTTCGTACTTCACTTCTCTCTCTTTCTCTCACACACTCAATCCTCGCCTCCCTCTTTACTCTATACTCTTTCTAACTACACTCACTCTATCACTCTCTATTCGCTCTCTAATGGTCTCCTAACTACTCGCCGGCTCGTCACAAAGTGACGGCCGCATGGCCGGCCGGAAGCTCGCGAAATTTTCTCGCTCACTTATTGGCTACCGGCCGGCATCGATCATCGAGGGAACAGCGATACGGATCGATAGGAGAAGGGTCAAACGGGTGATTGATTCGGGACTGTCGTGAGCGGAATCTATTGGGGAAAGGCAGGTAATTAGGTCGGTCGATAAGTATGGGAGTTATTGCGGACCGGATTTGATAATTGTTGGTAATAAGGAGGGTAGAGTAATCGCCGTACGCTGCTGCCACCTTCGTCACTCTGTCGCCGCGCGGCCGATGGATGGCCGGGGTGCGGGGACGGACGGGTGCATAGTTTCTGACAGGTGGTGCGTATTCGAGTGTTGTTCGAGTTTTGAGGTGCGTTTTTCTTGATGAATTATTTATTGGTGTGGTGCGAGCGTCGACTGCGATGACTGGCGTGATGGAGAGGGTCGTCGGGTCGGTCCTGGTAAGTTTTCTCCATGTCTTTCTTGATAATTTCCTTCGGATTAATTTTTCCCTTCCTTTCGCGGGTTATAGCAGGTCGGTCCAGGAACGACGACAACGGCGACGACGACGACGACGACGACGACGACGACGACGACGACGACGACGACGACGACGACGACGACGACGACGACGACGACGACGACGACGACGACGACGACGACGACGACGACGACGACGACGACGACGACGACGACGACGACGACGACGATGACGGTGGGGTTGCGCAGCGGGATGTTTGTTGGTCTGGCGGGGTCAGTCGTAAGGACTGACGTCTTGCGCCGGTGAGTATTTGCACGGTTTGTATTAGTTATTTAATAGAATTTTATACTTAACTTTCTCCTTTCTGTTGCAGGTGTGGGACGGCTCCCCTGCGCGAGCCGGCTGCAGGGGAGGCTGTGACCCATGGGGCGCATGGTGTCACAATATATATATATATATATATATATTGCTGAATGGCTTTGTATGTATACCCATATATGTTTTCCAAGAATCATATTATTTTGTGAACAGTTTTTATAAACAGCAATTCTCATAATATGCATGACCAAAGCTGCGAGATTAGTTGCGCGACTCGATTGTTTTCGCTCCGTCTCGTTCCCTCCGCGGGGCGGTGCGGGAGAAACGCGGGCGGCTGGCTATCGCTACGAGGCCTCGGCACTTGGCCCGTCTTGTCAAGTGTCGGGGTCAAGTACTGGGGCTTCGTAGCATACGCGCGCCATGCCATCTAGCGGTAGGCAGCGGTAGCGCTCAGCGAAATGTTACGAGCTCTGTATTACCGAAACCGTCTGAAATTTCCGTTGACTAACATTGCCTCTTAAAGCTAGTGACATTGTTGGCAATAGCTACGGGACATCGAATGCAAACTCTGTCTCTTATTGATACGAGAAATATTGAACGAGTAACCGAAAAGGTATTGGAGATTAAAATCCCCGATTTAATTAAAACTTCAGGTCCTAAGAAAGGACAACCGCAAGATATTCTCTGACCATATACGTCAATCAAATTCTGACTTCGAATTTTATTTTTATCGACACGAAAATGTTTATGTGTATTTTTCCTTCATGCATTTTAATATTATCAATTTTTTGTTTGCAGAAGCCATTACGGAGGGACATCCAACAACGAAGCTAATCGAGTTTGAAGAAATCGTCACTGAATGCTTCCGATTTGTAAAACAGCGGAGAAACTGAGAAGCTGAACACAAAAAAAAAAACATGAGAAAAAGAATTGAAAACGACGAGAGCAAGTTATACTGTCGCGTTTTCAAAAATTAATATAAATTTAGTATAAATAAGTTTATCGTGACCGGTGATCTAGTCCTAGAATAGCTCCGAAACCGATTTAATATACCGTTGCCAATTGGATAAAACGGCTCCCTATGATTCTCCAAGAGTCGTTACAAAAATAAATGCATATCATTCATATAAATATTCTTCTTTCGTTCTAAAGTTTTGTTTTTGTGAACTCGGTTCGATGTTAAGAGTCAGTGTTGGAGGCGATGCGCGATTTGAAAACGCGATCCGTAATTTCTTCGGCACTGAGCAACCGATCGCATTGAAACTTTGAAGACATCTAGACAATTATAGCAAAAAGTGCCTAATGTAGTAACAACGAATTTTGTTTGTGCAATCGCTTTATTTCTAATTTATGCCCTGGGTTTTTACGCCATTGCGTCACGTGACAATGGGTCGATGCGAAATGCGAGGGCCCGAGAGAGTCAGTCCCGTTACCGGCTTACGAGCGAATACATGCATGTTCCGCCCGATGTTTTATTCCTATGTTGAATTTATAATTTACAATAAATACTCTCCACTGATATCCATGTAACCCGAACGTCGTCTTATTCCTCCATTATTCCGACACAGTTGATAGAGAAGCGAAATTTATTTCTCACAATTTTCAGAAGTGAGATAAAATGCGTGGAATTGCGTGAGAGAATAAAGCGGACGAAAAAACACAATTTGCGTTTACCGGTGGTGTGACTCGAGGTGAACAGAATTTATGGTGAAACTCATAAGGTGATAAGGAGATACCGACCATCTCTATTACGCGAGGAAGAGGGTGATTGCATCATCTATCAATCCTTTGTGTGGCGATGCGAAGTGCGCGTCGTTCTAGAAGCTGCGCAGAGGACTAGTGCGCGCCAGGCGGCATTGAGAACTCGGGCGGTTACAACGGCAACGGTGTCTGAGGCTCTGTGCGTTCTGTTTACGTTTCGGCACGCTCACGCGTTTAAGTCGTCTTGTCGGTGTACGTGTGGGTGCATGCAGGAACGCGGTCTCTGCGGGTGTGAGGCGAGAGATCGGTGCTTATGGACGAGAGGTATTCGTTATTTTTGGCGGTAAATTGATAGACTGAACGGGTAGCGATGGCTACGGCGACGAGTCTGACAGTGCTGCAACTTAAGGAGAAGCTGAAAGAGCTTGAATTACCGTCTACAGGATCGAAGGCAGAGTTAATTATGCGTTTAAACGAAGCTGATCCAGAAGGCAGTTGGATGAGAGGATAGAGCGAGGAGCATTGTATGCACGAGGGCGACGTACCGGACGTCGAGGCGATACGAACCCAGTTGCTGCTGCAAGATCTGGAGGTATTCCGCCGCGAACGAGACGTTGCACGAAGACAATTAGCTCTTCTCGAACGCGAACGACGAGAACAAAACATAGGGGTTGACGCCGAGCAGGACAATGATGGCCGCCAGGAACGACATGTTCGAGAGATACGCCAGAACTTTCGGGCGGATGTAAAAGGCATCGGGGACTTATTGGGCGAATTTAATGGCACAGATCGGTATTTCGATGATTGGGAAAAACAAGTTCGTTTAGTTAAACAACGATTCGGGGTCGAGGACGATATTATGAGAATAATAATTCGCTTAAAGTTGAGAGGTAAGGCCGAAAAATGGTTTCGATCCAAATCGGATTATACGGAGATGACGCTGGATTCGTTGCTAGGCGCTATGAAGGAGGGGTTTGACCAGCGACCAAATAAGGTCGATCGCTTGGAAACGTTTAAATCGCGAACATGGCAGCCGAGCGAACAGTTTAGTGATTATTATCACGAGAAAGCAATTCTAGCCAACTTGGTATCGATAGACGATACGGATTTGATAGATTATTTAATCAAGGGGATTCCCAGTCAAACGTTACAAAAACAGGCCAGGATGCAACGCTTTAACTCGATTGGAGACTTGCTTAGTGCTTTCCGCAACATCTTTCTTCCGTCAGCAGATACGGGAACTCGTATAAAACGAGATCCGCCGTCAGATGCCGTCAGTAGAGATGTACTGCAGAAATTCGGGGTATATCTAACATTGCCAGAGGACGATAGGGATGAGCGAGATATTATGAATGTCGGAGTGGTTGAGAGCGCGAAGGACGAAGTCGATAATCTCCAAATAAATCCAGGTATACCTTATAAACATCAGACCGAGTTAAAACAAATTTTTCAGGAAAAGTACGTAGATTTTAATAGACCATCCGAGCCGAAGATTATAGAGGAAATAAAATTACGACTTGATAATTCTCAACCGTTCCATTGTACACCGCGTAGACTCTCTTATGAGGAAAGACGCAATCTTCAGATAATACTCGACGGATTATTAGAAAAAGGATACATACGTCCCAGCGATTCGGAATTCGCATCTCCCGTCGTGTTGGTTAAAAAAAAGAACGGTGGTACCCGCATGTGCGTAGACTATAGGGTTTTAAATAAGGCGACGGCAAGGGATAATTATCATATGCCGCTTATCGAAGACCAACTCGAATTTTTGGGGAAAAAAAAATGTTTTACATCTTTGGATTTAAAAGATGGTTTTCACCACGTACGGGTTGAAAAGGAGTCGATCAAATACACGTCCTTCGTGACTCCTTTAGAACAGTATGAGTGGCTCAGAATGCCATTTGGGCTTCGCACGGCACCCGCGGTTTTTCAGAGGTATATAAATCGCATTTTAGCTGAATTTACGAAAAGCGGCGACATGGTAATATACATGGATGATATTCTAATCGCCACCGAAATGGTCGAACGTCATTTGGAGATACACAGAAAAGTTTTTGAGACACTATCGGAGAATCTTTTAAAATTACGGATTGATAAATGTTACTTCCTACAGCCAAAGATCGAGTATGTTGGATATTTAATTTCGGGACAGGGCATTCAGCCGGCACGAAAGGGCATAGAGGCTGTAGAGAAATTTCCAACCCCGACGACTGTGAGAGAGATACGAGGTTTTCTCGGACTTTGTTCCTATTTTAGGATGTTCATCGAGAATTTCTCGTCGATTGCCAAGCCTCTCTAAGATCTGACTAAGACTAACGCAACGTTTAAATTCGGAAACGAGGAATATGAGTTGTTTAAAGTACTTAAAACCAAACTTACCGAAGCTCAACGCGGTCACGATGACATTGAAAAAGAGGGAAGTGAACCGTCGAGTCGAGAGATGGGCGATTGCGCTGCTGAATTTCGATTACGAGCTAGAGTATCGGGCTGGGACACGTATGCGTCACGTAGACGCTCTAAGTCGAGCAATAGGTGTGATAGAGGACAACCCATTCGAATGGAACGTCATTGTGTGCCAAGGTCAAGACCCGAAAATCTTCGAGCTCCGGGATGAACTCGAAAAATCCGAACATAAACTGTACGAAATGCGATACGGACTGATCTATCGAAAAAACGGTACGAAATTGCAATTTTATGTGCCGCAAAGGATGGAACAGAACGTACTATTCAAGTACCACGATGAATTAGGGCATGGCGGTACCGAAAAAACAACGCAGGCGATCCTCGAGAGTTATTGGTTCCCGAAAATGCGAGAGAATGTCGAGAGCCATATCAAGAATTGTCTTAAATGCATCGTGTTTTCACCAGTCAGTGGTAAAGCGGAAGGCTTTATTCATTCGATTCCGAAGGAAAATGTGCCTTTTGATATTATGCATGTCGATCATCTCGTACCGATTGACAGAAAACGTTTGATAAAGCAGCATCTGCTAATTACGGTAGACGGTTTTACGAAATTCCTAATATTATATGCGACAAAGACGACCTCGAGCAAAGAGGCAATAAATTGCTTGCGGCAATACTTCGAACATTACTCGAGACCGTGGATGATAGTTTCAGATAGGGAGAGCTGCTTCACGAGCGCCGAGTTTGAAGATATTTTAAAAGAGAATGAGGTACAGCATGTTAAAATTGCAACAGGTTAACCACGAGCTTACGGCCAGGTTGAGAGAGTAAATCGCACTCTGACGCCGATGTTAGCAAAATTGTCAGACGACGCTCAGGATCGGTACTGGTATAAAATTATACCCGAAGTGGAGTACGCCTTAAATAATACAGTCAGTAAGAGCACCGGTGTCACGCCGAGCCGATTGCTATTTGGTGTAAGTCAACGAGGAAGCTCACCAGACGAGCTACGCGAATGCTTGGATAGTCTGAACGGAAACGAAGAACTCGATCGAGATGAGATCAGGAAGCGCGCATCTAGCAAAATACTGCGTTCACAAGCGTATAACAAGCACTACTTAGATCAGGAACGTAAAGCTGCATACGAGTACTCAGTAGGCGATATGATAATGGTTAAAAACTTCGACAGTACGGCTGGGGCATCGCATAAACTCATGCCAAAATTTAAGGGGCCATACAAAATCGCAGAGAAACTGAGCAACGATAGGTACCGAGTAACGGATATAGATGGATTCCAAAACACTCAACGGCCGTATAGTGGGGTTTGGCAAGCTGCAAACATCAGGCCCTGGAAGCAAGCGGGTAGCTCATAGATATAAGCGATAACTGATGACACTGTATATATGTTTGTTTTTGTGTTCGAGATATTATGTATGTTTTATTTTGTTCAAAGTTCGCATTTAATTTGTTTATGTTATTCTGACGAGGATCTTTGAATAATCTCAAAACTTTAACGCTAAGTACGTATGGCGTTTTTGAATCGCTGGTTGCCTACAATACTTTTTTTTAAGATTTTTTCAAAAATTTCGAAAATAATGTTGCAGGCGGCCAGCGATTCTTAGCGTTAAAGTTTTGAGCAGCAACGTTCTTAGCGACGTTCTTAGCGTTAAAAATTTGAAATTATTTAAAGAACTCTGACAAGAATTTTGGAAAAATAAAACACTTAGGCACTTTTTGCCATAAATTTCTAGAAGTCTTCAAAGTTTCAACGCGATCGGTTGCCCAGTGCCGAAGAAATTACGGATCTCGTTTTCCATTCGCTCGTCGTCTGTAACACTGACTCTTAAAGACAGAAGGAAGTTGAGTACTACTACGTTGAACGCAATGTATGTGATGTTACGTCACCTCCGCTCTGTTTCTAGACAAAACATTTGATACATGGATTATATTTTCCGTTACATTTTTAGTATTTAGTTGGTTAGTACGATTGGTGCGATTATATCATATGGTATCTAGTGGATCGGCAACGTAAAAACAATGTATAGTTCAACATAATTATTCAAATAAAAACTGTACTTTTGCATATATATATTATCTCCACTATTAATAATTTTTTATACATTAAGAGACGCAATGAAAATATTAAAAATGACATTATGGCTTAATTGTACTTTAAAATTTAGCAACATATTTCATAAAAAGGCTTCAAAGTTATTCATGAAACAATAAAATGTATAATGTCGAATACAATCCGGTTAACATAACTCGTTATTTTCGGTTACTTTGCCGTTACATTGCCGGTACAGAACTGTGTTTCCTGGGACGCTTCTGGATGCTTCGATATCTCGATACCGCTGACTAGGTTATTGGGTTTTGCCGAGGACAATCGTAAAATTATCATCAATTGTAAGCATGTACTGATATTGATAAGAGCAAATACGACACGAATGCCACCATACAGACTTGACATAAAGGGACTGTTGCGCCGGAATAATTAAAAATTATTCTATCAAAATTGAGTGGATGATACCATATATCAAGGTTTCCAATGAACAAAAACTTCAGTTACCAAATAGGCCAAGTAAATAAACTTTTTTTTTGACAAAAATAGCACCCGATGACGGCGAGTGCCATCTGACGCGGAACAGCCTCCCGATCATAACTGACCACTTTTCGACTCCTGATTCCCATCTTATTTTTTGTTATTAACAAATTAGTGAAAAAACATTTTTTTTCGTTTTTGGTTTATAAAGCAAAAAATAATGAAGGAATCTGTTTAGTCTCAATGGACGAATTGTAGGTAATTGAAATACACATAAAATGAGCGCTGAAA
Source organism: Netelia fuscicornis (assembly GCA_946811545.1). NCBI lineage: Eukaryota > Metazoa > Arthropoda > Insecta > Hymenoptera > Ichneumonidae > Netelia > Netelia fuscicornis. The sequence continues at coordinate 36,344,496 of OX328011.1, read as the reverse complement.
GAAGCCGATCGGTCAATAATTAAGGGAGATACACTGACAAAAACGAAAAAAAAAACGTTTTTTTTTTCAAAAATGTATAACTCCGCCATTTTTAAAGTTGTAGGCCAGGCTCTTCGCGAGATAGTAGGTATTGATACGTATTTTTTGTGTGCGAAACCTGGGCACTGTCAGACAATTATTTTTGGCTTTATTACAATAAACATTTAATTGTGCCATATTTTGCGGAGAGGCGCGATGCTCTGGAGGTCGTACGATTTAAGTTTAACAAGCGGCTTTTGAAACTAGAACTGTTGACCTATAAATAGTCAATTTTAGATTTTCGTTTAATTGCGTTTAAGTAGGTGAAAATTGCGCCTAAACATGACCAAAAACGCTCGAGCGCGTGAAAGTGGTCGAATAGTGGGGGTAGACCGGCAGCCGCGGGGAAGCCGCATGTGAGGCATTTCGCATGAAGTCATCCAGCCTAAAACATAAATTTTTTTAATCGTCTTGAAATTTTTATGATCGATAGTCCTACTGATAGTGAAGCCTGAGTAAAAATTTAAAGACTCTAGCTTAAGGGGTTACCTAGCAATAGGGGTTCAAATTTCTACCATGTTGGCCGTCGTGACTACATTCCGAAGTATTTATCTTCCCGATAAATACACCGATTCAAAAAAATCAAGAGTGATTTTGAAAGCATTTTTTGCGTACTTTAAGAATATATTATTGATTTTTCAACAAAATTAATAAGTTCATAAAAAATTCTTAAGGTTTATGTTAAAAATGACTTTTTCTCAAAGATTGATCCCTTCGATTTTCATTAAAAAAAATTATAAAATAGTAAAATTCTTTCTGAATAAAAAAGTATAGGACGACCAAGATGGACCGGGATATAGTTTTCCAAATACAGCACGATTTGTCAGTGAGCGGCTGCTACGTTCGAACTTAAGCTCGAGCGTACCCAGTAAGTTTACGGCGTGACGTGGCGTGGAGCAGCCGCTTACTGTTAAATCGCATTGTATCTCGAAAACTATTGTCCGATCCATCTTGATCGTCCTATACTTTTTTATTTACGAAGAATCCTGCTATTTTATAAATTTTTTAAATAAATATCGAAGGGGTCGATCTTTGAGAAAAAGTCGTTTTTAACATAAACCTTAAGAATTTGTTATGAACTTATTAATTTTGTTAAATATAAATAACATATTCTTAAAGCACGCAAAAATGCTTTTAAAATTATTCCTGACTTTTTAAAATCGGTGTATTTATCGGGAAGATAAATACTTCGGAATGTAGTCACGACGGCCCACATGCTAGAAATTTGGACCCCTATTGCTAGGCAACCACTTAAGCTAGAGTCTTCAAATTTTTACTGAGGCTTCACTATTAATAGGACTATCAATCATACAAATTGTAAGACGATTAAAAGACTTTCATGTTTAGGCTGGATGACTTCATGCGAAATGCCTCATATGCGGCTTCCCCGCGGCTGCCGGTCTACCCCCACTATTCGACCACTTTCACGCGCTCGAGCGTTTTTGGTCATGTTTAGGCGCAATTTTCACCTACTTAAACGCAATTAAAGGAAAATCTAAAATTGACTATTTATAGGTCAACAGTTCTAGTTTCAAAAGCCGCTTGTTAAACTTAAATCGTACGACCTCCAGAGCATCGCGCCTCTCCGCAAAATATGGCACAATTAAATGTTTATTGTAATAAAGCCAAAAATAATTGTCTGACAGTGCCCAGGTTTCGCACACAAAAAATACGTATCAATACCTACTATCTCGCGAAGAGCCTGGCCGACAACTTTAAAAATGGCGGAGTTATACATTTTTGAAAAAAAAAAACGTTTTTTTTCTCGTTTTTTTCAGTGTATCTCCCTTAATTATTGACCGATCGGCTTCTTTCAGCGCTCATTTTATGTGTATTTCAATTACCTACAATTCGGCCATTGAGACCAAACAGTTCATTATTTTTTGCTTTATAAGCCAAAAACGAAAAAATATGTTTTTTTTTCACTAATTTGTTAATAATAAAAAATAAAATGGGAATCAGGAGTCGAAAAGTGGTCAGTTATGATCGGGAGGCTATTCCGCATCTGATGGCACTCGCCGTTATCGGGTGCTATTTTTGTCAAAAACTGGTGATTTTAGAGCTCTATTGCTTGGACTAGAATTATATAGCCAAAGATATGCCCATCTCAATAAGTTTTCGCACGTGGGAACTGAACAAGTACCCTCTATTGCCGGCTTCGTCGAAACACGTTTAGATAGTAAAAACTTCTACTCAACTCGAAAATTCGTAATCGGCGTCGGTTTTCAAACAGCACGAAAAAATAATGCTTTTAAGAATGCGAGTCATTTTGAGCATTATCATATTTGAGATGTTAAACTCTTTTTAAATTCACAAAGTTATCCTTATGGAAACCTGTATCTCGACATTAGTCGTAAGCAGTACGTTTTGCTTCATGAAATGTATGTAAATTTCCAATTTTCTTATTACGAAACGGAGACTGAACCGCTCATAAACAAAGGTGCCCTTTTGAAATACGCGCCGTTAATTGTTATCGATTGTTCAAAGAAGAATGAATCTTTGAAACCAGGCCCCGTCTATATTCACCTCGAATTCGAATCTGTAAATCTCTTTTTCGGCAAAACCGCGGCTTATTGGTTAATTTTGCACGATTATATTGTCGAATATAATCCCATCAGTGGTAATGATAATTAAAAAAATTGTGTAAGTACGAGTTCATCTGTAGAGATATTTTTTTACTTTTTATAGTTTTTATTACTATTATTATATAGAGACTTACGTTTCCGGCGTGGTAGAGAGTGGACGTGTGAGAAGTGTGCGTGCGGGAAAGTGAACAAAACTGACGAAAAAAGCAGGAGAGGTGGGAAAGAAGGTGGTCGGGCTGCAGGGCAGAGTGACAGGAACCAAGGGAAGAGTAGGGAGAAAAGTAAAAGAAGGGATAAATGTGAGGATTAAGAAGGAAAGGAAACACAGGAGAAAGAGGCTAGGAAATTGCGGGAGATAGAGAAAGACGTTAGAGAGAGAGGGAAAAGACGTCGCGATAGGTGGGAGAGAGAAGAACGCAGAACAACGGCAAGAAAGGTGCTGCCACCGGACGAGTAGAGAGGTAAACGGCAGACCACAGGAATTAGAAAAAGAAAGTGACAAGTGATAAGGCAGGTAGGAAAGAAAGAGAAGGAAGGAGAGGTAGGGGAATCGAGACAGTGAGCGTAGAGAGAAAGAGGAGAAGGTACCGGGGCAGCAGGAGGGAGAAAGACGAAGAAGAGCGTGGAGCGATGGAAAGCGGGGAGGATGGAGCGAAGAGAGGAAGGAAAACAAACGCGGAACGGCTAGGAAGAGAGAGAAGGGACAGTACGAGCAGCACAGGCAGCATATGAGATTTAGCAGAATTATGGAAAAGGAAAAGAGAGGAAGGGGAGGAAAGGGACAAAGAGGAGAGGGCAAGAGAGGTAGGAAATGAGAATAGAAGAACAGAGAAAGGGGGAGGAGAGGAGGAGCAGGAAGAAGGAACGCTGCAAGAAATGATAAGAGGGATGAGAGAGGAGTTGAGGAAAGGGAGAGAACAAGCGAAGAGACAATGAGACAGAGTAGAGGAAGAAATAAGAAGAATAAAGACAACAAACGAACAAATAAGGGCTCAACTAGAGAAAGGAGAAGAGAGATGGAAGATAGAAAAAGCAGAGATCTGGGAGGAAATAATGAAAATGAAAGAAGGAATGAAAGAAAATGAGAGGGAGAAAGAGGAATTAAAAAAGAAGATAGAGAAAATAGAAGCAAGAGGAAAGAAATGAGAGCAGGGGGAGCAGAGAGGAGAAGAGAAGACAAACGGGATGGAAGAGAGGATGAAGGAGATGGAAAGAAAAATAGAAGCAAAAGAAAAAGAAGCGATAAAGAAGAACATAGTAATGAAAAGAATAAAGGTGGAGAGAGAGGAACCAGGAGAAACAGCAAGGAAGCTGATAGGAGAGTTGGGGATAAAAGCAAGAATAGAAAAGGCAACAGCAAGAGGGAAATGGGAACAAGGAAGGGAGGGGATGATAAAGGTAGAAATGAAAGACATGGAAGGGAAGAGAAAAGTAATGGAAAAAAAGAAGAGACTAAGAGGACAAAAGGAAAGGATAGAAAGCGAAATGACAAGGGAGGAATTAAAGAGGCAATGGAAACTAAGAGAAATAGGGGCAGAGGAGCTGCGAAAAGGAGAAAGAGTCAGGGTAGAACAAGGACGGATTATGTTGCAGGGGATATGGTGGAGATGGGATGAGGAAAGCAAGGACCTGAGAGATGAAAGAGGAAGGGCAAGGTGGAGACCAAAGGACACGAGAAGAGAGATAAGAGAAAAGGAGGGAGGAGAAGGAAGGCAGGAGGAGGAGAGGAGAGGACAAAAAAACGAGGAGAAGGGGGAAGGAGGGAGGAAGAAAGGATAAGGTCAGAGAAAGGAGGAAAAAAGAAGAAAGCCACAAAAAAAGGCAAGGAGAGCGAGACAGGAGAGAAGGAAGAACAAGGAAAGGGAAAAGCGAAAAAGGACGAAAAGAACGAGGAAAGGGAATTGAAGATAGTATTCTGGAATGTGACAGGATTAACAAATAAAGACAAAGAATTTTGGGAAACGATAGGAAAATGGGACGTGGTAACATTAATAGAGACGTGGGTAGAGGAAAAAGGATGGGAAAGGATAAGAGAAAGGCTACCGAAAGGATACACGTGGGAAAAACAATGGGCGAAAAAGAAAAACAAGAGAGGGAGATCCATGGGAGGTATGATAATGGGAATAAGAGAAGGGATAAAAGTAGAAGAAAGGGAGAAAGAAAAGGAGACTGAAGGGATAATAACGAAACGAATAGAAGTAGAGAGAGAAGTGTGGGAAGTAGTAGGAATATATACAAACGGAGACATAGACAACAAACTAGAGAAAGTCAGAGGACGGATGGAAAAACAAGGGAAAGAGGAAAGATGATGATGATGATGATTATTTTATTATGCCCTAGCGAGCTATGGGGCAATAAGGAATACAGTAAATGCACAGACCGCAAATACGTACATTCACAAATATACAATTTTACAGGTCGCGCGAATACAGTATATCCGAAAATAAATACTATTACAAAATGAAATAAATCAGTAGATCAACATGTAGCAAAACTAAAAATTAACTGTAGCAAAGAGTGATAATAGGGGGGATTTCAATGCGAGGACGGGTAGGAAAGGAGGGAGAGTAAAGGGAGCGGAGGAAGAGGAGGAAGAGGAAAGGGACTCAAAGGATAGGAAGGTAAATGCAGAGGGGAACAAATTGATAAGGATGTTAGAAGAAGTGGGATGGAAAATGTTGAATGGAAATATAGAAGGAGACAGACAAGGAGAGTTTATATTCACTGGGGGGGGGGGGGGGGGGGGGGGCAGTAATAGATTATGTGTTGGGGGATGAAAGAACAAGGGAGGGAGTGAAAAACATAATAGTAGGAGATATAATAGAATCAGACCACCACCCGCTAAAGGTAATGATGAGGAAAGGAAAGGTAAAGATAGAAATGGAGAAAAGAAGAGAAAGAAAGGTGGGAAGCGGACAATGGACGGACAGGATGAAGGAGGAATATAAGACAGGACTAGAGAAAGAGACGACAGAAGGGGAGGAACAGACAATTAGAGCAATAGAAGAAAGGATAAAAAGGGCCGTGAAGAGAGGAGAGGAAAACGGAGGAATGGAAAAAACAAGGAAAAGGCGTGGGTGGTGGGAAGACGAGGAAGGGAAACAGAAAAAAGAAGAGGTAAGAAAGGAACTAAGAAAGTGGAGGAAAGATAAGGGAACAAGAGAGATGTACAGGGAGAAAAAGAGACGATATAAGGAATGGTGTGAAAAGGAGAAAGAGGAAGAAAGAGAGAGGACAATAAGAGAGATAGCGGAGGCAAGGACAGAAAACAAGGTATGGGAGATAGTGAATAGGGGTAGGAAAATCAGGAAAAGAGTAAACGACAGTATAGAAAAGGAGGAGTGGAAGGAACACTTCATGAGACTACTGGGAGGAACAAAAGTCGGAGGGAACGAGGGGGCAGACAAAGAAAGGGAGGAAGACAGCGAAGAAGAATTGAGTAAGGAGGAAGTAAGGGAAACGATTAAGAAGATAAGAGAAGGAAAAGCGACGGGAAACGACGAAATACCGAACGAGGCACGGAAGTACGGAGGAGAGATAGCAGTAGAAATGGTGTGGGAAGTCTGCAAGAGAGTGTGGAGAGGAGAAGGATGGCCAGAGGGATGGAAGGTGGGGATAATAGTGCCAATAGTAAAGAAAGGAGAAGGAAAAAGGCAGAAGATTACAGGGGAGTGACACTGATGCCATCACTGTACAAAATTTACACAACAATGCTAGGGAAGAGATTAGAGGAAGAGGTGGAAAGGAAACAGATAGTACCGCCGAACCAAACGGGATTCAGGAGGGGAGTAGGGACGATAGACAATATATACACACTAAACTATATAATAGGGAAGCAGATCGACAGGAAACAGGGGAAACTGATTGCGACATTCATCGACCTAAAGGCGGCATTCGATAGAGTAGACAGAAAGACGTTATGGAAAGCACTGCAGGAGAGAGGGGTGAAAGGAGGACTAAGGAGAAGGATAGAAGAGGTGTACAGGGAGACGACGAGCAGGGTAAAGGTGGGAGAAGAAACAGGAGAGAAATTCTGGATAGAAAAAGGAGCAAGGCAGGGGTGCCCATTGAGCCCAGCCTTATTCAACTTACTAATCGCGGATATGGAGGAAAACATGCAGCAAGGGTGGCGAGGGGGAATCAAGGCGGCAGGGAGAACAGTCTGCACGCTGGCATACGCGGACGACGTAGTCATGCTGGCAGAGGATGAGGAGAGGATTCAAGGCATGATACGGAGGATGGAGAAATACATGGAAGAAAAGAAGCTAGAAGCAAACGTGGGAAAGACGAAAGTGATGAGATTTAGGAAAGGAGGTGGGAGAAAGAAGAAAATAGAATGGACATGGAGAGGAGAAAGGCTGGAGGAAGCAAAAGAGTTTAAATACTTAGGGTATATATTCAAAAGAAACGGAGGGCACAAAGCACAGATAAGGGATAGGGTAAAAAAAGGCAGGAGCGGTAATGAGGCAGGTATGGGGAATAGGGAAAAGGAAATTTGAAATGAACTGGAGAAGGAGAATGTGGCTGTTCGATACGTTGGTTTGGACGGTGATGGGGTACGGCGCCGAAATATGGGGGTGGAAGGAGAGAAAAGAAATGGAGAAAACCCAAGAAAGGTACATAAGATGGACGATGGGAGTAGAATGGAGAACACCAGGGTACATGGTAAGAGAAGAATCGAAAAGGGAAAAAATAAGAATAAGGGCAGGAAGACGAGCGTGGAAGTTTGAAGAGAATTTAGAAGAAGGAAAAGGAAGTGAGTTGGCAAGACTATGCCTGGAGGAGACCAAAAAGAGGGAAGCAAAAGACGAAGAGGTATCGGAGTGGGAGAAGGAGAGGAAGAGGGTAAAACAGCAGGGTAGAAGGGGCGCAGAAGAAAGCAAAGGGGCATACGAGGAAATAGACAAAAGGGACAAAGGAAGACAAGCGCAGAAGAGAGGAGAAAGAATAACAAACTCCAGATACAACAGATGGTACAGAGAAGTAGTAACAGAAGAGGTACCAAAATACTTAGCAGCAGGATGGCAAGAGGAAAGATACAAGAGGATAGCGAGGTTTAGACTAGGGAATGAAATGAGAGGACGACATTATTGGGGAACAGAAGAAGAGAAAACGTGCAGGATATGTGGGGAAGAGGAGGAGACGTGGGAGCACATGCTAGACAGATGTGGAAGAGAAGGGGTGGAGGAGAGAGGCATAGGAGAAAGAATAAGGGAAATTCTAGACGAGAAAGGAGGAGGGGAAGGGTGGATGAAGGAAGTGGAGGAGAAGAGGAAAAAAGTGAGGTAGAAAGAAGCGAGAGAAGAGTAGGAAGGAATGAAAGAAGGATTGGAATGAATGAAGCGGAAACGGAAGTCGGCGAAAGCGGGAGAAAGGAGTAGGGAAAAAACTGTTAAGAGGCGAGCGATAAATGTAAGGCAATGTAAGAGCGACAGAATAATGAAAGAGAGAGGGAAGAGAGAGAAAAGGAGACTAAGAAGGCACACAGAAAGAACAAAGAAACAAGAAAGCGGCAAAGAGATAAACAAATAAAAATGAGAGTAAGAGCAGGGGCGGGAGAAACTAGAAAATAAGGTAGAATAAAATAAAATAAGATAGAATAAGGACAATGTAAAAAGTAGAATAAGGAAAACCTGTAAATACGAAACAAAGACTGTAAGAAAATGTACAAACGAGAAAGGAAACGAAAATCACTGTAACCCTAAGGGGAATTAATAAACCATTATACATACTATTATTATATATCCATGAGTTTCTGCATAGGGAAAAGAGGTGAATAATGAGCGTTTGTTATAAATAAATGAGAAGCGAGTGTTATTCGAATCAATTGTATCCGAGAGGAAGTACGTGGTTGACTTGCAGGGTTTCAAAAAAACCCTCGAACGAATTTATATTGAAAGAATTTTCTATTATTTCGTAAACGGATTCCATTTTAACACCATCAATGATTTTCTTTGAGCCGCCATGCGTATGGATCGATTTACCAGTCAAATACAGATGTTACATCCCCATAACGTCACCACCATCGCGCCTTAAATACGAGCATCCCTCCTTACGCCAACGCACGACGCAACCCTAACTCGGGGATGAACGCGGCGGGGAGAGATGCTCAGGCCCAAGAGTGGGGACAGACGATAAGGATAAATTTTCCTCCGAATTGGAAAAGTAAGGAGTAGGAGACTTTGGACCAATAAGAAATTTGTAAACTACCCTCTCCAACCCCTACGCAATAGACAAAGATAGTTGATAGACTAGTATATAAGGCCCGAATTTTAGCATAAAAATCAGTTCTTCATCAACATTCAAACTTGTAAGCTTCTCTTAAGTCTTCAAAATTGTAAAAGTCCTGGATAGAGCAAAAACCCTGTACTGCTCTACCAGTCTCAACTCAACCAACCAAGAAAAATAGAAAAGAGTAAGTTACTAACTGACTCCCACAAATTATTGAATTGCGAGGACCACCTCGAGTTCAAAATTCCCTCTCAACAACAAGTCGAATTGCGTGGACCACCCCGAGTTCGACCATCCTCCAATACTCCATATTGAACTGCGAGGCCCACCTCGAGTGCGATCATCCTCCTACACAACCCATTGAACTGCGAGGTCCACCCCGAGTTCGATAGATTCCCCAAAGAACAAATGAGTTGCGAGGACAACAGCGAGCTCATTCTTTCCATCATCCGTCGAGTTGCGAGGACCACCTCGAACTCAGAGGATGCCTTCCTTACACATTAATCCAAATTCCTGCTAACTTCTGGGGACTCCATAGACAAAAATTCATTTCAAATTCTAGTGGGAAAGAAACGCCGATCAGGGGGACGCAAAAACCAGCTGCGGAAAATTGCCGCTCAATATTACGGGTATTCACGGGATAAAACTCACGGTTACTACACCGAGGAATTCCTGAGCCATACGTTCTCTCAGAAACCCATCAAGAACCATTATTTGTTACACAAATTGGAATATACAATTAATTTCTTACACCCATCTTGGATCCCTGAGAACGATCCTCGAAGGAGAATATACGAACAGAGATTAGAAACATGTAACAAGGTTGCAACTCAATAAACAGAATCAATTCTATCAGTTAATTTTGTTTGTCAAAAATTCATTCATCTGATCAAACTCCATTAGCCCGTTTCCCAAGACTCATTAGCTTTGCTAAGGTCAAAAATAGGGCAACTATTATGTTACTAGGACGTAACACAGATGCAAAAATGCGTGGTTGACAAATAATTATCACGGCTTACCATGGAACTTTGGTACTGTACCCTATAATGCTATTTACGAAATTTTCCAAAATGTTTTGCGCAATGCTCGAGTAATTTACGTCAAGGGCTCGGAGAAGAGAGAATAGTTGGCGAATTTTTTGAATGGTCGATCGGAGATCATTATCAATCTTGATAATATCGAGTGCCCATCGTTACAGAAATTGCAGAAAAGCGCATACACCGAATGTTCGTATCACAAGTATTTGTCAAAGTTCAATTGTGCAAGTAAAAATGTTCTATCCCTAAAACATTGGATTCTCTCAAAATTCCCCAAAAATTAAGTGTATTTTCCCCGAAAATAAAAGATTTAATACATATCATGTTTGTTTGTTTTATATTTTGAATACACCATATATAAAGAAAAACGATTCAAATGTTGTTGGATGGGTTCCCACAATGGAAACGTCTATACTTATTTCAACTTGTTTTGGCCTTATTTTCTCATAGCATTCATATCGTAAAATAATAAATATTAAAATTAGTCACTGAAATGAGATGGAAGATCGAATTCGGTATTAATAAGACTTGCTCTCGACAGTTCCAATCAGTCGTTGCATCAGTCTTCATGCGGCACCATCAAAAGTTATTACCGTTGAAGAGACGTGTATTGCTAGTTCACCTCAAACAATTATTACGAAATATTCAACGCGTGGAAAAATAATTATTGCGCGATCGCGAACTCAATCGTTGGTAATACAATTTGGGCAAATAAATTTTGACGCGTCATCGTGAAAAAAACGCACGTTCGTATTGAACATTTTGTTTCGTAAATTCGAGTGTTAATGAAAAAATGTTTATTGAAAAGTTTTAGATCATCATGAATTTACGTGAAATCAACGTCGTTCGCTGATTTCCTCCCAATCGAAACGCTATCCGAATTGTCAGCTCAAAAGACGTATCCACTAACCGACATAAGAATTGCAAAACCAAGTACGGCGTTATGAATTTGGAAAAAGTTGTGCGGTTTTTCTACCAGCCCGAATGAATACACCGATCCTGGCAAATGAGGATTTGTCAAAGAAATGATTCGTGCGTCTTATGAAAATGAATTGGCATTGCGCTCTCATGGGACCGCATATAACCACATTGAGTTTGTTCAAATGTAATAACTTTCTGATAGAAATAACTGCGACTTTCGAATAAAAAATTGTATCAAATTACAGATATTTGCAACAACATTGTTCGCACTCGCCCTTCGAAACGCGAGGAAGCATAATTAAATATAAAATTTTTATTTTTGTTGCCGGTTAGCATGGGAGAGGAGGGAAGAACGATAGTTGGACTGGTGTGATCGGGTCAGAATAATTGTTAACTGTCCTTTTTTTCCGTTGACGGATAGTTTTATTATCAACGCGCGTTCGCGGATCACACAAGACGCGCATTCACTAAGCTCAACGACGTGATGAGGTTTTTTAGTGCACAAAAGCCGTAGCGGCGAATTAAACTCGGTCTTGGCAGCGGTAGCGCTTTCGACTCGGAGGATCAGCTGAGAACGACTGACTTACTGTTATAACTTGGCGCGACGGTTGACAAAATGTGCGGGGAAGTGAGGACAGGCGGGATTTTCTAATATATAGAAGGCGAGGCCTTTACAGGTGGTCGAATACGCTCGAGTCGCGTGGACGCCCTTTTTTTTTTATTTTGAGTTCGATCGACGCCGACTACGAGCGCTTATCATATCTCTTAACTTTGAACAAACATGATAAAAATATATCAAATTATACATGAAAAACTATACAGGGGTACATATGAAAATATATATATGAAAGTATATATAAGAAGAAAGATATAAGCAAGCGTACAAGAAAAAAATGTATTATACAATAATGAAAAAAAAAAACAAAAAAATCTTTCGCTGCATCTCACGTTCTTGTTGACTATTTTGCAGCGACTTCTTAATAATAATTATTAATATTATTGAAGCAATAGGTTTGTCGCGTGGTAATGGCGGGAGGGGAAAAGAAAGCCGAAACGAAGCAGCGGGGCCACTGTTTATGCCGCATCATGAAGAAAGAAGAAAGCAGAGATTGCTCATGCAATTTCGGCTATCTTCGCAAATACATGAACATGTAGTAACGGGTGCATCTCATTCGGGCTAGTTCTAGCGTCACCTCTCGTGCTGGGCACACCGTGAATTATAAGAAGAGAGCGGTAAAATAAAAGTAATATTCTCCGCTCATACCTTCTGCTCACATAAAACCTCGAAGATAAGAAATAATCTTTATCGGGTTATGGGCCCAGATACGTTTCCACCACGTATCTGCCGATGAGAAAGGAGAGAGGTCGCGAACACGCGGCGCGGGCGGTAGCCATCTTAGTAGAAGCGTAGTCGGATACCGGTAGCGAAATCGAGACGCGAGTGAATTGCGTCCACGATGTCAACAGACATCTCAGCTCGTCACGTGAAGAAATTCGACGGGACAAATTACCAAGGATGGAAATTCCAGTTCGACGCCTTATTTATGGCGAACGAGATCGACGAAATAGTTATTGGCGGGACAATTCTACCGGTGGATCGAACACCGGCCGAAGCGAGGCAATAGGTGCGTAATAACGCAAAGTCCATGTTTCTCATCTCGTCAGCGCTGGGACCGGCTCAGCTCGAGCCATTGCTAGTGTGCGAATCGGCGAACGAGATGTGGGACAATATGCATCGAATCCACGAGCAGCGATCGACGCCGCATAAACTTTTGTTGCTTCAAAAATTCCATGAATATCGCATGTGATCGAGCGATTCGGTCGTGCAGCATGTCACAAAAATTCGGAATTTAGCTGCGCAAATTGAGGATGTGGGTGAACATGTAACTGAACTGATGGTGATAGCCAAGATTCTTGGCAGTTTGTCGGCGAAATATAGCATCCTACAAACGGCGTGGGACAGTATCGAGCCGGCTCGTCAGACTTTTGCCAATCTGGAGGAAAGGCTGATTCGCGAGGAAACCAGACTGAGTCATGGTGAGAACGGCGATAGCGCCTTTACGGCTGCGAAAGCAGAAAAACAAAAGAAAAAACGAGAAAAAATTAAAAATAACAGTAACAAAAAAGACATCCAGTGCTACAGGTGTAGCGAAATGGGACATTTCACACACGAGTGTCCGACCAAAAGTCGGGGGGATAACGGTGGGAGAGACAGTCCACATGACTGCGCGTTCGTGATAGAAATGGCGCAAAGTGCGGAGCGCGAATTGAGCAAGCCCGGAGTGCCGAGAGTTGGAGAGCTACATGACCTTTTCGCGATCAACGCGAACGATGTCTGGCCTACTGATAGTGGTGCGTCAAGACATATGACATATCGACGCGACTGGTTTTCAGAATACCGGTCTGTCTCAAATGGCGGAACAGTGACGCTCGGAGACGGCGAAGAGTGCGATGTCGTCGGAAAGTGTCTTGTGTTCGTACAAAAACTTGTTGGCGGTTTGTGGAGTGATGCCCGAATCGAGGAAGTTTTACATCTTCCTGGTCTCGAGAAAAATTTGTTTTCAGTTGGTATATGCACAAAGAAGGGCTTCGAAATATCCTTCAAAGATAATTACGTGAACATTTTGCGCGAACAAGATGTCATGGCAATAGGCGTGAGGCAAGCAAATGATGTCTATTGTATTTTTCTACGTGTTATGAAATCAGGTGCGGAAGAAGCTAATGCGGCGTCATATAATCTACATGTATGGTACGAGCGACTCGGCCATGTTGACACGCGAGCGATTCGTGAGCTCGTAGAAAAGGGACTAGTTCGCGGAATATCAATGTGAAACCGAGAGAAGTGTTTCATACAGACGTCTGTGGCCCTATATCAGTTGAAACTCCGGGAAGCGCGAGTTAATTTTTCTGTTTAAAGATGGCGCTACCGGGTATCGTCATATGGAGATCCTTTCTCCACAGGATAGGGGCAGAAACGGAGTTGGACACGAGACACTAACATGTTAACAATGCAGTATGAACTTTTATTAATAATAATGATCGTATAATATAAAATGCTATCTAGGAACGTGGTTATTGAAGCAAGCGTCAATCGGTAACTACCATCTTGGTGGAACGCTGTATCTCCTCGCGCTCGGCGCGCTGCATGCGGAGGGCTCGCGAATCTTGAAATTCGGGCCGCCACAGTATCCCCCCCCCCCCCCCCCCTCGAATGACGTCGTCGCGAATGAAACAGTTTTCTTCTTTCGACTATAGGCTTTTATATCAGGTGGGAAGGTCGAAACGCCGAATCTTTGGTCTGTTGCTCGCATGTTTCCAGGTCCATCGGTAACCTCCTCATTTATCAAATAGGCTGGCTTAAGCCTCTCAGTGGAAATATTCCTGTCCGTACCCTCGACCTTGACTGCGAACAATCGGTCGTTAATGCGTTCGGTCACTGGGTATGGACCGAGGTACGGTGTTGAAAGCGGTGGACGAACTGCATCATCTCGCAGCCACACCCGCGAGCAGGTGAATAAATCATTATGCTCAAAAACGTTTCTCTTGTGATGTGCTGTCGGAGTAGCTCGTAATTTTGGCATATGTTTCCGAAATTTCTCGACGAACTGTTAAGGATCAACTTGGACCTCTGCACTGGTAAAAAATTCTCCTAGAATTCTGAGTGGAGATCCGTAAACTAACTTCGCTTCGGAATCCTTAAGGTCTTGTTTATAACATGTCCTCAGACCAAGAAGAATTGTAGGAAGGAGCTCGACTCACGACTTTGATCCGTGGCACATAAGCGCTGTTTTCATCGAACGATGCCACCTTTCTATCGTCCCGTTGGCTGCAGGATGATACGATGAACTCCGTGTCCTTTGTGCGCCTGCGAGGTTGGTCAATGCTTTGAAAAGAGCAGCCTCAAATCACGAGCCTTGATCCCTCGTTAATGTGCGGGGTGAGCCGACACGAGCTGCCCAGTTTGAGTAAAACGCCAATGCAACCGTATCTGCAGTAATATCCTTGATAGGGATAGCCTCTGGTCATCTCGAAAAACGATCGATGATCGTGAGGATATACTTGAAACCCTGCGACGGCGGCAGAGGGTCGACGATATCCATGTGAATGGGCTCAAAGCGCTTTTTATGTACGTCGAAGTGTCCAGGAGCGTTTCTCGTTTGACGCTGAATTTTGGCTCTTTGACAAGGGATACATGTTTTTGACCATTGGATGATGTCTTTTTTCATACCTGGCCAGATGAATCTTTGTCAAATAGCTCGACAGCTTGCGCGTTTACTCGGATGGGAGAGGCCGTGTACTGCATTGAATATTTATTTTCTCAACTTGTTAGGTACGTATGGTCGGACGTTTCCCACCGAGACGTCGCAATACACGAATCCTTCCTTTTCTACGGACAATCGTTGGAGCTTGAGCACCAAAATTTATTTCAGGAGTTGTTGGAGTTCCTCATCCCTTTCCTGAGCCTCCTGCAATTGTTTAGTAGTGACGATAACTGGCATGTCGATTTCTTCGAGTCGAGAGAAAGCATCCGCCACAACATTCTCCGCACCAGGTAGGTAAGTAATTTCCGCCGTAAATTGGAAAATGAAATCTAAATGTCTCAGCTGTCGAGGTGAAGCTCAATGTGAGACCCTGATTGTGAGAGGGTAATCCAACCCGTCTCTATTTTCCTTTTCATTAGCGATTTAAAAAGTTGCCACGCTAGTATTATGGTGCGCACTATGGCGACCCCCACTCCTTTCCCCCACTCCGCGGCCGCCGAGTGTTCGTGGCTCGGTCGGTCGTGGGCGCGGGTGGAAGAGTTGCGGGGGTGGAGAGGGGGGATAGGGCGTGTCGCCATAGTACGCTTTTTTACCCCCAGTCCACGGCCGCCGAGTGTCCGTGGCTCGGCGGGCCGTAGACGCGGGGAGGGGAGGGGGATGGAGCGTGTCGGTATGGTGGAGCACTGGTCATAGTGCGCTTTTTCTTTTTTTAATTTTTAATTTCTTGGCATTTTATTAGAGTGGCAGGCAATGTGTCGGTATGGTGTAGCGCTGTTTTGTAGTTTCACCTTTTTTAAAGAATTAAAAAAATTCGATGCAGACGCCGAGACTCCAACTGCCAACCCTCGGATTACCAGTCTGGATAGTTACCTCTACACCAAGACCCGTTGTGGTATTGAGTTTAGGCGGAACGCTTTTATAGCGACCGTTCTGAAGCGCGTCACCATAGTATCTATGCACGGATTTAAAATTCCATTGTCCTATTTTTTTATTTTTACAATTTTATATTTTTTATCTTTAGATTTTTTATTTCTTAAATTGTTTGAAGGTGCCATAGTAGGAATACTTTTCTTCTTGTTTTATTTCTCTCTCTCTCTCTCTCTCTCTCACCGTCTTTGACTTTAGAATATTACTTAGCTTGAAAATGCGTGTGAGTAGTTTCCGAGCACGCTTTATTCTTTTTTCTTTCTTTTCACGTACTGTACAATAAATACTCGAAGAGGGATGATATATATTGTGAGCTTTTTTTTTTATTAATTATACGTTATATATATATTTAAAATAAATATCCAATAAAGAGGTAATATACACTACCGGCGAAAAGTTTCCGGACAAAAGTTGAAAACGGTGCCGGAACGTTTTTTTATGCCATTTCGCCGGTCATTGACCTAGGCCAATTTAACTAACGCCATTTTAAAGAGCAGGGATTTCCCTTTATTTTGGCTCTTTAAAAAAAAATTTACGATTTTTTTTACAATTGGCACACCGTTTTGAAAACGATAATTTTTGGTCGTTTTTTTGTTCTTTTGCAAGTGAACCCCGTTTACAGTAAACATTTTTTAACGAATTTCTTTCACAATGCTCATAAAGGGGGAAGTCTAAGCTTCAAGTTTATTTTTTAGAAAATAGTCTACAATTTTTTTTCAAAGATATGTCGTTTTTGGAGCAAAAATAGACAATTTGAAAATCGCTCCATAGGACGAAAACGATGAGGTTTACAATAAAACCTCAAGATGGCAAAAAGTTGTATTACTTCTTGCTGAGTTCAGAAGAATTTTTTCAGATTTTTTTTTCGAAATTTTTTTTCCATCTATTTTCGGTCAGCTCGATTGATCTGAATACCATGAAAATAATAGAATTAAATTTTTTACTTACATCGAAGAACTCCGTCACCGAAGAAACTTCCGAAGAGACTAAAGTTTAATATGTAAGTAGAAAATTTAATTCTATTATTTTCAGAGTATTCAGATCAATCGAGCTGACCGGAAATGGGTGACAAAAAAATTCCGAAAAAAAAATCTGAAAATTTGTTCCTAAGCTCAGCAAGAAGTAATACAACTTTTTGCCATGTTGAGATTTTGTTGTAAACCTCATTGTTTTCGTCCTATGGAGTAATTTTCCAATTGTCCATTTTTTCTCAAAAAACGACATATCTTTGAAAAAAAAATCGTAGACAATTTTCTAAAAAATGAACTTGAAGCTTAGACTTCCCCTTTTATGAGCATTGTGAAAGAAATTTGTTAAAATTTTGTTACTGTAAATGGGGTCCCCTTGCAAAAGAACAAAAAAACGACCAAAAATTGTAGTTTTCAAAACTGTGTGCCAATTGTAAAAAAAAACCGTAAAATTTTTTTTCAAAAGCGAAAATGAAGGGAAATCCGTGCTCTTTAAAATGGTGTGGGTTAAATTGGCCTAGGTCAACTACCGGCGAAATGGCATAAAAAAACGTTCCGGCGCTGTTATCAATTTTTGTCCGGAAACTTTCCGCCGGTAGTGTATATTAGAATTTCAATTGTCAGCATCTTTTTCTTTTCTTCTTCTTCATATTCTTCTTCAATGGTTCAGCTATGGAAGACAGAGATAAATATATAGCGTGAGAGAGGGTCGTATATGTGTATCGTAACATAGACACTTTATACATTATTTTTAGTACATACCTGTTTATAATTATTCCTCAGCAGCTTTGAACTCGATCTTGTTGAACTTCGTGCCGTAATACTGCATAATTAGATTTTTGTTACTAGCGGCGTCCCTCATTTGTTGAAATAGTTCGTCCGCTTCTTTGAAAGCCTTGACGAATCTCGTTGGCAGATAACACGAAAATTCACCATCTACATCCACGACAACTCGCGAGCCCCATTTCGTTTCAATGATTTTGATACCGGTAATATTATAGTCTTTTTCGAGCTCCAGCTCGGACAATCTTTTGACGGGAAGAAACGTCTCCAAACGACCCACTTGGTTGATTCGTGTGAAATCCATTGTCCAGCTTAAGTTTCCTCAGTTTTATCGTTAAAGCACGAAACTATGATATCGCGTGTATTTTTGCTTTAATTGTTGTAATATCTCGCAAAAAGACGTCTAAACGTACTTTCAATTGGCGGTGTTTACTTCTTTGAAGACTCGAGGACAATGTCTGTCTATCAAGGAGTGGAGATACATCAGACCCCCTATCAAGCAGCCCCATTCCCCTACTCTGTATACAGAGAGACGCAGGCTGAATTTAATTGGTGCAATATTTGCTTATTTGCAAAAATAATAAGCCATCTTGGCAGCCGCGGAAGCGGTGGTGGTGGTAAAATTAGTTTACCGTATCACAAGGTATCGCTTACAAACATCAGCATTTTATGAAATCTGTGATACGCGAGGATCGAATTCGTGACGGCACATGCCTTTGCGCGAATGACCATTTCAAGGATTTCTGAGAAACAGCTCATCACTAAAATATGTGGATTATAATTATTGTCGTGCGAAGTTCAAGAATATTGAGACAAAGAACACACACATTTAAAAAATATACTTTATTTTTTAACCCACAGTTATGGTACAGTTAGCAGGTGCGAGAATAGCAGCCTTGTATACAAGACAGAGTTTTAACACTAAATGTATTGAGATTATTATAATGGTAACCACCACCCACACAAACACCCTTGTTGAGCGCATTATTCAAGGGTTTAGATTTATTAAACTTATTCATATACTCATTGTAGTAATCATACACTATTTTATCGTTCCATGTTAAATCGGTTGAAAATGCACTCCTAAACATATTAATACCAAGGCCTGTAGACAAGAAATGAAGAAACATAACACAATAATGTCCACAAATCTATGATTCAGGACCCTGAAGCAGTATAGTGTTGTAGCTAAAGAATCTGCAGTTCTGCCGGAGACGCTGGAGATGCTGCGGGATGATGGGTGGTAGTCTATAGCTGTCGAAGTACCATCCTCGTCCATCTCGATCAACGTACGTGGTGACCCTGTGGGCCCCGGGTTGTTTGTGGCCATCGGTATTGACGACGATCGCTGCTGGTTTCGCCCACACCTTAGGGATGCGGTCTGCCGGGTATACGCCTACAGTGCGGCTCTTTATACTGCATAGGGCCTGCATCAGCTGCTCGGTGTTCATAATAGACAACAATTATAAAGACACTAGAACTGTTTAATATCGGTTGTTTTTCCCTCGTCGCGGCGCTCCGCAGCTAGTAAGCTGATGTTCCAGGCTGTGGTAGTTCTGTACCCCCCACAAGGAACTGGAGCGGTCGTTATGAGAAAGCCCTTTTTTGATTCTCACAGCATTGTTGAGGGCACACGTGAACGAGCAATTTTTACGCAGTAAACCGCGATACACACAACGAGTATTGCTCTCAGGAAGATTACGAAACGACCAATCGTCGTCTTCTTCTTCTTCTAGATTTATAATATAGCAATCCGTTAGCTGCGTCAAATAAGCCGTTTTATCAGCTCCTCTTATAAACAGACGATCAGACCGCGCTGCAATTTTCTTCAACGAAGCTTCGACTGCACGTAAGTGTGTGTAGCCCTCGGACCACTCTATACCATGATGATTGGTTTGTAACCACGTGTTTTGACGTTTTAAGCTAGGGGGTAGAGTGTTATAAGCGTAGGGCGGCGATACAATCCAGTGGGCTAAGTACGATGTTTGTATAGAGTCCCCGGCAACTTCTTTAGGTATAAAATGATTATATTTATCCTTCAGACCCTTTATATTAATGACGATGTTCATGGTGCTTCTCGATCGTCGTAACACGGCGACTTTTGAATACAGACTAACAATAAATATTGCACGTTCTATGGATATATGACACTCCCCCTCTATAAGCTCAGCGACCTAGCCACTAAAATCCGCAGTTACTTGTCTGGAGGAGTCGATCTCCAATACATTATCATATTCAGCATACACAAGGCAATTAACCGTTGATGTTAGGGCAGACGCGGAACGTACTTCTATTCTCACACTACCATGCCTCACAAGATTCCAATGAGTGCAACTATTGGCCGAGAGATCGGGTGTAAGATCAAATGCACAGAGACAATAATCATGAGGGTAGGTTGTACGTGCGATACAATTACCTTCATTGAGAAAGTGTATGCCTGTACCCGAGAATAGTGTATGGTATGCATCAACATACTTATCAGCATCTGCGAAGTCTGGCTGTAGGGGCTTTGACGGTATTTGCAATCCATCGGCGTACAAAGAAAAATAATTTATATTGTAATTCTGAAAATTGAAAGGGTTCATTTTACGGTCACCATTAAAAGCCTTATTATCGACATAACCGACGATTATACGTTTAGGCAACTGGCCAAGTATGACATTATCAAGCGTCTCACCGTGTATCCCCATGTAGCGATATCGCTTTAACCTCGACTCGCGTCAAAGGATATTTCGCTGTACATTTAGACAAAGCTCTTGCATGGGCCAAACGTATACCCGGTGCTACCTTAACACGCCGTATAAGTAGCGATGCCTCCGTAATACGGATGGTACAATCTTTCGAAGAACTCATGAGACAAAAAGCGTTATTACATCGTACGAGACGTAAACGCATCTCAACGCCGTTTAGCAAAAATCTCTCTTGATTGAAGATACCGCAGTGTAGATGACCAAGGAGATCAACCGTTCGCTTTTTACCTAATACGGTTCGTCTGCTTACAAGCCCATTATTATTATCTTTTCTATCATCCATTTTACCCGGCGTATCATTATACCATAGAGTACTCGTGAGATGCGAGTTCTTAGCACCAGATCCATAATTCAAGAGGTTTTCAATGTATGCCCTATACGCATAAACATTGTTAGGAGGCGATACCAGTTCCTGATTCAAAAATACATCGATCTGATTGAACATTGAGTGTAATAGGTTATTGACAGGGCCTACTTTAGGAGACGGTCCATCTGCTTTGTCAGGGGTTTCTATCTTAACACGCATGCTGAGCATGGTGTGTGCAAGATCAATGTACTCATTACCCTGGCCCGGTATGACAAACTCTATCGGTGAATCATCCGTCAATGACGAGATCGGCTCGTAACACACTGTATACGTTCCCTCGATTGCTGTCTGGGTCGGTGGTAGTGTAAATAGCTCAAGCTCCTACTTAAGGCACTCACACGAGTGTGCGTGTAAGAAAGCCATATTTTCAAGATTATGTTAGGCAAAAATATCCGCCACTGTTCTTGATTTCTTGTAATGATTCGTAGTTGTCTGCTTTATTGCTCTTCTTTTCACAGTTTTCTTCTTCCCTTGCCTCTTTTTCACAGAGCCCGAACGTTTTCGCAACTTTACGGTCTTCTTCCGTTTTTTCACATCGGTACGCCATGATGCGTTCCCGGTAAGAGAATAGATCAGTTTATTAAGTTTACCGATTTTAGACGCCGAACCCTTCATGAGCGTACTCATTTTTTCTTCAGCCTTACGCTTCAGATTCTCCCCTGATTCGCGCAGACGTCTTTTGAATGCTTCTCGCAGGTGAATACCAGAATCCATGATATCCATAGCCACGTTCATACCTGAGAGAAGCGCTTCTTTACCAACAGCCCGAGCACCTTGTTTCACCTTGTATTATTCGTCGGAAGAGACCTCCGAGGAAACTCCCAATACCGTGACCCCTTTGATTCGGTGACTCTATATACACATGACTGATACCACCATAACCGGCTCGACCACCACCCCCACCCGTTTGCATATCAAAGTACTCGTCATAATAAGCCATTTTAGATTGGTTCAGGTTCATCTGTACGTTTTAACTGTAACGTCACTGTCAACGTCCCGTACTCGAATGCTATCGGTTTGCCAAACTCATCCCTTATATCAATCATTATTGTTTGTAAACTAGTACGTAATAGAGGAATATAGCGGGGTGGTGAAAAACTTATTATCTTCACCGACCTGTAATTACGACTATCAGGGGCAACAATTGGTACGACTCGTAGCAGCGGTGTATGCACATCTCCTGTGATATAAGGCTCGCAGATATCCGTAAAAACGTACATCATATTTGGGGTCCCATGGGCCAGGTTGGCAGGTCTCTGAGCAGTGTACTCGCTCTGGACCACCACATCCTTAGGCTCGGTGAATACTAAAATCTTATTCAACACGTCGGAGAAGTAGAACGAGTGTTCTATATTCTTAGACGATTCACAGATACCCGTCACAGATCCATATATCCGTTGCGACAATGCTTAAATTTCAAATGACCCGCAACACACGATGCCTCGTTAATAGCCTCGAGTAATGTGTCTATGCTGAGGTACACACCAGGCGGTACGCAGATGCGTTCTTCCTTAAAGTCGGTGCTTGCCATGCTACCGGGTGCTACTGCGTTCGTTAAGACATTCATAAAGTTCCGCCCACCATCAGGCGGTACATACAAAATCGTCGTCGGTATGTGTATTTCAGCTAGAGAAACAGCCCAGCTGCCGTGAGGAGAGATACATTGGGGTAAATGCGTGGTATACCTCGTCGTCACATTATCGGGATAATAATTCATGCTACTATTACTAGGTAAACCATGTAAAACTCCTCCTTCATTTTGCGGACGACTGTTTAGACTCCTTTGTTTGTACTCTCGATAACTCAGGCTCATAAAATATACCATCGAAATCACAGGACAAATACTGTGCGATACACGGACAATCTTAAATAACTCACTGCTCCAACCACGCTTGTAACCTTTTACGAAGGCAGCCTTCACACTACTGATGCGCACGATGTCATCCACGCTGTATTTGGGCGAGCAATCTGTTCTTTTGTTCCGCTGTATCAGATTATTACGGGCCCTAGCCGCTGTAGCGTGTGTCACCGCGGCAGGAGCCATTTTTGTACCGTTATGCGTGGAGTGATTGTATGCCGAAACGATGTTCTGCAGAAAGTTTAGGTAACGTTTTTGTCTAAAATACGTAAAATACCTTCACATTCTTTCTTTCAGTGTTCTATTGAATCTCTCGACAATAGCAGCTTTTATATCAAGGTTTCGTGCACCACGGAACTGTATGTTCTTGTTCTTTACGAGGGCCCGGAATGCAGCACCGGTAAATTCTGTACCTCTGTCCGTCTGTAGGTAAAGGGGTGATCGACCGTTGCTAGTTTTTTTTAGATAAAACAAGATCAAATGCGTTGGCTACAGATTTAGTAGACTTGTCACGTAAAGGCTGAATGCATGCAAATTTACTAACAACGTCTATAACGACCAAGAGATAAATATAACCATCATTATATTCTTTTATCGAGCGAAGATCCACGAGATCAGCCTCCCAGAAGTCATCAATATTTCGGACATTATAAAAATGACGTGGATAATGACGTTGCGCGGGTCTGTGTTTTGTATAAGTATCCTGTGCTTCAAGCCACTGTACTGCCTTCAGACGGACAATTTTTTTCTGACGCGCGAATCGTAACAATTTGGTAGCACCTGAAACCATGCTTCATAGGCGGGGTTACAGTACACGTTTTCTAAGAATGTCATGATTATAATTTCAGGTTAGCCCAAATTACACGTCTTTTCTTATTATGATAGCCGCCACCTCTCTGCTTATCTCCCTGTGTCAGCTGTGCTGGTGATCTGTTCTCAGCACCGCTGAAAAATGCTGACTGCTCTGTATTGGATGATCCCTCGCTGCTTGTACTACCATCATCAATCTGCGATTGACGCTCTGGTGTGTTAACTCTAGACTCCGCCCATAACTCCTCGTTACCAATAAATTTCCGAGGTATCTTGACCGCTCGTAGAACTCTGGCAAAAGCACTGCGTCCATCAGGGTTAGGTATTCTCGTAACCCTCATAGCATTGTTCACGAGATCAACAATTTTTGAGTCTTTTATTGGTTTCCCGCTGCCCGACATGACTCCATCAGAATCCCAAGAAAAATTAGATCGTGGAGCACCACGCAAGCGGCGAAGAAGTAGTTTCGCTTTCACGCGAAATTTAGCTGGAATACTCTCAAGTATAGCTGTATCATTCATACCGTAACCGGTTTCGTCTTCTTCTTTCTTTCTTTCATAAACAGACTCTACATAGTGTTTATTCTGCATAAGGTCGCGGTACTGCAGAGCTCTCTCATCCTCAACGAAGTGGAGATAACGTTGTAGTACAGTCAAGTACGCCGTCCATTTTTTCCTCTCATCCTTGTATGCACTAAAGTGCAAAATTTCATTCATCTCCGTGTCGAATCGAGCTAGCCTAGCGTCAATACCTCGCACTGGCTATGTTTGAGGCGCACCCATATTAAAAAACGGCTGCGTATGACTTTGTGTGCTCAGCCGCGTTAGATGCTCCTCAGGCACGAGTACCATTTTTCTTGCGTGCTCCATCATCCACGGCCGCCAATCAAATTCGATAGAACAGTACCTAGTATTGGCGCTAATAGGAGTGGTAGAAACCCACCGTTTTGAACAACAAACCGTTTTTTACTCTTTCAACAGCCTTTTTTTTAGGCTAAACGACGGAGAACCGGTGTGTATCGACGTATTTTTTTTCTCTGGTCGATCTTCAGTGATACATTCCCACAGAGAACATTCAATGCACACTCACAAATAGAGCCGATAATACTTGGATCTGCTCTGCGCAAAACAGCCTCGCGCTGCTCCTTATTCAAGTGTTGAAAGCACGCAGTATCGCAACGTGCTTTTTGCAGAGCGGTGAACCACCCCGCGCCATTACGACCGATGAACTGTTGACCGTCGTGATGTATCACGCCTTTTAAACCCTTTTGCGCTACATGTCTTAGGGGTAGGGCTGCCCCTAAGAATGTACATCACATACTGACAAACGGTGTGACTAGCACTTGTTTGTTTTTTATGCGTGTCAGATGTACGATGCGCTGTGTAGGATTCTTGAGACGCGCTCAATATAGATACACATTTTTTACGACACGACGATGCTTTAGGTGTCATTACGCGCGTTGAACTAGTAATTCGCATGTGCCTGTATTGCTTTTTAACTTTTTCCGCGGTGTGTACATAAAATGATGGGCGTCATTGGGAAAAATACAAGTACGGTATCTATAGTTATCAGGTGTTGATTGTTTCAAATCGAGTAACAAATAGCTACGCGGTTTGGACGTTGCATCGTGATAAGCCTTTTGCAGAAATCGCGGGTTGTCCGGGTATACCCGATGCGCGAGATGCTGGATTTGGGCTCGATCACGAGGATTTTTGAAAATTACAATATAATTGGCATTCTGTTGTACCGCACGATTACGTACTGCACAGTATTTTTAGAGATATTCTAATTAAGGGTTAGAACCCAAGTGAAACGTCAAAGTAAAATAAGAATAGTTTATTTTGCACAAGAACAAGAGAAAGGAAAGACGGATTTATTACGTAAATCCGTCGTACCGCACGTACAGGTTATAAAGTTAAATTTCAGACTGCCTCAATGTTGGCTGGCTGGTCCTTTTATAGGATTATTAGTGGAACAGCTTAGTCAACATTGTTCTTGTTTTTTGTGCTCCAAATCTGGTTTACATTATTTTCCCAGATTTGGAGATTCTTTTCCGAAGTAATTTTAATTTGGAACTCGGCTGCGTCGGCGTTCGCGCGGCTTCTGACAATTGCGCAATGCCGAGTCAGCGCAATGTTTAACCTACTCGGTGTATGTACTACTTAATACGTACTACTTATTATCGGGTTACAACAATTCAATGAAATATCGCGCTGACCGTGTCCTTGATGAAACAAGTTTTGAGTAATAAAAATAACACTCAGGTTTTTATGATGATTACCTTTGGTGAACAGATCTACAACGGTATTGTTCGACGCCTCGCGCATCAAATCGTTGATTATTATGAGCTTTGCACGCGGATCGTTCGCATAATCGTTGCTCTGAGACAGATCTTCATGAAATTCTATCGATTTACCATGCTCTGTGTATGCTGGTTGCGATTCGGAATAATAGAAAATAATTCTCTCGAATGGCTCGCTGTTCCTTTGCGAAATGAATTTCAAAAACTTTTTTACAAAATAAGTCTCACCACAGCCCGTGGGGCCACAGATCATGGATATCCAGGAAGCTTCCACCGTGTATCCATCTGCGTGAATGAATGTATTTTCTTTACAACAGTGTATACAAAGCACTCGCCATGTGTATATGGATTTTTTATTTTGCAGTAACAGCATAAATATTTTACAATAATAATAATATTTTACAATAATAACAATGTTTTACAAAAATAACAATATTTTATAATATTACACTCTGTAGCCATAAGGGAGCGAACCGTATTCACCCTTACGTCTCCGCTTGACGCTCAACGGCATACATGATTTCGTTTCGGGCCGTGTAACAACCTGGTGGAACGGCGTGCGTCGTATTGAAGCAAATCGTAGCATAATTGGTTCCTCTCTCTCACCTATTATGAATGAGCGTATCGATCTGTAATTTATCAGAGAGGTGTTTGCATAATTAGGAGTTATTCCTTTAACTTTAGAAACCCCGTTTTCTACGCCAGCAAGGGTATGAACTATGAAAGAATAAAATTTTGGGCCGCCCGAAACGAATGATCTAATATAGCTACCTAGTGTCGTACGAGCTTAGCTCATCCGTTAGATCACCCAGAAACTGACCCGTAAGCGGCTTGTACTCTTTAGGATCGTCTTTCGTTGTGTAAATAATGGAATCGGTGTCACAATACAAGGCGCGTTCACCCAACAGTTCGAGATAGGTGTAAACTTTCAGCCGGGCTTGAGCTGTTGTACATGCAGCAATTACAGCGTTTGCTATATTAGATGTTGCTCAGTAGCTCCATAAGTTTTTTATAGGTCGACACTATTTCGGTTTTAGGCAAATTTTCGCGTTGCCCAAATTTACCCCAAAACGAATTAACCCTTGTGTTCGCACCCGGGTACCCGGGTGCCCACCACGGTACATTTTTTAATTTAACTTGGTCAAAAATATAAATTTCGGCAAAAACCTCCGGATCGTCGTTATTCAACTCAATTGTAAGCAGGTGATTCGTTTGGAATAAAATAATTTGTTTAATTACTAAGAAAAAATCGAGTGTGAAGTATATATACGTCACGGACGCACCCGGGTACCCCGGTACCCACCTTGAAAAAAAATCATTTTGAGTGGATTATTGGTTTGGGATATTTTATTTTATTAGAATACGTCGAATATGGTTTGTGATAATACGAAATACATCAAAATAAATGTAGAAAATTAATTAGCCCCTGCATTCGTGACACTTCGCTAAGGTTGTAGCATGTTCATCGCAGACAGGTTTGTTGCAATCGCAGCATGACTTTCGTGTCTTTCTCCTCCTCTTTATTGCTGCTTTGTAGCAAATATGACAGGAGCCAGTGACTTTTATCCTTCCTGACATATCGCGTTCATTAGCAGGATTTGGAGCGATGTTCACGGGATTTAATGACCGCCCGATCACACTTTCAATGGCGATTTTTGTACTGTAATTTCGCATTATTTGAACGTTTTGTGACCGGTTCTCAATTACTGGTTTTGCCAGTTCTTCACTCAATTGGCGCATAAATAGTCGTCGTTGGTTTGTTCTCTTCGGAATCATCTTATTATTTTCGTAATAAATTAAATAGGACGCGAGTGAGCTAATATCCAGCATATTGTAGAACAGAGCTACCGGCCATCTCAGAGTACGACGTTGCGTAGTGTATCGAGTGCACATTTGGTCCATAGTATCAACGCCAGCTTTATATTTATTGTAGTATGTTATAATGACTGGTTTTTTTTACTGTCATCATTTACAGCTCTGTCGGAATGCATAGTCGACAACATAATTACGGCTTTATTTTTCTTTGGCACGTATGAGCACATCGTGACGGTTTCACTGAAAGCAAACTCAGTCGAGTATACTTCTCTCGACTTATGCGGAGCCATGACACTTGGAACATAAGATTTATTTTTTCTCAAAGTGCCAACGACAGTTAAATTCCATGAAAGCATGTGTTTGGCAAGGGGTAACGTTGTAAAAAAATTGTCCATGGTAATATTTTTACCACTGCCTCGGTACGGAGCTGCAAGCTCTTTTACGACTCGTTCTCCCTGATTTTTTTCTCGAACATCACCCTGACGATTTGACGGCCCCTGCCAGACTATATAGTGATGTCTATTTATAGAAATAACGGTTTAGGAATCGATTTCAGAGCCGTACTATTTGAAAAGCGAAGAAAAATAAGAGGTGGGTACCCGGGTACCCCAGGTGCGTAACAACGTAGGTAAAGTTGGGTGCGAACACAAGGGTTAAGACACAGTTTAGCTACCGAGCGCAGACCTGATTTTTTTCTATAGCTGTGCGACATAGCTCAATTCCTTCGGAGACCTTGAAAGAAGCTATATAATTGTCTTGAGCTGTCTCGTCTTCTACACAGTTCTCGGGCCAGCCGCTGGCCTCTTGTTTGATTTTAAGAAACATGTCGATTCATTCAACAAAAAGACCCCCGTCCTGTGTATCACGGTTATACTGTGTTATCTTATACTGCCAGATTTCACTCACGTTTAATACTTTATAACCACACATGACGACTTTCCGAACTTCATCTACTACCCAGGTACCTGTGAACGACCTCTCCGCAGGGTCTTCATGGGGGCACGCGTCTTGACTCATTGTTTCGCAGCAGCTACGACACAGTCCGAATAATGATCGGTGATGCGTACGCAACGGTAGCACGGGATGGTAAAGATTTCGCGGGGGTAGCACAATGCATTTAACAAGACCCTCGATGCGCGAAAGATCCGTGTTTTCGGATCTTGTTAATTCCATACACTCGTCACCGACATACACTGTAGGGTGTCCTATAGGATATTTGCTGTATTTGCAGACATACGGATTCAACGAGCAGACGTCAACATACCGTATCTGCTCCCCGTCTTTTACATCGTACAGAGTAACCATATTTTCTGTGCGACCACCGAAAAATGCATCACGCGGATCGAGAGGATCTAATTTGACTAGACCATGATCACGCACAAAATTACTTATGTCTATATCTGCCTTTACCAAGCGGTCACACGCACACTCCCAAATTTCTGTTAACGTATATCCACTTGAGCGGATTCTGTACGCTATGATGCTTGTTCGCTCGAGATGTTCGACCATCGTCGTACCGTCGGTCTGTTTACGATCCCTATTTACGGCGAAACAAGTGATGCACTCGTGCCAATAACAACCGTGAAACTGTAATACATGAGTCGCGTTGTCTGTTTCATAGTAGCCGTCTACCATTAAATTTTGGGGTAACTTAAATTCGCGCAAGCGCCCTGCAGGAATAATATGATGGCCTAAAGAGTACTCCATCCATACGAGCCACGAAACCGTTTTTTTTTTATGGATTATGAGCCCATCTGTAACCGCCTGTAGCTATAAGTCGAATAGTATTACTTTTCAAGAAGATTTTTCGAAAAATTTGAAAACCCGCTGACGTTATTGTTGTAGTTTCGCTAAATGGACAGACGCACCCATTATTCATGAACATCTTTCGAAAAACGAGACGAGCCTGTCTTAATATAGTGACATCGTTCTTGCAATAGCTTGTAATTTCTTTTGAAAAATCGAACACACAATCAACCCTCTTTAGATTAATATATAATATCATGCAGAAAAACGCTCATGTTCTACCATACACATCGTGTCAGGAGAATAGTGATCTATAGAGGGTAGTGGGCCGATATAATCTTGATTTTCAGGTCTGTTAAATAACTGGGGAAAGACCCTTTGGCAAGAGCGTTCCTCAGACCGAAGGCTTTTGGTAATGCGCTCAGAGGCACGTAGAAGTAATGTAGACTATCGAGAAATACAACTTTTTCAATACGCATCGCGATAATTTTAGTACCGTTCATTATTAAAGTGGGTAGTTGCGTTTTTTTCTCTTCAATTAAATAGCGTAGAACGAACTGCGCGTCGAAACCGCCCGCGTTATGGGCTATTAAAAATGTGTGCGAGAAACCTAGGATATTTTTCATACCTAGCTCTACAAGCTGACACACGGGGTTCGTTCTAAATATAAATTCGTGAACGCCACAATACTCGCAAAGCTCGTCGATGGTCTCGTTATCGCAGCACCGCGTGCAGACGCGCTGGGTCACACAGAGATTCCGCTCGTGAATACGTACGGAGGGATCGGCTTTTACAGATGTACACTGTTGTGTCTCAAAATAATAAAAAATGAACATATTCTCTTTTGAGGTATTAACAGAGCGAATAGGTCTCATGAAACATAGATGGTTATAGGGTTGACGAGATTTGCAGGTTTTACAAAACCCGTGCCGCATGTATGGTTCTTCCCGTTCAGAGGGCTGATAGATCAGAAACAATTACGGAAGCGTTTAAGAGTATTAACCCTGCGTCTACGACAGATTGTAACAACTCTATGATTTTGTAGGCACCTCTCCCCAAAGAAATCACGATTATAGCTCGCGTACTGGATTGTACCGATCGAAACCGCCTCGCATGCCGGTGTTTGAAGACAGCGGGGACATTTCCTTTTTAAACATCTATGGTCATAACGAAAACGGGCATTACAAGTTACACAGAATAAACTTCTGTATAACTTGTAAACTACCCACTGCACCTCATAGATTTAGAATAGGCTTAAAGTGGTGTGATCGCTCGTAATACAAAATATATAATGTGTGTTGAATCGAGCCAGCGATAACCGTAACCACCTGTGTACCGTCAAATAAGGGTGCCTCGCGTCGGCCCAATGTCAAAAATTCAAAAACTATGATCGCAATCCCCGATTGAGCTAAATAATCTTGATATAAAGCAATTTCACGCATTGTGCAACCGCCGCGTGGTACGTTAATACGGGCGTTTCTCGTAAGCTCAAGCACTGCTTCTTTTTGGGTTAACCTATTAATTTGTCTAATAAGCTGCCACCTGTTGTGTAAAGACCCCGTACGTATCTCACCCCTCTCGGCATATGCCAGCGCTGCTACAAGCGAGCGTGGTAAGCACAGATTGTCGGTCTTTCGAATCGTTAAAATACATTTCTTCACCACACCTTCGCGTGTTAAGCCTTTTCGCCCGCAACCCTCTACGTCTTTAACAATACACGTTTTGATATTAAACGATTCATCAATGTTCATAGATGCGGTACTGTGAGCAACGCTTGTTATTAATTGCCAAACATCCTCGAATAGTGAACCGGTCGAAATGAAAGCCAAATAGGACCGTGTGCTAAGCTATTCGCCGTGAACGAGATCCCTGCATAGTCGTAACCCTCACAACATCTCGTGAGATGCGTTAAAAGGTCGCGGAATACTCCCTCGAGCCATGCTGTTACGCTAACTCCTGGAGCCGGCTGACGGATACGCATCGTCGTCTCACGACCGCGTAGTTGAAAGCACCTAAAGTAACGATCTGTATCGTGTATGTTAATGATTCTATCACCTGGCAGTTGTACAGCCCCAAACCCCTGGGTCCCCGGTGCCTTACGCTTTCGTCCCGCACCCGTTTGTATATCTGTAATAAAAGAACTGTGTAAGAGGTTTGAAGTTTAGACGGTCTAGAAATATATATATTACGACTTTAATGTACCTTGTTCTTCTTCTTCTTCTTGCTCGGGTCTGTAGTTTTGATTGCCGTTATCAGGAATAACGGCGTATGGATCATCCTCGTCGCTACTATCGGTGTCATTTCCTTTAATAACGTCGCGATCCTCGGTTCTTATACACAGGCCTGAAGGTCCTGCAGCCGGTTCTCTTTCTTCTTCGGCAGGGTATGGTGTCTCATCCCTGCTATCGGTGTTGGACTTTTGAATTATTTCGCTGCTTTTTGGTCTTTGACATAGACCCGACGGACCGGCGAGCTGTTCTATTTCTCGAGCAGGGTATGTTAATTCTAAACAATAATCATTATAAATTTTAGAAAAATAAGCTTTAAATTGGAATTTAAATTAAAATATAGTTCTTTTTTAAAACCATGTAAAAGAGTACTTACCCCTGATTTCATCTACAGTAAAGCGGACGCTCTGAGATCGTTGAAGGCCGCGCCTCTGTAGCTCTTCATACACACATGTTAACACACTCCGACCCTGCAGTATACCCCTGTTATAAGATATCGCTATATTGCGCAGGGGCGCCCACCATATAAGATATTTCAAGCGGTTAACGAGTCTATCGCCCGATAAATGTCTTAGTTCATAGCACCACTGAGCGTCACATCGACGACGTATCTGCACACTATATAATTTTTGCAAAACGTAAAAAAACGCGGATACATTTGCGAAGAGTACGATCTGCCGTCGTTACACAATAAAATATAACGTACTGTTACGGTGCTCGGTTGAGACTGAAACTTCTATATTAAAAGAGGAGTATAAAAGATAGTCTTATCCTCATATTTGATTTGTATGCAGTTTTGACCAAAGTAGCGAGACCAACGTCTTGTGTAAAACGTAAAGACGGCTAGTCTAGCCAGGCCATCTTTATACATATATAGGTGTATGGGTTTATTCATTATTTAAATAAATCTGTACAGCTGCTTATTTTTAATACTTCCGGGTGTCCATAAATAGGTATAGGACATCCTGTCTTAATTTAAAAAAAGAGATGTTTTTTGAAAAACCTATGTCTTTTAAGCGGGTAATTAAAAATCTCACAATTCACCACAAAGAATTTTTCGATATGTACTGAAAAGAATCAAAAGTGTGAAAATAAAAAATTCTGGTAGTTGACCTGTTTGATGTGCGGCGGCCTATATATATATATTGTGACGAGCTCGCTGTCTGAAAATTGCGTCCAAAAAGGCAGCAAGCTACCAGTCCAAAATCTTTTATGACGCCCGTTATTATTTTTCCTTTTTACACTCTCGCCATTTGGGCACCAGGTATTTCCTTCATCCCGAAATTTCCTAGGGTTCCGTTGATCGTTTCCGTTCAGACTCAGGGAATGGGGGGGATTCGGAGGACAATTTACAGCTATCTCTCTTTCGACTGAAATAACGGGTGAGCACCGATCGGTACAGTAAATAATCCAAATGACCGTTTATTATTTTTAATTCTATTTACAATGTTAACTATGCGTAATTCTGTGACTTCACTTCGTCGAGTGAGACACCGCTACTTCCCGGAGACGCCGAGAAGCGCAGCTTTCCAATACTATAGGCGAAGGGGGGGGGGCGGAACTGACACCCTCTACCAGCCCGCGCGCGGTCACGGAACATCCGGACGGTTAATAAGAGAATTTGCACCACGTGCGCCTACCTTTTTCTTTATCGTTCGCCGGATCTCTCGTCCGTTGTCGTCGCACAGTCGCGCGATCAAACCATATCCCACCGACCTTCAATCATCCTAAGGCCTCACGGACACAACCCCCCCCCCCCCCCGCCGCCTGCCCCCTTTCGCTACGACCGGCCGAATTATCGTTATAATTAAATTCGAATTCAAATACGAACCTAGAAATAAATCTGTGATATAAACTTAAAAGAAGCCAGTGGTAATAATTAAGAGGCCATCGCGTCGGCGAATTTGCAACCTGAGATCCCTCTCCCCGCCCGACCACCTTCCCCTCCCAACACGCTAGCCCTACACCCACCCCCGACGTGAAGAGTGATATTATTATTATTTTGTTAATTTTTTTTATGTAATATTAAAATTAACTGGCGCACAAAAATGTTGGAAACTCAAAACCGAACTATTTCTTTTGCGCTGAATATTGTATTTTCTTTTTTTTTGGATGAGTGGAAATTCCCGGAGATAGTCCGCCGTGGATAATAAAGTTGAGATTGTAATTACCTCGTCTGAATTCTTTTCGAGTTAATATCCCTTTTGGAAATTTCCCTATCCCCACCCCCAATACGGCGTGACAATATATATATTGTCACGCCGTTCGGGAGGGGGTATGGGGAGTTTGGGGAAAGAAGAAAAGAAATAATTAATAACTCAAATAATAACTTAATTTTTACAATATTATTAACGGCGGACTATCTCCGGGGCAATGAACAAGATAACAAAATATCTCCAAATTTGGGCGCCAGTTAATTTTTACAATAAAAACAAATTAACAAAAATAATACAAAAAAAAAAGGAATAAACTCTATAACTGGGCTGAAAGGAAGGGCTAGCGTGAAGGTAAGGGAACGGTCAATCGTGAATGAATCTCAGGGAGAGGTTTACCGACTCAACGGCCTCTTAATAATTACCACGGGCTGTAATTTTATTCTCATGTACGTATTCGCTATCTTGGGTTATATTTAAGAGCAACTCGACCTGTCGTAGGGAGATGGGCAGGCGGAGAAATGGAAGTTGTTTGGGTTTGGGAGTCGGCTCTGCCGAGGAAGGTCGGTCGTGTGGTGTTCGATCGCGCGAGTCGCGCGATCGAGTGTTCTCGATTTTCTGTTGTACGATGTAAGGACGGGAGGGGGGTCAGGCGGGGAGATGACTGTTACTCGTACTTATGATACTCGAAATCTTTAAATTCTATATTTTCTACAGCCGTCCCACACGACTTTTTGATAACAAAACTGAGGCCAAAATGCAAGGGGTGGACGCAAGTAAAAAGGGGGGGGGGGAGTACTCTATACAATTGGATTGCAAAAAGGGAATAGAAACTCGAGAAGAAATTGCCTGTGCAAACACTTACTTTCAGGTGACGGATTTTCCTCCTCGTCGTACTCTCCTTTCTCGTCTCTGTCCTTTCCTCGTTTTTGTCCTCGCTTCTTTCACGCTCACACACACTTTACACGCTCGATTCTTTCCTCTAAATTTTTCTCAACTCGACTCTCAAATTTTCGCAAATTTCTCTTCCGCTAACTCTCTCAAACTTCTGCCGCTAATTGTCCTATCCGGTGGCTCGTCGCAAAGTGTCTCTTCTTGCTCCTTCGCTGATTAGCGGGCTCGATTATCGGGCAGCAGCGTCACGGGTCGGTAGGGGAAGGGTCAAGCGTTTGATCGATATTTGATCATCGCGGCGGGATCTATCGGGGCGGGCAGGTAAGTAGGTCGGTCGGGAAGTAGGGAATAATTTTGGAGGGGGTTTGATAATTACGGGTAATCGTAATTTCTGGGATTGCCGTGTACTGCTGCCATCTTCGTCTTCCTTATCGCCGGTCAGCTGATGGATGGCGTCGGGGCGGGGACGGACGGGTGTTGTAGTTTTGTTGTGCGAGTTGTGTGAGGTTTGAACGATGGCTTCTCTCTCTTCCTCATCGACGTCGACGACGTAGATGGGCTGGACGATAACGATGGCGATGGCTTCGGGTCTGGCGGGACGGTCCTCTTCTCGAAGTGTTGCACAGGCCATGCAATAATTTAGGGAAAAAAGGAGGGGAAAATAAAATAATATGTTCTACTTGCCTGGTTTTGGGCCTGCCCGTGGGGACGGCTGCCTTTGGGACGAGCCGAGTGCAGGGGAGATATTGTACAACGTTACAATATATATATATATTATTCATAATAATCGAAAAGATTATGCAGTTGTTTGGTTTTGTTAAAACGATATTTATTCGTGAATAAGGAAAATGAAAAGAAGCAGGCTGTAGCACGGTCTCTGTTTTCCTAGAGACATCTCTATAGCTCTTTCGCTTTCATACATACAGTATATTTAAGAGATAGAGATGGAGAGCGGGTGCCTTCTGATCGACAGTATAGGCGAGGTGGTGGTGAACGGTACGGGGAGAGGTACGCTGCGAATCGTATATGCTGTTAGCGGTCTCTCCTCTTCGTTACCTCGCTCTCTCTCTCTCTCTCTCTCTCTCTCTCTCTCTCTCTCTCTCTCTCTCTCTCTCTCTCTTAGGAGAGAGAGAACGAACTCAGGTCTCCAACCAGCTATCTATAGTGCATTTCAATGCAAATTCTCTTCTAGGGCATATTAACCTTGTCCGTATCTACTTTGTGGAAAACCCGTGCCACATAATCTCTGTTTCAGAAACATGGCTTCACCCTGGCATCCACGACAACCTTATGAACCTCGATGAGGTTTTCTTAGTACGTAATGATCGTGTCGGAAAGCGCGGAGGTGGGGTCGCTTGTTATATCAGGAAGTCGTTGACTGCAAATGTGTTTGATACCTCTCCCAGTCTGTTTTCTAATGCACCGGAATACATCATGCTCCATATTGATTTGCCTCGTGGTGAGTCCATGTTATTTACGACATTAACACATGGATCAATAAGTCCCGAGACTAACAATGAAAACAACATTTTTTTTGCAAAATTTTTTTTTATTCATCAACATAATCACCTTTTAGGGTGATACAATCGTTCCAACGCTTTTCCAATTTTTCAATACCATGTTTATAAAAAAAATTATCTTTCGCTTCAAAATAAGCTTCAGTTTCAGCGATGACCTCCTCATTTGAGCCAAATCTTTTTCCCTGGAGCATTTTTTTAAGATCAGCAAAGAGCCAGTAGTCACTGGGGGCTAAATCTGGCGAGTATGGGGGGTGGGGAAGCAGATCAAAGCCCAATTCGTTCAATTTTGCCATTGTTTTCATCGACTTGTGGCAGGGTGCATTGTCTTGGTGAAAAAGGATTTTTTTTCTCTGCATGTGCGGTCGTTTTTTTGCAATTTCCTCCTTCAAACGCACCAGCAAGTCAATATAATAATCACTGTTGATCGATTTACCTTTTTCGAGGTAGTCAATGAAAATCACGCCATGCGTATCCCAAAAAACTGACGCCATGACTTTGCCAGCTGACTGCTGCGTTTTCGGACGCTTCGAACGGCTTTCACCAGCTGTGCGCCACTCAGATGACTGTCGCTTCGACTCTGGAGTGTAGTGATGTATCCATGTTTCGTCCATGGTTACGTAACGACGCAAGAAATCTTTTTTGTTGCGAGTAAATAGCGATAAACAGCTTTCTGAATCATCGACTCGTTGCTGTTTTTGTTCCATCGAAAGCAATCGCGGCACCCACTTGGAAAAAACCTTTTTCTTGCTCAATTTTTCATGAAGGATAGTAAATACACTTCCATATGATATCTGTGTCATCTCAGCAATCTCACGGAGCTTCACTTTACGATCTTTCATTATAATTTTTGTCACTTCACTCACATTTTCCGGTGTAACGGCTTCCACAGGTCTACCCGAGCGTTCCGCGTCATTTGTGTCGGTACGACCACGTTTAAACTCGGCAAACCACCGACAAATCGTTGCTTTTGATGGACAAGAGTCCGGGTAACATTTTTCAATCTATTGTTTCGCTTGCACGGTGTTTTTACCCATTAAAAAACAATGTTTTATCAGAACACGAAACTCGGTTTTTTCCATTTTTGAAACAAACTACAAAACGACTTTACTCCAACCTCGATAACTCAGCTGTTTCTGGTCCGATCGACTTAAAATTTTGACACGTTTCAAGCAAAGGTTAGTACTCTAGAAAGACGTGGTTACTGGTTTACTACGAGCGTCGTCTCTGGGTTAGTCTCGGGACTTATTGATCCATGTGTTATATAGGAGGCCAAAGGGTCAGCTGCTACATAATTTCGAAGCCAGTTTTTGCCGGTTGGCTCACCTATATAAAAACATTGTTATCGTCGGTGATTTAAGTTGCAGTCTTCTCCTTAATGACTACTCTGCTGGTTACCTTAATAATTTTATTAGCTCTCACTCCATGTATCTTGTGCCATCTGATGCCCCATTTCATACCGCTCATAGCGACTCGTGGCTGGATGTGGTGATTCTTGACGATGAAGATAAGCTTGCATCTTTCTGTAAATCATCCGCTCCTTTCATCGCTGGTCATGATTTGCTTACGGTTCAATACGCAATACACATGCCGTCGGATTCATTTCGCCTTATTGCCAAACGGAACATAACTAATTTCGATCATAATGCGTTTCTTGCGACTTTGCTCTCGGAGTTTTCATCGGTCGGTACCTATGATTCTCAAGCCATCCCTACAGCGGAGCGTCTTGAGGCACGGTTGGCATCGGTGACTCAGTCGCTCTGTTCTGCGCTTGACAGGCATGCGCCGGTCGTTGAATTCAGGGCCAAAAGGCAGCCTACTCCATGGCTAACGGACGAACTAAGGGGTAGGATCAAGCACAGGAATGTTATGTATAAACGTGCGAAAAAGGCGAACAGTGCGATCGGCTTCGTGAGGTACAGGCTGCTTCGTGATCAGGTTACGATGGATATTAGAAGGGCGAAGAATGAGTTTTTGTTATCCAAACTCAATTCGTTAAGTGATCCCAAGATAGTGTGGTCAGAATTGAGGCACTTGGGCTTAGTCAAGGCGTCGCTCTCTTCTCCGCTCCATTTCTTTGGACCAGATGAGCTTAACTTGCATTACGGTTCTATCTCGGCTTCTTCGCCTCTCATCACGGAGGATCAACTACATTCTATTCTGCTCGATAACCCGTGTATTCATACTCCTTTTTTGTTCAGTGAAGTCTCGGAAACGGTTGTTCTTGGGTATTTACGTAGGTCAGAGTCTACTTCTCTCCGAGCTGGCCCTGATGGCATTTCAAAATTTGCTATCGCTAGGTCGCTGCCTGTGTTGTGTACGCACTTAGCGAAGATCTTCAATACTTCAATGCGGCTCTCTCACTTTCCTCATAAGTGGAAGATGGCGCACATTTGCCCGCTTCTAAAGGCGAAGACGCCGCGAACACCCAATGACACGAGACCTATTGCTATTTTACCTGAGCTCTCTAAGTCGTTCGAACGTATAATCTTTGACCAAATTTCGAGGTACCTGGTGGCGAGAAATTTTTGGGATCTCAGGCAGTCTGCGTATAGAAGGTCATTCAGCACTGAAACGGACTTATTGAGAGTCACTGACGACATCCGGCGAGGCGTTGATGAGAGGAGGTTAACTATCCTTGTCCTCTTCGATTTCAGCAAGGCGTTTGACACGGTTCCGCACTACAACCTCCTTAGGAAGATGAGATTGGCAGGTCTATCTGACACTGTGCTAAAATGGTTCTATTCTTACCTATCGGATAGATCTCAGGTCGTATCTGATGGTAGTGGTGGGTTCTCTGAGGCAATTCATTTCACATCAGGTGTGCCGCAAGGCTCGGTTCTAGGACCGCTACTTTTCTCCATTTATATAAACGACGATGGTGAGAACTTGAGGTACTGTGACCATATGATCTTCGCAGATGACATAGAGATTTATCTGCAATGCCTTCCCTCGGAGCTCAACTCTGCGATCGCCATGATGAGGCATGATGTGGGCATCGTTGCGGATTTCGCGAATCGGAATGGGCTATCGCTTAATATTGAGAAATCCAAGGCGCTGATCCTCGGGAGTAGGGCCTATGTCTCTGACATACATCTGGCAGAGATCCCTTCCATTAATCTCGGTGCCCTTACCATTCCATATGTGTTGGAGGTGCGAAACCTGGGAATCGTGCTGTGTTCTGATTTGTCGTGGAACAGTCAGGTGGCTGCGGTTTCCCAGAAAGTTCACAGTGTGCTTCACAAATTGAAATTTCATAAGGGCTCCCTTAGCACCGACGTGGGGATTTCATTGGTTTCAGTGCTCATTCTTCCCCTTTTCGACTACTGCTGCCTCGTGTATCTCGATCTCACGGATTCCTTGAACGGCAAGCTTGAACGACTACTTAATTGCTGCATCAGATTTATATATGATCTGCGCCGGGATGCTTCAATAAAGGAATATCGACGGAGGCTAAACTGGCTGACTGTAAAGGGCCGGCGGATGTATTTCCTCGGCGTATCCATGTACTGTGCACTCTTTTCTAGTGTGCCACAGTACATTAGCGAACTCCTGCCAAGGGAAGCCCCGGATGTGAGGCGGTCTGCTAGGCACGGTGATCTTGTGGCATTTGACATCCCCATACACTGTACTTCTACATTCTATCGATCTTACCGTGTCTCAGGTCCTCTCTTATGGCATTCCTTACCACATAATGTTCGTGCGTCGACGTCTGCTGAAGTATTTAAAGGCAGACTACGCAATTACCTATTGGAAACCGAGTTGCTGGCTCACTAGTATAAAATATAAAATATAAGTAGGGGGTAGGCACGCACTGCACATCGGTTACGTGGCATCTCATTATGACCTTATCATCAGTTTTTAGCATTTGTCAGTAGTTAGAATTACAATTAGTCAATTATTGTATCATGGGGTTTTGTTGGGTAGTTACTGCTGTTCTACTACTACTACTACTATTATCATTACCATTACTAGTACTCGGGGGTGAAGCAGACACCTACCGGGCGCGTCCCCAGGTTGCGGATCGGGGAACGTCCCAACCGGTCTCCGGACCGGCGGACAGGGGTGAAATGAAATAGCTCCCGCGGACAAAAAAGAGGTGTGGGGAAAAAGGAGACCGCCACAAAACCAAGGGTCACATGCGCCAGCGGACGCAGGGACGCTGCCCGTAAGGGATGTGCGAGATGAACTGCGCAGCGCAGTGTACGCGAGAACTCCCGGCGTCAACGCGCCGCGCCCACGGGAGCGATAGGAATTCCATGAAGGAAGAAAGTGCAGGGCCCGGAGTGGATGTATATTCCCACTCCTAGGGCCACAAGCCTCTGCAGCAATGGGGGTAGCGACAGAGGTGATCACCCCCCCCCCCCCCGCGCTTCCGGAGAAATCGCGTTCGGAGACGACCTTTTGCTCTGGAGTAACCAGAAAATATGGACCTATTAAACACAATACAACAAGGAGAACACAGGAACGACACTCGAGAATCACAGGCACGAGCAGCAGCAACCACAGGGACGCAGATGGGCAGAACACCAGACCCGGCAGGCCACACTGTGCAACTGGACGAAACCCTCCAGCAACACACGCACGAACGCGACACTGCCATAAGGCAAGAGGATGCGAAACTGAGCGAGCTAAGGGAGCTCATCAACAGCACGATCGAAACGATCAAAATCAAGCGCACCGTACCTATGGAGGTAACGAAAAACGTGAAGGCGGTGCTGGGGATCATCGCTGACGCCCTAACACACCGGAAGGCCTGGAAGGATGCGCAGCGTAAACTCACCCAAGCCGAGACCGAGGGACGGGAAGCTCTCCTCGGCAAAATCAAGAGAAGGATGCCCTACTGCAAATAAGACAGACGGAGATTACTCCACGTCCAAGATGGAACAAGCGCCCGGCAAACAGTCCGCCGGCGGGGGTTGAAGAAGAGCCAGCCAGGCAGAAACAGCAACAACAGCAGAAGAGGAACTACGCGCTGGTTACACGCCGATCTAAGAGGTACAAGTCGAACTCGACCCGGGGCACGCCAGCCGCGAGGCAGACCCCCGCTGGAGCACAGGCGGATACCCGGAAGACAAGAAACCGGAGAACAGGGGCACCGAGCCAGCGCTCAAATGCGGTTCTGATCAAACCGGCAGAGGGCAAAGAGTACGCCGACATCCTAAAAGACATCAAGAAGAAAGAAAAACCTGAGCAACGCAACACGAACATCCGGTCGATTCGGGAAACGAGAGACGGAGGTATCTTGCTGGAGCTGGACAGAAATTCCGAGCCCAGCAGATCCTTTACGGAAGCCGTCGCCACCGCGGTTGGCAACAAGGGGGCTGTAAAGGACCTCACCCCGACAGCCACCATTGAAATCAGGGATATCGACTCTGCCTCCGACGAGGATGATGTTCGTGAGGC
The DNA here is from genome assembly GCA_946811545.1 of Netelia fuscicornis. NCBI lineage: Eukaryota > Metazoa > Arthropoda > Insecta > Hymenoptera > Ichneumonidae > Netelia > Netelia fuscicornis. The sequence goes on along the minus strand of OX328011.1, from coordinate 36,302,858 downwards.
ACTTGAACGAGACCTAGGAGGGAAGGCCGATATCAAAAGGATAGGCCTGTCTAAAAACGCCACCAGAGGACAGCACATGGCCTTCGTCGATCTTAGCGACAAAGCTGCGCAGAAACTGCTAGCCACTAGCCGCATAAAGATCGGCTGGATCATCTGCCGCGTGAGGCCACACGAAATAACCTTGAGATGTTTCAAGTGCATCGGCTATGGGCATGTCTCAAGGAACTGCACCGGGCCAGACCGCAGCAACTTGTGCTACCGGTGCGGCGGGGACACCCACAAAGCTGCAGCCTGCAGGGAAGCGCCGAAATGCGTACTATGTGCAGAAACACCAGAACTGGACAACGGGCACGTACCTGGCACTGCCAAGTGTACCAGCTACAGAAGAGCGCAGACTGACAAAGCAAGATGACTACGGTACTTCAAGGTAACCTAGCACGCGGATGGACAGCTCAAAACCTCCTATGCCAGCTCATAGCGGAAAAGGAGATCGACATATGCATTATTGCGGAACAATACTCTAACACATCGACGCAACGATGGATCTCTGACAGCACCAATACGGCCGCTATTTGGGTCATAAACCCAGATCTGAGGATCATCGAGTCGGGGACAGATAATGGCTTCGCCTGGGCCAAACTTCAAGACTTCACCGTTCTTAGTTGCTACCTATCGCCAAATGAAGGTATTCATACCTTTAGGCGCAAGCTCGGCAGGATTGAGGACGTGGCGCGACAGATCGGAGGAGATCTCATCATCGCTGGCGACTTAAACGCCAAGTCAACAGCATGGGGCATGGACTACAGTGACAACAGAGGAAACGAGGTAATGGACATGGTCGCTCGCCTTGATCTGGTGGTTATAAACGAAGGAAACACCTCCACCTTTAAGAGACCAGGGAAGCGAGAGTCGATCCTTGATATCACTCTCGCAACGCCGAGTATAGCACCAGCCATCCAAGGCTGGGTAGTCATGGAGGACTACAACGCTAGTGACCACCAACACATCAAGTACAATATCGGCAACCCGAAACCAGACAGAGCTGGAATCCAGGACGGACGCAAGGGATGGAACAAGAGGAAATTCGACGAAGGGAAGCTTGACAATTTTCTCCAAGGAAGCCGAGCGGACCTGGACGCAGTTATCGAAAACACAGAATCTGACGCGGAGACCCTAGCCGAAAAGGTCTCGACCATACTGGTAGCTGCCTGCAACGCATCTATGCCTGCCAGGCATCCTTCGCGCAGAAGACGACCAAATTACTGGTGGAACGACGAAATCTGCGCGCTCCGTACCTGCTGTTTCACCCTTCGACGGAGACTCGTCAGAGATAACCGAGGTCGACAACCAGGGTACATTAGCCCTTGGGCAGACGAATATAAAGCAGCCAAGAAAGACCTAAAAGGGGCCATCAAAGCAAGCAAGAGACAGAGCCGGAGAGACCTCTGTGTTGCACTCAACGAGGACCCATGGGGTAAAGCGTACCAAATCGCGGTCAAGGGGCTTGGTAAACAAACACCGATACCCCCCATGGACCAAGCTACGACCACCAAAATCATCGACGACCTTTTCCCGAGACACGCCAGACGACCTCCCAGGAGGGAACGACCTGACGCGGCAGCCCCGCTCTTTACAACGGAGGAACTGCAGGACGCGGCGTGCACGCTTAAAACAGGGAAAGCCCCAGGACCGGACGGAGTCCCAACGAGTGTCCTGCGGGCGATAGCAGGAAAGGCACCGAAGTTGCTGCTGAAGGTATACAACTCGTGTCTTCTTAGTGGAACTTTTTGCCGAAGATGGAAAAGGCAGCGCCTGGTGCTGCTTGACAAAGGAAAAGGGCCGCCGATAACCTCCTCGTCATACCGGCCACTATGCATGCTTGACATCACCGGGAAACTCTTGGAAAAGCTGATCAAAACGCGACTGGTCGCTGCACTGGAAAGGAAGGGGGGACTTTCCAACAGCCAGCACGGTTTAAGGAAGCAGCATTCGACAGTCTCTGCAATAGAGCAGGCGCTAAACGTCGTGAAGCAGGCATGGGCAGGGAACCATAGATCCCGGAAGGCGGCGGTACTAGTCACCTTCGACGTCCGAAACGCTTTCAATTCTGTAGGCTGGGAAGATGTGCTCGACGCCCTGAAGTTTGACTTTGGACTGGACGAGTTCATAATCAACATGGTTGACGACTACTTCCGTGAGCGCGAATTGGTGATCGCCACAACTGAGGGTACGCTCACGACAGAAGTGACGGCGGGGGTCCCACAGGGCTCGGTCCTCGGCCCGGATCTGTGGAACATACGATACGATGATCTCCTGCACATGGAAATGGAGCTGGACACCTATGTGATAGGATATGCAGATGATATCGCAGGAATCGTGCTCGCTCGCAGCAACGAAGAGGCACGGCTGAAAACTGAGAGGCTAGCCCAACGAATAAGCGACTGGCTGGGGCGGCATAAGCTCGAGCTTGCCGCCAGTAAGACCGAGATGGTCGTCCTCACCAGACAACGGTGGTTCGACAAACCTTTTGAGGTGAACATGTGCGGCGCAGACATCCTCGCGAAGAATGCAGTCCGCTACCTTGGTCTGATGCTCGATGAACAACTGACGTTCTGCGAACACTTCAGCAAAGTGACAGAAAAGGCGGATAAGGTTGTGGCGGGCCTTGCAAAAATTCTGTCAAACACATCGGGGCCTAAGTTCGGCAAGAGAAGGCTACTGCTGGGCGTGGTACACTCGATAATACTGTATGGAGCCGAAATATGGGCAGACAGACTGACGCAGGAAAAGTACAGGCGGAAACTCGCGTCGCTGCAAAGACGAGCTGCCCTCCGGGTAGCCTCCGCATATCGCACGGCCTCGGAGGCAGCGATCCTAGTCATAACGAAGACTATACCCATCGACCTCATGGCTATCGAGCGCAAGAGGACACAGGAACGACGGAACGCCGGGACCCTCGATGACGCATCCCGGGAACAGGAGAGGAGACGAACGCACGAAGAATGGCAGGCCAGATGGCAAAATACCGACACCGGAAGATGGACGCACACGCTGATCCCGTCGATAGAAGCGTGGATCACAGCTGAGCATGTGGAGACAAACTATTACCTCACACAGCTGCTCACTGGCCATGGGCTCTTCAACGCCTACCTACACCGTATGGGAATAATCGACAGCCCTTTCTGTGGCTACTGCCCGGACAACATCGACGATGCATGCCACACCTTTTTCCACTGCAAAAGGTGGGCGGCAGAAAGGATCGAGGCCGAAACGGTCATTGGAACCACACTAAGCCCGGAAAACGCGATGGCCCACATCACCAGCTCGGCCGCGAAGTGGCAGGCGGTGATGAACCTAGCAGAGACAGGGTTAAAGATCAAAAAGCGAGAGCACCCCACGGCGCAAATCGCCTAACGGCGTACCCCAGGTCGGGCTGAAGTAATGCGAAAGCGGTTTCCAGCCCGACCCCCTCCGATCTGCAACAGGGGGGCGAGTAGAGGAGTGTTTTTTAGCCAGTAAGAATCTGGCACTACCAACAACATAAAACACAACCAACACAAACAGCTACCCTTCCATCTAACACCTTGCTTTCCGATGTTGGCGTCTTTCGAAGATTTTTTAAACCTCTAATTAAAAAAAAAAAAAAAACCATTACTAGTACTATTAATACCGCTTAATCTAATCTATTCTTGCTAATTATGTATAATTGCTATTACTATCGTTCATATCATAGTGACTATTGTTTACTTATTGCTACATTTAATTTTTATTTTTTGCTTCATGTTGTTTTACTGATTTATTTCATTTTGGAAATAGTGTTTATTTTCGGATATACTGTATTATTCGCGCGTCCTGTAAAATTCTACATTTGTGAATGTACGTATTTGCGGTGTGCGCATTTACAGTACTCCTTATTGCCGCATAGCTCGCTAGGGCATAATGAAAGCATAATCATCTCTCTCTCTCTCTCTCTCTCTCTCTCTCTCTCTCTCTCTCTCTCTCTCTCTCTTGCGGTGAGTACGTTACACACGCCTCAATAACGGCTCCGCTTTTAAGATTTATCTCTGTCGCGCGACTGCCCACGGGCGTTTTTGTTTTAGGCGCAAAGCTCGCACCATAAAGCTTTTCGTCGCTTTTTCCTATGAGATTCTCCAAATTCGTCTCTGGCGTTGGGAAATTGTGAGGAAAAGCTGTGACATTTTTCATAACCTAACTTTGGGAATTTCGGTTGACTGGCCGTGACGTTGTCCTCTCTGTCAGATGTCCCGTGTTTGCGCATGCGCCCACAACAGTTATCTACGGTCACCTGCAATATCAGGGCAAGAGAGTACCGACATCGTACTTATCAGAGAGCGACGCACATCGCGTATTACCATTCGTCTCACCGCAGCGCGTGATCTACATTGACATATCGAAAATCGATCGGCCGTCGGTGGATCACCCCCCTCTACTATCGGGAGCATCGATAAGTTGACAAACCGAATAATCTAGCCTTGGTTCGCGCTTGCGCTCACAACGAATACATAGTACCTAGCACGTACTATATCATCGCGAGTGAGTTTCGATATCATACTTAGCAGCGAGCGGAGCACAAAGTATACCATCATTCGTCACATAGCAGCGAGCGATCGACATCGGGTCAACACTCGCCTCTACTATTGGCGGTACTGTTCATTTAGATAAATCAAATAGCCGTACGTATGCCGCGGTGTGGCCGGTGTCATAGGTATATTGCTAATAATCCGATTACTTGCAAATACTGCAATCGTGTGTTCCACCCGGGCTGCCTAAAACACTCTGTCTGTCAGAAATCTGAGAATACTTCTTGTGAGTCGAGCGTTGCTGCCATGGATGCCTCTCATTCTTCTTCCGATCCTTCAATCTCTGCGCTTAGCTCGCGTTCTCGAGATGAGGAACCTGTATGGCTTGATAGGATTATGGCTAAGTTTAGCCAGTCAAGCGCAGAATCTAAGCTACAAGCTGCTGAGCTACGCGAGTCTATTGACAAAATGAACACTTCGCTCAGTGAAATTCCGGCGCTGCGTGCTTCCATTGCAGCAATGAATGAAAAGCTAATTGAAATTCCTAAGATAGTTCGGGTAATCTCTGCGCATGCGGAAAAAATTGAGTCTCTTGAAGGAAAAAATGTAAAACTCGCGCAAGAGATTTGTGAACTGAGATCTGACCTCCGTAAACTGGTTAGTAGTCCGGCCAGTGATCAAAGATCTGGTGAGATCATTGTAGCCGGTATACCTGACGTGGTTAAGGATCCTCCTAAGACGATAGCAATAAAGGTACTAGCGGCGCTAGGTCTTAACGAGTTGGCAGGTCATATAATCGCGGCGCGCATTATGGCACGTAAACAACGATCGGTTGCGAATGCTTCGACTGCTGCGAATGAGTCAGGCGGCGAGAGAGAAGCGCGGCGTTTTTCAATTGTTTTAACTCTTACATCTGGTGTCGTACGTGATGCAATCATTAATGCTAAAAGACTGAAGCGCGACTTGAAGGCCAGTGAGGTCTTTAACATTAATACGAAAGGAAATGTGTTCGTCAATGAACTTTTGTCGGCATACTGCTACAAGCTGTTGCGACTGTCGAAGGAGCGAGCTAAGGTTGCGTCGTATAAATATGTGTGGGCGAAGGGCGAAGCAATCTACGCTAGGAAAGACGATGGGTCACCCAAAATTGAAATTCGGTCGGCTGAGGATCTCGAGCAGCTGATCTGACTCCCTGCACCGTCGTTAGCGCCCACCAGTATCGGCACTCCCGATCCGTCTCTGTCCGATCAGAATATGAGGGTTGTGCATTTCAATGCCAACTCACTTCTTGCTCACATCGATCTTGTCAGAATTTTCTTCGATCAGAACCCGTGTCATGTGATTTCAGTTTCCGAAACGTGGTTGCATTCACACATTCTGGATGAACTCGTTAAAATTGACAATTATTTTCTTATCCGCAATGATCGCGAAGGCAAAGAGGGTGGGGGTGTTGCATGCTATATACATCACACCCTAAAAGCTAAAGTTTTAGATGTGTCGCCCAATAAATTCTCCAACTCTCCGGAGTACATCATTCTCGAAGTATCGCAAGGTGATCGCGAGAGGATACTATTTACCTCCATGTATAGGAGGCCAAAAGGGCACTTTCTCCACAAATTTGAACAGGCCTGGGACCGTTACGCTCACTCCTATAACAATTCAATGATCGTCGGAGATTTAAATTGCAACATGCTACTCAATGATTATGCTTCCAAATATCTTCGCAATTTCATTCTCTCGCACTCATTGTTCCTTGTTCCTTCAGAAGCCACCTATCACACTGCTCACTGTGACTCGTGGCTCGATATATTTATACTTGACAGTGAGGAAAAATTGGTGCAGTATAATAGGTCTTCGTCTCCCTTCATCGCAGGCCATGATATCATATCGCTCCAATTTGCACTTAATGTGAGGAAGGTTGCACCGCGTATGATTACCAAGCGTTGTCTGAGGGACTTTAAGGACAACGATTTTATCAATGCAGTTCAATATTCACTGCCGCCGTCAAATTTGTTCGACGCTGCGACTATTGACTCGGGCGTTGAGCTTGACCGGCAGTTAGACACAGTTACGCAGACTTTGTGCTCTATTTTCGATCGTTTTGCACCTCTTAAAACGTTTGTTGCTAAGAAACCGCCAGTTCCATGGCTTACTGCTGAGCTTAAACAATGCATCAGGTACAAAAACAACTTGTACAAGCGAGTAAAACGATCAAATAACGTCTTAGGTTTCATCATGTACCGACGAGTCAGAGATGATGTAACTGTCAGGATCAGGAAGGCGAAAAGTGACTTCTTGTTAGCTACACTCGGTACGATAGATGACCCCAAGCAGATGTGGAAGCAACTGAGGAGCTTGGGTTTAGTCAAACCGCGCCTGCCGTCGCCCTTCTACTTTTTCACCCCTGACGAACTAAACGCACATTATGCAACAATCACGGCGTCGGCCCCGGAGCTAACACGTGAAGAGTTTGAGTTCATGTTGGCTGAAACTCCAAGCGAGGAGAACTCGTTCTCATTTTCACAAACCTCGAGAGAGTCGGTTCTACGCATTTTGCGACGCTCGTCTTGGACGTCGCTTAGTGTCGGTTCGGATGGCATCTCAAAATTCTTAATTGACAAGGCCCTTCCATGGCTGCTCGGCATCATGCTGAAAATCATTAATCTTAGCATCCGCATACGGCACTTCCCTAAATTGTGGAAAACGGCATTCATCCGCCCTCTACTGAAAGTAAAAATTCCGCGTTCGCCAGTGGACACGCGGCCGATTGCTTCTCTACCTGAACTATCAAAACTCCTTGAAAGAGTTGTATTTGATCAAATGACCAGGCATCTGGAGACCAATAATAAAATCGATCCCAGACAATCTGCTTATCGTGTGTCGTTCAGCACACAGACTGCTCTGGTAAGAGTCTCTGATGATATCAGGAGGGGCATCGACGAACGCAAAGTAACGATTGTGGTGTTGTTCGATTTCAGCAAGGCGTTCGATACCGTTCCGCACCTCAATCTTTTGAGAAAACTCAAGCGGCTGGGCTTCGCCGATACTGTTCTCGAGTGGTGCTTCTCGTATTTGACTGCGAGGTCACAAATTGTCGTGGATGAGCGTGGTAGCTGTTCCATATCTTCACACACGTCGGCAGGAGTACCACAAGGTTCAGTTTTGGGACCGTTACTATTTTCATTGTATATCAATGATATAGGGGACTGCCTGAATCACTGCGATCGCATGATCTTCGCGGACGACATCCAAATCTATTTGCAATCTTTTCCATCTGAGATAGACAGCGCCCTTGCGAAAATCGGCCAAGATGTGACGGCTGTGGGACAGTTCGCGCGCTCGAATGGTCTTGTCCTAAACTCCGCAAAGACGAAGGCAATGGTCATTGGGAGTAGAGCCTATGTAAACGCACTTAACTTGGGTGAGCTGTCCCCCATCACTCTAGATGGGGCGCACCTGCCGTATGTCACCGAGGCAAGGAACTTGGGGGTTATATTTCAGGCAGACCTCTCGTGGAGGAAGCATATTTCTGCCGTCTCGCAAAAAGTGCATGCTACACTGCACAGACTAAAGTACCATAAGGGGTCGCTATCAACCGAGGTGAGAATTAAATTAGTGACCACACTGATTTTCCCTCACTTCGACTATTGCTGCCTTGTCTATCATGACATCACGGCAGAACTGAACGGTGTGCTGGAGAGGTTGCTAAATTGTTGCATAAGGTACATCTTTGACCTGCGACGTGACGTGAGAATCTCCCCATATCGTCATAGATTAAAATGGTTATCTGTGAAAGGGCGCCGCAATTATTTTCTAGCGATCACAATTTACCAAGCGTTGTTCTTACGCGTCCCGCCGTACCTGGATGAGCTGCTGCCTAGGGCACTGCAGGGCATCAGAAGGTCGGAAAGACTGGCCGAACAACCGGTCTTTCACATCCCATGTCATAGGACAACCACCCTCCAGCATTCATTTCGATTGTGCGCTGCGTACCTCTGGCGGTCACTTCCGTCTGACATTAAGGAATTGTCATCGCTAGACACGTTCAAGAGTAGCCTTATGGAGTACCTCCTGATCTCTGAGCAGAGCGAGCAATAAACTGAGCAATATACTCATTAATCTGATTAATGGTGTTTTCCTATTCAGACTCTGTGCTTTCGTCCTTTGGTTGTTACGTTCTTCTCGAGTTAAGGTCATAGATTCTCATTTATTTGCTATCTACTTTTCTTCATGTTAGTTTCTCGTTTATGTTTTATTTTTTATCTGTGCTTCTGCCGCTAAGCACCGCCATGGAAATTCTCCATCTTTGGTTCTGTTTATGCTATTTTTAGTTTATTTTTAGTTTATTTTCATTTTTGTTTTCACTGTTATTTTCATTTTTATTTTTACTTTTATTTCTATTTTTACCCTTATGTTTAGTCTTACTTATGATTGCTATGTTTCACATCAACATTCTATCTTTAGTTTAGTCTATCTTTATTTTTGTATTATTCTTAGTCTTAGTATTAATTTTTATATTGTGCTTTATTCTGTAATGTTACCCTATAGCAATGCTACGGTATAATAAAACTCTATCAATCAATCAATCAATCTCTCTCTCTCTCTTGGTGTGTAGTAATACGGATAGAGGATGGAAGACTATATAAGGGCGCCATTGCAGTAGTATATCATTCACCGAGTGAATCAGATGCCGTCTTTATAGAATTTATAGAAGAATTGAGCGAAGAACTAAATAGGAAAGGAGAATTTGTGATATTAGGGGATTTTAACATAGATATAGCAGCAGCAAGATTTTACGCCAAAAAACTAGAAAACGAGTTACTAGCTATGGGAATAAAGCAATATGTCAAAGAGGCCACGAGAATCACTGAGAGAAGCAGAACAATCATAGACCTACTGTTCTCTAATAACCAACAGAGAGTATGTGTGAAACACACACCAGCAATAACGGACCATGCCTGGATAATTATGCTACTCAACAAAAATAATGTTTATAACACCCAAAGAGAATTCATAGCAAGGAACAAGAAGAGCATAACAGCAGAGAAATTTAAGCAAGTATGGGACAGGAGGAGCGGAGGAGATACGCAGCACAAAACAGTAGAGAGAAAAGCAACCACATTAATAGAACAAGTTGTAAAGACACTGGACATAATCGCACCTAGGAAGAAATTTAAAATACCGAATAAATGGGTGGACAAAAAATGGTATACGGCAGAGATCAAAGATATCACAAACAAAAGGAACACAGCATATAAAAGAGCAATACGAACAAATAACAGGGCAGATTGGGAAGAATACAGAATGTACAGGAACCAAGGAGTAACGGCGATTAGGAACCAAAAGACATATTACTATGAAGAAATGATAGATAAGAATAAGCATAACTCCCAAGAAATGTGGAAAAACCTGAAAGAAATAATTAAGGGTAAAGATAGTAGAAACATTATATACGAAAATGTTAAATTTGATGAAGAAGAAAAATATATGAATGAAAACCCCGAGACGGCGGATAAATTTAATAGGCACTTCATAAGAAGTATTTCAGAAATAGTACTGAGTATAGACGACAAGTTGAATACCGATAATAGCAACAGTTATCAAGGAGGAGAGGGCACCATAGAGAATAATGTAACAAATACATGGGAAGAATTTAACACTGTCACACAGCAAGAGCTAACCCAACTGATACAGCAAATGAGTATGAAGAATGGAACCGAAGAGGGAATATCAACAGCAGTATTAAAAGAAATATATAGTGTGATACAATCGGAGTTATTGGACGTAATCAATTCGTCACTAGAAGAAGGAATATGTCCGAACCAATGGAAGACATCAACGGTCATACCAATACCGAAAGTGCCCAATACACTGGTTGCAAATGAGTACAGACCAATTAATGTACTACCAACATATGAAAAAGTACTGGAACTCGTAGTAAAAAAACAGCTCGATAAGTACATCGAGGAAAATGATATATTGATAGAACACCAATCTGGATTCCGAAAAAACCACTCATGTGAAACGGCAATTCAGGTAGTGCTGGACCAATGGAAGGCAATGATTGCAAACAAAAAAATGGTTGGAGTAATATTTATGGATCTCAAAAGGGCATTCGAAACGATCGATAGGGAGAAAATGATCGAAAAAATGGAAAAGTATGGTATGAAGGGGAAAGTCCTGAGCTGGTTTACCTCGTACTTGCAGGGACGGTATCAACAAGTAAAATTAGACAAAACAACGTCAGGAGCGGAACTCACGTCATACGGAGTACCACAAGGCTCCGTATTGGGTCCAGTACTCTTCATACTGTACATAAACGATATCGTCCAAGTAAAAACGAAAGAATCAACCGTTAAATTGTTCGCTGACGATACAATGATATTTGTAACAGGAGATAGTGTAGGAGAAGTAGAAATGAAACTTCAAACAGCGCTGGAAAAACTTGAAGTTTGGTTAGGTGAGAATAAGCTGAAAATGAATGCGACTAAAACTAAATACATGGTGATAAGGAGTATAAGGAAAAACCTACCTAGGGAAATTAATATAATAACCAGACAGGGAAACGTACTCGAAAGGGTATCAAGTATGAAATACTTAGGAGTCATTTTGGACGACACCCTGACATTCAAAGAACACTGTGACTATGTGAGGAAGAAAGTAGGGAAAAAGACAAGCTTCCTCAGCAGGATAGGGAATCACCTGACAGCATACACCCGGTGCCTGGTTTATAAAACAATCATAGCACCTCACTTTGAATACTGTTCCACGGTAATGATAAACATGGGGAAAACGGACATTGGAAAATTGCAAAAAGCGCAAAACCGTGCCATGCGAACGATACTGCACGTTAATAGATATACCAAAATTAAGGATATGTTAGAGGCTTTAAATTTTATGTCGATAAGGGAAAGGTTGGAATTGAACGTGAGCATTTTTATATACAAAATGGTAAACAACTTAGTACCAAAGGAATTGGGCAGTCGACTAGAATTAAGAGGCGATGGCAGAGGCATGAGAACACGGCAAGCACAAAACATACGGACAGAAGCGATGAAAACAGCAAATGCGCAAAGAAGCCTCATGTATGCAGGATCAGAAATTTATAATAAGCTACCTTGGGAAGTGAAAGACTCCAAAGACCTCCAAAGCTTTAAGAGAAGTATGAGGAACCACATTATAAATCAGAGGTGGAGAGATTAATTATACGGGTTATAAACATTCTTATAATTTATTTATCTTATGTTATTCATATTTAATTTTACTCTACTTTATCTTGTTATTCCTTGTTATTTCATTGTTATTTCATCTTATTTCATCCTAGTTAATTTAATTGAATTTAATTATATTGTATTGTATCTTAGTTAATCCCTATATTTGATTTGATACTCACTAAGTATGTAAGCAGATGCACAAACAAATTGTAGTAGCATTGTGTAATAGCCACGTGAGCTAATTGAACAGTATCTCTCTCTCTCTCTCTCTCTCTCTCTCTCCCTCTCCCTCTCTCTCTCTTCTCGAGTGGACGTGTTCGAAGGTGGATCTCACATTAAGTCATTTTTGAGTAGGAAAAGTGAAGTGAGAAATACAACAAACATTCACAAAGTGTGTAGTTTCGTGTCGCGAACATTTTAAGATATAAACAAGACTGGTAAATAACATCGCCGAGGGAAGCTTCGCACTTTTCCTCGAAAGCCGTTTAACTTCGAAGAAAGGTGAGGAAGACAGCTGAGTCATCCATCGACATTTTTGCTACTGAGTCACCGATTATCGAGATACCATAGAAAGGAGAGTCAGTGAAAAAGGACTGCTCGGAAATCACAACAACAGACGGGCAATAACCTGTCGCTCCGTTGAGAAGGAAGTTTGTCTTTCCAAAGGACAGTGACCGGAGAGAGTAATAGAAACAGGGAATATAGAGACAACAAACAAGTGTGTAAGTGACCGTGACAACTCTGGTGACAGGTATTAAGATAGTCGATAATACAAACATGGATGGTACCGATGATGCTCAGTAGAAGCATTCGGCATTTAATAGAGAGACCAAAATAAAGACACAGTGGAGCAGTATAGATTAAAGTAATTATGATAGAAGTCACTGATTATGATGAGTATCAATGTTCAGCTTGCAAAAAGTCAATATCTCATACAGTAGTAACATGTAAGGTGTGTGTGAAACGATTTTTTCATCCAGGCTGTATTAATAGACACAAAAAGACAGACCTCAGAGGTGAGGTCGTGGCATGCCCTGGCCCCTTTGAAAAATTTGAGTTGAAAAAGGTAGAAGCATCAACAACAGTAAGAAGTGACCACAAACTGAAGGAACAAGAGAGAAGAGGGTCAGTTAGTGGAGCGGAAAACAGGGAATTACCTACGATGGCAGGAACAGCAGGGAAGATTGACTGGATAGTACGTACCGTGAAAGAAATGAAAGATGAATTCGCTTGCAAGAATGAAATAAGAATGATCATTAAAGATATCGTTAAAGAAGAAATGGACAATATTACAAAAGAAATAAAGGAATTAAAAGCGATGTTGCAAGGAGAATGTGCGCACACACAAACCGCGGTGCCCGAAACATACAGCCAAGCAGTCAAAGGGAAAAAGAAAACAGAAAAAGTTATAATTATCAAACCAAATAGAGAACAGGAGAGTGAAGTCACGAAGAAAGCAATAAAGGAGAGGGTTGACATTAAGAACATGGCAGTGGGGGTAACAAAACTAAAAAAAGGAAGTAAGGGTACCGTGATCTTGGGCTACGAAACAGGCGATGCGACCGAAAAATTGAAAGACACTGTGCAAGGGAAAATGGGAAATGATTTCAAAGTCACTGAGTCGGCCGAAAGAAAACCGAAGTTAAAAATTGTTAACATCGATGAGGAGGAAATGCAACTAGAAGACGAACAGCTGATCGACACAATTAAAAAACAAAATGGAGTTGGATCAAGCGCCGAGATGGAAATTCGAATACTAAAAAGAATTACAAACAATAGGAAAAGGGAGCAGAACGAGCCAGAGAACAGAAGAAGAGGGCCCAGAGATGAAGGATCGATCATAGTAGAAGTTGATGAACAAACACGCGACGTACTTGTGGGGAAAACAAAGTTGAGCGTTGGGTGGAAAAAATGTCGAGTCTTTAATCATGTCAACGTAAAGAGATGCTACAAATGCTGAGGCTTCTACCACATTGCACAGAACTGTACGAGAGAAGAGAAATGTAGCAAGTGCGCAGGCAATCACAACATAAAAGAATGCACGACTACAAAAAAGCGGTGTGTAAACTGTGCGTTTAAGAACCAACAGCTAAACCTAAAAATAAATGTAGAGCATAGTGCGCTAGACCGAGAATGTCCTTCATACCTAAAGGCGATGCAAGAAGAGAAAAGAAGATCAGGATGGGTGGACTAGCAACGACAGAAACAAGAAATGCTGTGGTATACAAATGCTCAAAGCCTGATGGCACATAAAGACGAAATACAGCATGAGGTCATTCAAAAAATGCAGCCAGCAATAATTGCACTATCAGAGACACGAATAACAGCGGAAATAGAAGACAGGGAAGTAAGGGTACCGGGGTATAATGTAGCTAGATGCGATGCAGAAAATCGAAATACAGGTGGCGTGATGTTATACATAAGGGACAATATTAAATACGAAGTGATAATGACAAGAAAATTGGAACAAAATAGCTGGTGTATCGGAGTAGAAGTCAAGGACAAAATATATAAAGGGGTGATAATGGTGGTGTATCACTCGCCAAGTGCGTCGGATGCAGACTTTATAAGGCATATAGAGGTAATAAGTGAAGAATTAAGTAGAAAAGGAGACTGTATGATAGTAGGAGATTTCAACATCGATATGAAGACCGAAACATTCTATAAGAAGAAGCTAGTAACAGGTATGATGCACATGGGAATACGGCAATATGTAAACACGCCAACAAGAATAACGAAAGAAAGCCAAACAATAATAGACCTGCTATTTGCTAACAAGAAAGTCCAGCTAGAAGTCACGTATGAGCCAAAAATAACGGACCATGCATGGATTAAAGTCGCATTAAGGGCTTACATACAGTTAGAAGGCTTTAAAAAGACGGATTTTCAAGAATTTTTTTCGCGCAGACTATTCAATTTATTAATTTGAAAATTGGTGTACATATTATAATAACCTTATAATACATTAACATATTTTTTATTTGTCAAAATAATCATCGCGAATGTTGCTATCGCCGATCTCCTAGAGCTCCGCAAAAAAAACCAATTTTGCGGTGATCACGATATCTCTGGACCGGATTATCTGTAATGAAAAAACCGAATAAATTTCGTTAATATAATACATTATCTAGTATTTAATCGAAGGAATTAGCGAAAAAATAATTTTTGACAAAATGGCGACTTCTCAAAATAAAAGACTCGATTTTGAACGAAAATTTAAGCCTTAAATTGTTTATAAAATGGAAAATATTTATCGGAGAAAAAAAATCTTCGATTAATTACTAAAAAATCTAGCTAAAAAGGTTGTCTTAAAATTTAAGACTGATCGGTTCAGCCGTTTTCGAGAAATCTTGATCACCGATTTTGAAAACATAGTTTTGAGAAAAACGCGTTTAAAGTTTCAAAAGCGTTTTACATGTGGTAAATTTTTTTTTTTTCAACTTACATGGAGTCATCTGTTCCAGGGCCATATAATAATCCGTTCGCATCGTTGGCAGCTTCTAATAATTCGATTTGATGCTGTCTGCGAGCCATTCTTCCCTCTCTGGTGCTCTCGTGTGATCTCAGGTCGGAGCTCTTGATGCGCTGCGCATCTTCTTTATCTGTATATGAATGCGCATTGGACCCAAATGAGACGCCCATTGCATTCATATAATATAAAAGGGCAGCTGTCCCTTCATTGAAGATGCCAGCAGCTATATATGCAGCCATTTCCACCGTTTTTGATCCGGCTGGAAGTACTTTTGGAGAGATCTTCCACACCAGTTGGTTATAGCTTTCATTATTATTTTGGGTGAAACCACCCACACATCTTTCCAATAATTTTTCATTGCTGAGATCTTCATAAATGGGCCTCAGGGCATCAGCAACTTCTTGTGGAAATGGCTGATAATCATGCTTATAAACTGATAAGTTATCAGCAGCTGCTGCCCGCTGCCAAGAGCACCATGAGTCCAATCCGATCGGACACTTTGCGTGTTGTTGATTTTCGTCTGTCGAGCAGTAATGATAAAATGTGGCCCAGATTGCATTACTCATATTCTCAACCGAATCACAATTTCTCCTAATTGCTAAGCCATAATAAACTGTCAACTTGTCGATCATTTTTGCTGTCAGCTTGCCTTTTCCACCGAGAGTTTTTTTTTGTATTTTTTTTCCATCCTTTTTTCCACCGTTTCCACTTTCTTTTTCGCACAATTTCGGAGTCGCGTTCCCATTCTCTTCTGTACGTGTCCAATACATTCCTTCTTCACGACTTCTTGATCACCGTATGGGGCAGCTTTCAAAATCCCGGAGTACGTTTTAGAATCACCGTCTCCAATGTAATTTCTGTACTGCACTCCGAATTTTTCCACTGAACGCTTGAATAGGTCGATCACTGCATCAACTTCCATTTTTCCAGAAGAACCTGAATGATTACAACTGCAATCATCTTGATGGTTTTCATACCATTGTTGATATTCTTCACTATCAAGTTTGCTTTTCCAAGTTTCGCATTGTTTGCAATAGGCACTTTTCACGAGGATATCAATTACTTTCCCAGAATAATATCCGATCAATGATGTCACTCCATACAAGGAAGTATATCCTCGCTTTTTCCAAGTTCCATCGCCGCACACGGTAACCTTTGCAGATTTTTCGTCACCTTGGTGTTCAGCAGTCAAGTCTTTTTCTTCATGGCAAGCATGCTGAAAAAGTTTGTCGGTTGCTGTTTTCACACAGGAATGTATATTCTTCATAATTAAATCGTAGGTGGGCTGTGTTAGGAAAGCGGGCATGTCCATTAATCCACAAAATTTTGCAGCACCTTTTAACCCTAATCCAAGAACTCTCATGACAAACAAAAAACGCCGATTTATCTCATAAGAATGCTCGATAAAAGGACTAGAATTTATGCTACGAGATGGACACTGATCGCACAACAAAACAATTTTAAACCCGAGTCCTCGTTCAGAAGCAGTTTCAAATTTCACATTTCCGTTACAGGTTTTGCACTGCACAAATTCGGAGATGGCCGCGAAAACAGTAATAAAATTCAAAATTCGGTACTCAACGGACGGATCACGCGGCACCAAGATTTCCTCCTGCATTCTCATTTTTTTTTGCAGAGGCACTGAAACTGGACTCATCCGTTTCAGCTGTTTTCGGATTGAAAACATTCTTTCGTTTCTTCGCTCTTGACTTGTACACTTTCGTTGATTTTCTAAGTTCTCTGCTAGACTTCATTTTCACGATATTATCGAAGGCACAAGTACACTGACACGACTTTACTGTTAGGCTTCTCTGCTGAGACTGACGACTACTTTTCAAATTTTGGCAACTGAGAAACATACAATAGAAAATGACAAAGGAAAGAGAGTAGGATAGACAAAGAAAGAAGGGACAGCGCCTCAGGTAGGCAGCTGGCGCGCCGGTCCCCGACTGTGAGACGCGCCTCCCTAACGCGCCTTCATAAATGTGTCTATAACTTCGAAAATATTCGTCTGATTGACATAAAATTTTGAGTGTGTATGCTCAAATATATGTTGTCACGCCGATGGAGGGGGGTGGTAACTCGGGACTGGTAACAAAAAGGGGGGTCCTGAAATTAATTAAACAATAAAAGCCGATACAACAAAACAAAACCAAAAGAAAGAAAAATAACAGTAACTCAAAAGTTTATTTTAATACTTTACAATAATAACTAAAAACGATGCTTTTCTCAAAAATAATATAATAACAATAATCTTTAATTTAATAATAGGGTCGGCGGACTATCTCCGGGGAGGTTGTTCTATAATATTGGGGTGGTTTGGGCGCCAGTTAATTTATAATTAAAAATTAACAAAATAATAGAAAATCAAAAAGGAAAAAAAAAATAACACGCAAATGATACACCTATAAATAACGGCACTAAGGGAAGGGGAGGGGTATCTCAGGGAAGGGGGTTCTCCGACTCTATATGGCCTCTTAATAATTACCACCGATATGTGGAAGGGACTTTGGAACGACGGGTACTCGGGATATCTGGGGATTTTGAATCAACATATACACGGGTCGATCGGTGAATTTAAAGAGATGGGAACATTGGGGAAATTATTCGATACGTCTTGGTCTGTCCGAAAGACAGTGGCAGCGGGAAAAAAAATTGTTGTGACCGTCGCCTGATCGGCGACGGTTGACCGGTAACGGGAGAGGGGAAGCGCGGGAAGGGGGTGTTCTACTAACTCTTTCTATCTTAATGCTACACGACCGTTCCACGTTAATATCTTATTTCTTAATTTTATCGCAAACACAAAAGAAAAATAAATGGAAACGAAAATAATATTCTACGATGCGCAAAAAGAAAACTGGGGGAGGGGTACTCTAAATCGTATTTTGCAGTAAGAAGAGGGGGATACAAAAATACAAAATGTGCCGGTGCGAAAGTTCGGAAGGGAACTGTGCAAGCACTTACAGTGTCGTTGACTGTTAATCGTCTCTCTCGTCTTCCCTCTCTCTCTATCTCCTTCTTGTCGTCCTCTATCGTTGCTATTGCCGTATTCCGTTTCGTATTTCTTTTTACTGCTGCACTCTCCAAACTCTTTTCCCTCACTCTTCACTCCGCACACTATAATTTTCTCGCACTCACTCTCAAAATTCGCTTCACAATACTCTCTCTTTCTCTCTAATCTTCGCACTCTAATTATTTTGGAAATTTTATCCTCTCTCATCGGTAGCCAAACTCCAAGTGTCTTTAAATTTTCCGTTGGGCAGCAGCGGCACGGGTCAGGTGATACGGGGGGTGGGGAGATCGATATTTTCGGGACGGTACTAGGGAGATCTATTGGGAGATGGGTGTAATTAGGACGATCGATATGGCAGGGTCGTTCTTATCGATATCAGGATTTAGGGTAACTGAGGATACTCGGTGCGCGCTGCTGCCATCTCACTCGTCTCTCCGTCGCTATACCGATGGATGGCTAGCGACGGCGGACGGGACTGCCTATTTGATTTTTGGCGGGTTCGTCCTCTGGTGCGGTGAGAGTGCGTGTGTGTGGGGTGATCGGGTTCCTCTTCGGGACGTCCTGGGAATTCCGGTGGCGATCTTCTGGGCCAGTCGGGATGTCCTCGGGATGTCCTGGTAACGGTAGATGGTCCTTAGTTATAGCCGTGTCGACGACGATGACGACAGTGTCTGGGGCGACGACGACGACGACGTCGGCGATGATGATGCCGGCGACGATGACGACGACGGCCAACGACGACGACACGGCGACCACGATGGCGATGACGGCGGGAACGGCTGCGGGTGATCCTCGGGGTATTCTTCATAGCGGCGATAAGTGCTTACACAGTGTACAATAATTGGGAGGGAACGGGAGGGTTGGAAAAAAAATACAAATAAAAATACTAATTGATAACTTACTTTTTTCGTATTACGTGGAACGGTCGCCTTGGAGGGCTGTCGGCGGGGAGGGAAATTGTGCAACGTCACAACTCCCCCCTGCTTAAACGAGAGTACGTCGTCTAGACGTACTCGAGCTAATACCATTCACACATGTTCCACTCATTCTGTACGCACCCACACACATACAAAAAAAAGAAAATATAACAATGCAATAATTAAGAACGGAATACGGATGTACAGGTACGAGACCATCCCCGTGATTCCACAGTTCCTCTCCAAAATTTCAGGCACTTGTCTACAAGGTAGGGTTTCCCTAGTTGCGCTGAGTGTGATATCCGCGACTTGGTGTACGCTACCTTCCGCCTGCTCTATCCTTAACTCGGGGTTTTCTTGTACTATGTACGGCTAGGAACTTATACATCTCGGGGTTTATACTCTTTCAGATCACTAACATGCACTCGAGGGTTTTTCCTGGAGTGGGGGTCCTCTAGTTCATACACGACTGGGGAGGGGATACTCAAAATTTTATAGGGACCAATAAAACGGGGGGCTAACTTGGCGGCAAAATTTTGGGCTCCTGATGATAAGACACGGTTGCGTCTCAATACTAAATCGCCAACTTTAAATCGGGTGTCCTTTCTTCCTTTGTTATAGTATTTCGCCTGTCGCTTATGGGATTGCTCTAATTGTTTGTGGACCCAGTCGTGCAGCAGGGGTAGGCGGGTCATTCTGTCTGTCCAGGCCTGTGGATCGGTGAGATGGATGGTTGGGGGAGTAGGGAGGTTATCTCGTATGCTCTTTGCGGGGCGGGGGTTTCTACCAAAATTAAGGAAGGCTGGGGTCATGTGGGTGGATGACTGTACGGCGGTGTTCATTGCAAAACATAGCTCTGGGAGGTGTTCATCCCAGAGTCTATGGTTCTGCCCGACGTACGCGGTAATCATGGTTTTCAGGGTTCGGTTTACTCTTTCGACGGGGTTGGCCTGAGGATGGTAGGGAGGAACAGTCGTTTGGTGGATGCCGTACTGGGATAGATGTTGGGTCATATGGGTGTTGACAAACTCTGTTCCGTTATCGGTTAGGAGATATTGGGGACATCCCCAACGGTTTAGGACCAGGGTTTCTAGGGCAGACATTATATTCGGGCCGGTAGCAGCACGGAGGGCTTTGGCTTCTACAAACTTGGTGAAGAGGTCTTGGAAAACTACAACATATTTGTTCTGGGTCTTACTCGGGGGGAAGGGTCCCATGACGTCGGCAGCAACTACGCACCAGGGACCCTCGGTGGTCCGTTCTCGCATAAGGCCCCCAGGAGCTCCCTGAGAGACCTTATGGAGCTGACACTCCGGGCACCGGGTAACGTAGTGTGCGACGTCCTGGAATACCCCGGGCCAAAAGAAATCTTGGGTTATTCGGTGGTAGGTTTTATCTATTCCCAAGTGACCGGCTTGGGGGTTATCATGCGCTTCTCGAAGGGCATCAGGACGGGAATTCAGGGGTAACACCAATTTCCATGCATCTAAATCAACAAGGGTCGGATCTATAATGGAGTGGGGCCTATGATAGTATAACCTTCCGTCTTCAATTTTCCAATTGGGGTATTTCCTGGGAAATTCGCGGACGTTCTCTATTTTTTCTTCATACCAGGAGTCGACGGTATCTCCTATGGCGGACAGGGTCTCTATTTGGTTCTCGAACATACGGGACAGGGCATCTGGGACGACATTCAGGGCTCCTTTACGGTGTACAATCTTCATATCATAGGCCTGCATGGCTAGGGCCCACCTTGCCAGTCTTCCGGAGGGGTCTCTCAAATTCTTTAACCACTGGAGGCTGCTGTGGTCCGTGATAACTGTAAAGGCTGCGCCCTCGATATAAGGACGCAGTTTCTTCACGGCCCACAGCACCGCCAGGCACTCCTTTTCGGTGACGCTATACTTCCTTTCGGCACTGGTAAGGATACGACTGGCAAAGAGAATGGGGTGTTCTTCGTTGTCTACGGTTTGGGTCAGCACAGCGCCTACGGCAAGGTCGCTGGCATCGGTATGAATGGAAAAGGGAAGAGTAAAATCGGGTCGGGCCAGAACTGGTGTACGGGTCAGGGCTTCGCGAAGAGATTGAAATGCTTTTTCCTGTTCCGGTCCCCATTGCCAAGGGACATCCTTATGCAACAGGGTGGTTAGAGGAACCTTATCGCTCGAAATATCTCCCATAAAACGGGCGTACCAACCCACCATCCCTAAAAATCGGCGGAGTTGCTTGATGTTCTTGGGAGGGGGATACTCTAAAATGGGGGATACCTTGTCGGGGTCGGCCTTAAGTCCGTCTTTCCCAATAACATAACCTAAATATTTAACTTCGGGGCAGAAAAACTCACTTTTATCTCGATTAATTTCTAGTCCAGCGTCTCTAAAAATCGTCAGTACTTTCGTCAAGTATCTGTAATGGTCGTCCTCTGTATCTGTCGCAATTATCACGTCGTCCAGGTAGGCAAAAACATGGGGTTCCCATTCGGGGTCGATTAGTCGGTCCATCAGTCTCTGAAATGTCGCGGGGGCGTTCGTCAGTCCGAAGGGCATTCGTCGGAATTGAAACAGTCCTCGTCCAGGGACGGCAAAGGCTGTTATTGGGCGACTATCGGGGTGGACGGGAATCTGAAAATACGCCTGGCTCAGGTCAAGCTTTGAAATGTATCGGGCCTGTCTCAGGCCTGCCAAAATTCTATCCATATTAGGGAGGGGATACGCGTCTTTTCGAGTTACCTTGTTGACGTCGCGGTAGTCTACGCAAAATCGGTGTTTACCACCAGGTTTTGGGACGATTACGGGATTGCTGAGCCAGGCGCTCTTGGATCGTTCTATTACCCCTTCTCTCCACATCTTATCTACCTCTTCTTGAGCGATTTTGAGAAGGTGTGGAGAGATAACTCGGGATCGCTGGCGTATGGGAGGGTGACCTTGTGTGTCGATGTCATGTTCAGTCAAGTGTGTCATTTTTAGTTCCGGGGAGGGGTTTGGGATGATGTATTTTGTCAGTAGGCGGTCAAGTCGTTGTCGGGAGGCTTCGTCGGGGACTACAAGACCGGCACAGTCTTGTAAGTTACGGGCTTTAATTGTGATTTGAGTGGTGTGGAACGTCTGTGGGGAATTGTATTTCGTTTGCCAAGTCTCGTCATGGTAGTGGATCGTCAATCCTACGGTTGTCAAAAAGTCCAGTCCGAGGATGCAGGGACAGTTTACGCCAGCTACTCTAAATAACACGGGGCCACTCTCTCCTCCAATTTCGAGCTGCAGATGGAGGGCTCCATCTACGGTCATAACTTGGCCGTTGGCCACTTTGACGCCTTCATCCAGGGGAATTAGGGGTAGTTTTAACTGGGCAATAAGGTCGGGACTGAGATATGATCGACAGGAACCTGGGTCTACGAGTCCTGGGAATTTGTACTCACCCAGGAGGATCCAGAGGAAGTGGCGGGGGTCTCCTTCGATCATGTCGAGGTGGTCTTCGGGTTGTTCCGGGTCAGTGGCAGGTTGGGGTGCTGGATTGTCGTTACTCGGGGTTGACTCTACTTCTCGTGACTCTAATGGAGGAAGGACTCGATTTTCTCGTGTTGACTCTAATGTTGTTGGCTCTATGGGATGGAGGGTATGTAATATGGATGGGACACGGTTGTTTGGGGACGTCTTCACGTCCCTTTTAGTCGCACGCAGGGAAACGCGGGAGGGTACGCTATCGCGGGGAGGCGGGTCAGTTATTGCCTCCCCCCGGTGTAGTTTCCCGTCTGCCGTTGTTGGCACCGGGGGCAGGATCGCGTGTCAGTACCTCGGTAACCGCAAAATCGGCAAAAATAGCCGAGGGGGTACGCGCAATCACGGTATCGGTGGCCGGGCTGGCTACAGTTGAAGCACGGCCCGGGAGCGAATGCGGGACTGTTGGTTGGGATGTGTTTGGGAGGGAACCTTGGTGCGACATCTTCTAAACGGGGGATGGGATTGGGGTTGGTTTTGGGGGGTGGAGGTGCAAAACGGTTGTTGCCGGGATATTGCATTTGCTGGGGAGGAGTACGAGCTTCCGCCGCGGCCACGTCTCGGTAGCTGCGGTTTGGGCTCAGGATTTTTGGAGGGACGGTTTGGCGGGGGACCGATTTGGGGATAGGGAGCTGCTCGGAAGGGGGGTTGGGGGTTGTTTCCAGTGCGGCGCTTCGCCGTACCTCTGGCTTTGTGGGCGGCTTATAGGCGATATAGGACTCGCAAGCGGGAATGATGGCGGGAGGGGGACGATAGGCTTTCCGCTTCTCGCGGATGATCTCGCGTTGCCGGCATGCGTGGTGGAGGGCTACAAAGTTATGTATGTGTTCTCTGGGGATGTGCTCGCTGAAATCGGGGTGGAGGTTAGCGTGACACATGGATATTTGTTCCTCTAAAGGGGGAAGGGGGTTCAATCTCTTTATCAGGGTCCGCAGTTTATCGATAAATTCTCCACAAGGCTCCTCCGGGCCTTGGGTTCTCAGGCTAATCGCATGCCGAATCCTCTCCTGGCTAGTTTCCTCACCGAACCGGTGGCGGAAGTAGTGGAGGAACTCGGCATACGAGGTCCAGTTTTCCTCCTCTAGTCGGTGCCACCTGAGGGCATCTCCGATGAGGGCTTCGGGGAGGGAACGGAGGAGTTCGTCCTCGGAGTAATCACGAGACCTACAGTACTCGTGTACTCTTCGGAGGAACTCCTCGCTGTCTTCGTCACGCTTTCCGGCGAATTTTGGCCCGTTTCGGCGCCAATCTTCGCCGCGTCGTGCGTCCCGCGAGCCTTGGGAATCGTGGTATCCTGTGTGCTCGAAGGTACGGGATTCTTGGGCTCGGGGGATAGGACGTGACGATGACGGAGGATGAGAAGGGGCCAGATGGGTGCTGTTGACGGCTGGTCCGGGGTGAGTGGGGTGAACGGTCGGGGGATGCCATGGACGAGCATCGTCAAGGTAGGAGAGGTCGTTTTGGGGGAGGTTGGTTCCGGGTGTGACGGGGGGTGGTTGATAAGTGGGAAATCGAGGGCTAGGTGCAAAGGTCACCGCAGGAGCGGTGCGCCTAGGGGGTGGAGGAGAGGGAGGGGAATAGCATTGGTCGGGCAAGGCTTCGTCTGCCCGTATTAGGAGGCCTTGAGTCCTCCTATCGATGGTCGGGGAGAGGGGAGGGTTTCGGGCGCCTCTCTGGAAAAGGGGTCGTCTTTCGACATTGGGATGGGTCTGAGGGGGAGGAATTAACGGACTATAAGGGGTATCAATCAGATCGCGGGAGTGTTCGGGTGGAATGGCGGTGTGAAGGCTTTCTAGGGGGGGTTGGAGGGGAACTTCGCCTATAGGAACGGGGGTGGCCAGACCCGTTTCGTCGGCCACAGGGTCCCAATGGACGGATGTGGAAGGGTCGAGCCGTCGGACCTCATATCGGATTAGTCGGTCCCGTAGGTCGGCTTCGGACCCTCTTGAGCTAATCCGCGCGACGATGCATCGACTTATCAGCTCGCGGACTTCATAAACTTGCTGAATTTTGGCTCTGACTTCCTCGATGAGGTGGGGGAGGGGGTCCGTCTGATGATAGAAAGGGGAGGTCAATGATTGGGTTCGGGAAGTGTGGGTGATGGGTGAGTTTATGGTGGTGGTGGTGGCGGTCGTTGGCGGGACCGTCACGGCAATGGTGGTAACAGGGGGCGTCCGGTGCATCGTACCGGTCGGGAATACCAAAAGAAAAATTTACAGAGGGGGGAACGGGTCACACACGCTTCACTTTCACACAAATTCAATGGAGGGCAGTAATATCGGGGCTGAAATAGTTTGTAATACCTGTAAACAAATCTTATTCTAACACAATAGGGCCGAGCGGAACGCAGCGTACACCCTATTACGTGGAACGGCGTGGTCGTAATTGATTTTTATCTATCTTAATCCTAACTTATCGGTGGTGGGCACTATGATTTAATAATAGGAAGTACTAGAAATGGGGGTAAGCAGCAACACTGACGGAAAAAAAATATAAATTTCGTAATACCTAACGCAAAAAAAAAGTTTTTCTCAAAGTAAAAAAAAAAAAAAAAAAAAAAAAAAAAAAAAAAAAAAAAAGAAGAGACTGAGAAATAAAAATATTTATTCTCAAAAAACTCTCAACCGCAGAAACTATTCTCAAAAATTGTTTTTTTTTTTTTTTTTTTTTTTTTTTTTTTTTTTTAATTAACTCTGAACAACAAAAATCCACACTCAAAAAATCAAGGTATAGCTTTAATACCCTTTAAAAGTGTAAAGAAAAAAAAAGAATGAAGGAAACGCTTAACTGCAGAAAGAAGGAAAAACAAAACTTTAATTTCTGGGGAAAACAAAAAAAAAATCCTTTCGCAAAAAAAAAAAAAAAGATATTCTCAAAATCAAAAATCGAACTCTTAACCCCAAAAACAGAAATCTTAATTCAAAGAAAATTTATGCTCGAAAGAAAATTACACTCCAAAAAAAAAATCCAATCTTAATAAAAAAAAAAAATTTTTTTTTTTTTACTCAAAAACAAATCCAACCTAAAAAAAATTCACTCGAAAAGAGAAAACAAAAAAAAGTCCCACAAAAAGAAGAAAGGGAGAGAAGAAAAAAAAAAAAAAAAAAAAAAAAAAATTTCGCAAATCGTTTTACCAGGGGATTGCTGCCGTCAGTTTTGGTCGCGCTATTAAATAATAATTGTTTGGGGGGGTTACTCTTCGGGCCCCACGTTGGGCGCCAAATTTGTCACGCCGATGGAGGGGGGTGGTAACTCGGGACTGGTAACAAAAAGGGGGGTCCTGAAATTAATTAAACAATAAAAGCCGATACAACAAAACAAAACCAAAAGAAAGAAAAATAACAGTAACTCAAAAGTTTATTTTAATACTTTACAATAATAACTAAAAACGATGCTTTTCTCAAAAATAATATAATAACAATAATCTTTAATTTAATAATAGGGTCGGCGGACTATCTCCGGGGAGGTTGTTCTATAATATTGGGGTGGTTTGGGCGCCAGTTAATTTATAATTAAAAATTAACAAAATAATAGAAAATCAAAAAGGAAAAAAAAAATAACACGCAAATGATACACCTATAAATAACGGCTCTAAGGGAAGGGGAGGGGTATCTCAGGGAAGGGGGTTCTCCGACTCTATATGGCCTCTTAATAATTACCACCGATATGTGGAAGGGACTTTGGAACGACGGGTACTCGGGATATCTGGGGATTTTGAATCAACATATACACGGGTCGATCGGTGAATTTAAAGAGATGGGAACATTGGGGAAATTATTCGATACGTCTTGGTCTGTCCGAAAGACAGTGGCAGCGGGAAAAAAAATTGTTGTGACCGTCGCCTGATCGGCGACGGTTGACCGGTGACGGGAGAGGGGAAGCGCGGGAAGGGGGTGTTCTACTAACTCTTTCTATCTTAATGCTACACGACCGTTCCACGTTAATATCTTATTTCTTAATTTTATCGCAAACACAAAAGAAAAATAAATGGAAACGAAAATAATATTCTACGATGCGCAAAAAGAAAACTGGGGGAGGGGTACTCTAAATCGTATTTTGCAGTAAGAAGAGGGGGATACAAAAATACAAAATGTGCCGGTGCGAAAGTTCGGAAGGGAACTGTGCAAGCACTTACAGTGTCGTTGACTGTTAATCGTCTCTCTCGTCTTCCCTCTCTCTCTATCTCCTTCTTGTCGTCCTCTATCGTTGCTATTGCCGTATTCCGTTTCGTATTTCTTTTTACTGCTGCACTCTCCAAACTCTTTTCCCTCACTCTTCACTCCGCACACTATAATTTTCTCGCACTCACTCTCAAAATTCGCTTCACAATACTCTCTCTTTCTCTCTAATCTTCGCACTCTAATTATTTTGGAAATTTTATCCTCTCTCATCGGTAGCCAAACTCCAAGTGTCTTTAAATTTTCCGTTGGGCAGCAGCGGCACGGGTCAGGTGATACGGGGGGTGGGGAGATCGATATTTTCGGGACGGTACTAGGGAGATCTATTGGGAGATGGGTGTAATTAGGACGATCGATATGGCAGGGTCGTTCTTATCGATATCAGGATTTAGGGTAACTGAGGATACTCGGTGCGCGCTGCTGCCATCTCACTCGTCTCTCCGTCGCTATACCGATGGATGGCTAGCGACGGCGGACGGGACTGCCTATTTGATTTTTGGCGGGTTCGTCCTCTGGTGCGGTGAGAGTGCGTGTGTGTGGGGTGATCGGGTTCCTCTTCGGGACGTCCTGGGAATTCCGGTGGCGATCTTCTGGGCCAGTCGGGATGTCCTCGGGATGTCCTGGTAACGGTAGATGGTCCTTAGTTATAGCCGTGTCGACGACGATGACGACAGTGTCTGGGGCGACGACGACGACGACGTCGGCGATGATGATGCCGGCGACGATGACGACGACGGCCAACGACGACGACACGGCGACCACGATGGCGATGACGGCGGGAACGGCTGCGGGTGATCCTCGGGGTATTCTTCATAGCGGCGATAAGTGCTTACACAGTGTACAATAATTGGGAGGGAACGGGAGGGTTGGAAAAAAAATACAAATAAAAATACTAATTGATAACTTACTTTTTTCGTATTACGTGGAACGGTCGCCTTGGAGGGCTGTCGGCGGGGAGGGAAATTGTGCAACGTCACAATGTATATTCAGAAAATACAAAAAAAACGATTTTTTGAAAATTACAAGTGTATGTAAGCCCTTAAACACAAGGAAGAAGGAGATTAAATGCAGGGAAATAAATACACGAAACTTTAAGAATCTTAAGGAAAGTGAATTTGTCGAAATACTTAGAAGACGAATGCAACAGAGGCAACCACGAGAGATAAACGAGAGAGGAAAAATCTTCGTAGACAATATAGTAGAGGTGTTGGATAAACTTATACCCAAAAGAAAACGGAAAATTCCATCAGTATGGGAAGGAAAGAAATGGTTTTCTGATGAAATAAGGGAAGCGGCGAGGAGAAGAGATAACGCATACAAAATAGC
The DNA here is from genome assembly GCA_946811545.1 of Netelia fuscicornis. Classification (NCBI taxonomy): domain Eukaryota; kingdom Metazoa; phylum Arthropoda; class Insecta; order Hymenoptera; family Ichneumonidae; genus Netelia; species Netelia fuscicornis. Next base: position 36,274,703 of record OX328011.1, on the reverse strand, counting down.
AATAAAGGAGGCAACAGAAGACAACTGGAACCAGTTTAAAACGTATCGGAATAAGGTAGTCAGGCTAATTAAGAAGAAGAAAAAAGAATACTATGAAAGTCAGATTGATCGTAACAAGAGGAATCCTACACAGTTATGGAAAACACTGAAAGAAATACTAAAGGGAAGAGCGACGGCTCCGAATACCCGGGAAAATATAGATTTCGAAATACTACAGGACCCTAATGAATACAGTATAGCGGACAAATTTAATGAGTACTATGTTAAAAGTATTGCGGAAATAGTGAACTCAATTGAGAGTGACGAAACAGAAAGTCGGAATGGAAATGGAATTATAATAGGCATTAGTAAGGAGACCGACGGAGTACTAGAAGAGTTTGAGCCAATAAAAATAGAGGAGCTGGAAAGAGTAGTTCGGGGACTACCGAAGAAGAAGGGTACCGATGAAGGAATATCCAGTGAAGTACTGAAAGTCGGATTCAATGGAATAAAAGAAGAACTCATTAATATAATAAATGGGTCCTTAAAAGAAGGAGTCTGCCCAAAGAGCTGGAAAACATCTACTATCATACCGATACCAAAGATTGAGAAACCAAAAAAGGCTAGCGAGTACAGGCCGATCAACATGCTGCCAACATATGAAAAAGTGCTTGAATTAATAGTAAAAAAGCAGGTACAAATGTACATAGAGACGAACAATATTATATCAGACTATCAATCGGGATTCAGAAAGCAATATTCATGTGAAACAGCGTTGCAAGCTGTAGTAGATGAGTGGAAACTAAGTATAAGCGAGCGAAAGATGGTAGGGGTAATATTTATGGATCTGAAGAGAGCGTTTGAGACAATAGACAGAAGAATCCTAGTGGAAAAATTATATGGGTATGGAATTAGAGGAAAGGTGCTAGAGTGGTTGAAGTCGTACCTATGCAATAGAACACAACAAGTTCGATTCAACGAGAAAGGGTCACGGTTGATTCAGACGGAACATGGGGTGCCACAAGGATCGGTACTAGGACCCCTATTGTTTATCATATACATAAATGATATAATTACGATTTGTCCGAAAGACTGTGAAATCAGAATGTTTGCCGATGATACGTTAATATATGTGACTGGAGAAAGTAGTGCGGATCTGGAAATAAAGATGAACGTGGCAATGAATGTGGTAGAGAAATGGCTGAGTAGAAATAAACTGAAAATGAATGCATCAAAAACAAAATTTATGGTGATTAAAAGTGTTAGGAAACAGGTGACAGGGAATATCGTAGTCAAGTGCGCAAATGGGATAGAGATAGAGCAAGTAGAAACCATGAAATATTTGGGGATAGTTATTGATAACAAATTAAGGTTCAGCGAACACTGCGATTACATACTGAAAAAGATAGGAAAGAAATCGAGCTACCTGAATAGAATAGGCCAGTACTTATCAGCATACACCAGATGTACAGTATATAAAGCGATAATTGCTCCACACTTTGAATACTGCGTGACACTACTAATAGGCATGGGAGAAACGGAATTGCAGAAAATGCAGGTGGCACAAAATCGCGCGATGAGAATAATATTACAATGTGATAGGCGCACACGAATAAGGGATATGCTGCAAGCGCTAAACTTCATGACTGTGAGACAGAGAATAGAATACAATGTATGTATATTTATCTTTAAAGCGGTAAGGAATTTACTACCAAAACAATTAAAAAGCAAATTGAAAATAAAAGAAACAAATGGCGAGAGGGAAACGAGGCAAGTGGGCAATATTACACTGCAACTACGTAAGACGCGCAGTGCGCATGCGCAAAAAAGTGTCTTTTACGAAGGAGTACAAAGATATAACGAACTACCTACAGAGATTAAGGCATGTGGAAGGCTCCAGATATTTAAACGGATGTTAAAGGAACACATTGCGATCAGTACCATAGCATAAGATAGCATAAGATAGAATAAGACACAATAATATAGAAATGTAACAAAATATGTATAGTATAGAATGAAATAGCTGAGAAAGCTAATAAACAAACAATCAATCAATCAATCAATCAATCAATCTCTCTCTCTCTCTCTCTCTCTCTCTCTCTCTCTCTCTCTCTCTCTCTCTCTCTCTCTCTCTCTCTCTCTCTCTCTCTCTCTCTCTCTCTCTCTCTCTCTCTTCGGTCGAAGCTCGATTGATGTAAATACCACGAAAATAATAGAATTACATTTATTACATACCAAGTAAACTTTGGTCTCTTCGGAGGTTTATTCGACGACACCAAAGTTTATTTGGTATGTAATAAATTTAATTCTATTATTTTCATGGTATTTACATCAATCGAGCTTCGACCGAAAATAGATGGAAAACAAATTTCGAAAAAAAAATCTGAAAAAATTCTCGTTAACTCATTAAGAAGTATTACAACTTTTTACCATCTTGAGATTTTGTTGTAAACCTCATCGTTTTCGTCCTGCGCAGCAATTTTCAAATCGTCTATTTTTTCTCTAAAAATGAAATATCTTTGAAAAAAAAATCGTACAATTTTTTCTAAAGAAAAGAAATTAAAGGTTGGACTGCTCCCTTTACGATCACGGTTAAAGAAAAGTGCTAAAAAAATTTTACTACGAAAGGTGTCGACTCAAAGAAAAACAAGAAAACGGCCAAAATTTTTTTTTTTCAAAACTGGGTGCCAATTGTAAGAAAAAAATCGTAAATTTTTTTTAAAATAGCCAGAATCAAGGTAAATTGCTCCTCTTTAAAATGACGCTGCTTAAATTGGCCTAGGCCAATTACCGGCGAAATGACATAAAAAACCGTTCCGGCACTTTATACTAGAAAGTGTCCACTCAATTTCGTCACTGACTGTATATATATATATATATTATAACGGGCTTTTCGTTACCTATCCGGGAGACTCCGCCGTCTGGGCCCCCTGGTTGCGAGCAAGGCGCGCGTCACCCTGAGGGACACGGCTAGGGGCGACGGCCACCGGCGGACATTTGCGGGGCACCCGGGGTGAACGGGCGCCAGGTACGAATATCACCGGAAGACCGGCTTGTTTAAGTTTGTCACCCCGGATGCGCCACTGGGAAGTTAAATAGAACCTGTGGGGCCCGGCGGAGTCCCGGGCATACCAAATCGGCTAGGTCAACCCGACTCGCTATCGGTAATGGTAGAGGGGCGTGGACGGGCGCGAGGACCAAAGCAGCGAAAAGACAACGAACGCAATAGATAAAGTTTTCGGTTCTCTTTATTGAAAGCTTCGCTGGCGACTACACCTCAATTCGTTGAAATGCGGAGGACGGCGACTGGTGAGCTACACCACGTAAAAGATGGCACGAGGCGGCGAAAGGTAGCGACGAATTATGTTCGGAGGTACCGAGAGATTACCGTAGGGTAGCGACAAAATCACGGTCGAAGGTAACGACGAGATGTATCCGAATGTAACGAGAAATTACTCAAAGGGAGCGACGAAACGTATTTGGAGGTAGCGAGAGATCAGCGAAAGGTAGCGGGAAAATATAGTCAAAGGGAGCGACGAAACGTATTCGGAGATAGCGAGAGATCACCGAAAGGTAGCGACAAAAGATACTCGAAGGTAGCGAGATATCAACGAAAGGTAGCGGGGAAAATATATTCAAAGGTAGCGAGAAATTACCCAAAGGCAGCAACGAAATGTATCCGGAGGTAGCGATAATTACTCGAAGGTAGCGAGAAATTCCTCAAAGGTAGCGCGGAAATATATTCGAACGTAACGGCGAAAGGTACGCGAAGGTAGCGAGAGATCACCGAAAGGTAGCGACAAAATCCGAAGGTAGCGATAATTACTCGAAGGTAGCGAGAAATTACTCAAAGGTAGCGACGCAACATATTCGAAGGTAGCGAGAGATCAACGAAAGGTAGCGACAAAAGATACTCGAAGGTAACGAGGAATTGCTCAGGGGTAGCGACGGGGTAGACCGAAAGATAGCGACGAACATCCCGACAGACAACGAAAGGACAGAAGCACATTACGAATTTACTATATCGCGGGAGCGGGATACACAGACGAAGGTCAGGGGCGGACCAAGACGACATAATATCGACGCCAAACCTCGTTGAACGTTTCCACCTGAGCAGCTAACCGCCACCTTCGCGGAGGTGGCGGTAGCCCTACCGGCCGACCGGTAAAATAAGGAACACGCCGAGGCGGCATGACTCCGAGCGTCGACTTGATCGACAAAAAAAAAGAAACGTAATCCCACGCTTACCGAAACCAAACGGCGGTCCAACGTCGACGTGATCGCTTGGTGTCGCAACACGGAACACAGAAACGGATGAAAACGAAAAAGGCGAACGGTGACACGGAACAGTTACAGCGAGTTATCCGCAGGCCGGATCAAGAAGCACTAATAGATGTTTAGCGCGTCCGAACGTGCTGGCCGACGCGCGCCCCACTTAGTTGAAAAATCGATTTTTCCCCCAACTATGCAAAATTTCGTGGACGACGATTGACGCGCGACGGCCGCTACCCCTACTACGCGCTACGGCGGGGAAGTAAGAAAGAGAGCGAAGGAGAGAGCAGACAATGGGTACGTGCACGGCTCGCGACGGAGCAAGTGCTCCCGCACTCGTTGTCCTCTAAGTCCTGTCTCACGTGATCACAACACCGAGCGCAATGATTATCGGTGCCGGACGCTTCGGATTCCTGGAACTCTGGTCAGGCAATTGTGCGACTCTCGTCGCTAATTCTCGATGTTTCGGCCGGCTTATTTTTGCGCGGGATTTGCTGTCTCGATGGCAACGAGGGGCGTTAATCCGCACTCGCACGATGAATAGTTGATTTTGATGACGAGAAGGCGCAAAACTCGTCACAATATATATATTGTGACGAGGCGGTACTCTCCTCGCAGATCGCGCTCGCGAAGAATATTCGTGAGGGAATATGAACAGGGAAGAAAAGCAGAGTCGCGACGCCTCGCTCCCGTGAAAAAGAAAGAGATAAACGAACACACTCTGTCGGCGAGGCTTCCTTTATTTACAGAGAGCGGTCGCCAACCATCAGCGGCAACGACGAGAGAGAGCGACGCTGTGCGAAGACCGAAGGAGCAAGAGGGATGGCTGTGCCGGCGATCGAGTAGCGATCGCCGCGAGACCCCCACCTTCGCCGGCAGAGGAACAAGGGAGAACGCACGAGCCGGTGGACACCGGCCGAGAATTAGATTAAGTCAGTTAGATTTTGGTCACCGATAAGAAATGAGTTAGTCTTTGGATAGCAATGTGAGAAGGAAGATTTTGGAAGTCCGGTTTAAGTTAGTCGTTGGACATTGATGCGAAAAGTACGATTTTGGGAAGTTAAGGAAAGAAGTAAAAATTGAATGTAGATTGAGAAGAGAGTATTTGAGTGCGAGTGGCGATATTGAATTGTTGAGGAGAGTAGTGAATTGTCGTAACGAACTTGTGGATTGTCGATACGTGTGCGAGAGAGTGAGTGGACAGTTGAGAGGGTAGCGAAAGAAAAAGGATAAAGAAGCGAGCGAGACGGAGATCGAGAGAGAGCGAGAGCGAGGATGGGACCAAGAACGAGAGCGAGCGAGAAGGAACGAGAAAAAGGCGAGGGAGAGAGCGAGACGAGAAGAAGGAACGCTGTGCGACAGCGAGAGAGACAACGGTGTGTTACAAGGTAGGCGCACGTGGTGCACTTCTTCTTTTATAACGCGGGGCAGTAGAGTGCGTCTCACTCTTGCCCCCTCGCCCACTCAAAATTGAGGCTGTGCCCTCCGGCGTCTCCGGGGGCCGGCGTGATAAGTCAGAGAAAGAATGTGAGAGGGTGTGTGAATCGCGAAAGTATCATTGTATGGCGAGAATTGTGCAATCTAGGAATAAATAAATAGCCTTGTTAATCTAGTAGACCGTGTCGGTGCTCACCCGTTATTTTTGTGTAAAAGTTGACTGATTGTCCTACGAATCCCCCCCAATTCCTGAGTATAAGCCGGAGGAGTATTGAGTGTCAGGACGATACCCTTGGTATTTCGGGGAGATAGGAATACCTGGCGCCCTGAGCGTAACGAGATGAGAAAGTAATAACAAAGAGGGCGTCATGAGAGATTTTTGGCTGGTAGCTCGTTGCCGGTTTTAGACGAGATTTTACTCGCATCGAGCTCGTCACAATATATATATATACAATGGGAAAAATTGTATGGTAATTATAAGTTCATAGCGTAGTACATATATGATGCGTGCATAATATAATATAGCACGTCAAGGCGTGTTTAAGTTACTCTTGTGAGTTGATCTGAGGACGTAACACCTCCCCGACTCGCTCGAACATAGCACTATAGCTCTAGGTTCGCACAGCGAGAAGCCTGTCCAAAAGATCGTGATCCACTCCGGAGAAACGGGTAGTTTCTTCAGGTGGTAATGTTGGGTAAGTTGGTACTAGCTTTGGTAGTGTGTCGTTGTCTTCCGCGGCTGATGATGGTGCTGCTGGTGTTGTTGTCTGCTTCCGGATGTCATGCCTGTGGACCAGTGTTGCCAGAAGCCCATAAGGCACCGAGGAAATAGATGCTCCAGCCATACAGTGAATGTAGGGCATACCCGTGGACACAGGTGTCAATAGCCAGTTTAATAATTCTGGCATTAATAATACGCCAATTAATCCAGCACTGGCGGTGCCAACTTGTGGGAATCCCTTCCAGATTCGTTTAGCTGACCCTCTTGCCAGGTGGTTGAGGCGCGCAGGGTTTTCCGCGGGGAACATTATTCGGTCCCGCAGCTTCTCGATGTCGTCCTCTGTGTAGATACCGTTGGTGGCCAGATCTCCAAGTGACTCATAGCGCCACGTTGGTTGAGTCAGCGGTTTGAGTTGCTGCGGTGGCATCACCTCCACAGGTTGCGGCTTACGCCGGTACCAAGTCCCCTGGATGAGATATTATAATGGTAATTTAGTGGGATAGGTGTCGGCTATGCTCGGTCGGTGATTCCTCGTATGAACTGAGGCAATTTTACGTTTCGATCCGGTATTGGATCCTCTTCAGAATTTTTATTGTAATAACTATAATGAGTAAAATCATTTTTGTGTGTTACAAATGTGTGTCAGCAAACATATATTAAATAATTTCAAAACAGTCATATGAAAGTTAAAAGATGTATTCATAAGCATGCTCTTAGGTTATGTTACCTCGCTTGTGGGTGCAAGAACCTGCAACCTCACTATCATTTAGTTTATTGCGGAACTAATATGTAAATAATTCCCTTCAATAATGTCAAGTAAGACATAGTAGTAACATCCATTAAGTGTCGGTGATTATCAATTTTTTAGGTACAAAGTCGATTCGTTGGTCGACCAGTGAATTCTGAAATGTGGAATTTATATTCGAGTCGTTTGTAGTGTATATGTCATATTTGTAAGTAATTGTGTTTCAAATTGCAACAATGTTGTGTAGATAGTATTTACCAATTGATTATTAAAGATGAACTCAATTTGAAGAGATATAGTAAATTAAGTCACTATCAAATAGAATATATGTGCGTGTTGTATAAATCACGTTTGATCGATATATTGTTCGGTTCTCACTGAAATGCCAAGTCACGGCGAGTTCGTTACTCGTACAGTGCCGTGCCAATTGCGTGCCCGGTCCTAAGATGATCGATTGGGAGCAAGTTAGATAATGACATTTAGATAATGCACTTGTATATGCTGCTAAGATTATCTATATCGGTAATACACACTACATCGGTACTTATACTACATCGGTAATTATAATGGTAATACATGATTGCACTCGATTTGAGTACCCTTTTTCATGAGTACTTGTGAAGTTGTCGAGAAAATCATCGACTCGTTTTTGTATGTTATTGGGAGCCCGTGGTAGCAGATGTTGGTTCTACGGAGTTTGCACTCGACGGGAATGCATTTTACTATATGTATGCGCTACTTCACCAGTAATCACAGCCATATAGCCGGGTTCTTTTATTACGGTATAGGCGAACTTTTCGGGTAATAATGCTGCAGTTGATAGTGCGTTCTGCAATAATTGTTGTTCGAGGCGACAGCGTTACGTGAGAATATCTTGGTAAAGCGTCCTCATCTGCTGCTTTACGTGCTTTTCGACGTAAACAAACTTTGAGTTTATATAGGTGAAGATATCCAAGTTGTTCATGGATACTGTGATGTCGCGAGTTATTTATTAATTTATTTATTGTGATTGGGGCTGCCGACTCGGCTACGGAACGCGGTAGTTGAGAAGAAAAATGCCGTAGACATTTAATCGAGAAACACAAGACTTTATTTTCAGTGTTACAACGGAGAGCGTAACGTTGCTGCTTGCATGATCGAAAAACTACTAACTGGCTAGTCTAAGGAGAGCGTGGTTTTTATAACATTGACTCGTGGGAAAATCGCGGTTTGGTAGGGAGATTCTAAGAATGGCAGATGTTTCGGGCTTAAGGCAGGTCAGGCCATAAAGATAGATGTTTTATGGCGGGATCGTGGAAAATGGAAAAGATGTAGTTTTGGGTCCTTATCGGGAAACAGAGATTATTTGTATTTCGAAGGCGATATGCCCCTGCGATAGCGAGGGTGCAGCTGCGGGAAGTCACGTAGGCAAAAAGGGAATGCGAGAGGCGCGTGGGAAAGAGAAAAAAAGTTGGATGAAAGTTGACCATCGTCACAATATGTTTTTGCGGATTACAGATGATTGGCCTTTCGTTGTTGCCAAAATGAATATTTTCGGATGTTCTGTTCGGATGAGGTTATATCCGCAGATGCCAATAGGTTGTGATCGTTTGACAAGTGCGAACGTAGTGGATTGTGTATTCAATGTATAGACCTCGGGCGACTGCGGGCCATTTTCAGTGGGTCTTAATTTAGCGGCGATCCCCTCAAACAGTACATCGTATCAGGTGTATCGAGATGGCTGTCCAAAAAGAGGTGTTCCCACGAATGTCGATACATTTCTCCTCTGAGAGTAGACATTGGGTTCCGGATGGTAGTATGATTTTGCCCTGTGGTAGGTTTACAGGTGCCCTGTATTTATAGATGTCGATTCGGACGTTTGCGGTGACAAAGACCTTGCTCCAGCTGCCGTATGCGTCGTTGTACTGGGTACCTTCGCAGGTCCCATCGACGTCCACTAATCCAGCCAAGGTAAGTGTGCGATATTTCGCCGAATTCCGATGGACTCCCAACAAGTTGGCGGGGAAACTGAGGCGGAGCATCCCGGTCTCTTGTAGTTTTTGGCAGACGCGATGGTCGAATTCCTGTAGGTAGGTTCCACTCTGCGTCCGCCGTGTACAGCTGAACCATGCGAATGCATTCCGCACCTGGTGATGGTCCGGTCGATTTCGACTTTGCACTGTATAACGTCCATACTGTCGAAATCTGATAGTTGCAGCAGTTGAATGTATGTTGGTGTTGTTTCGGGGTTGTGTAATGGAATGTTACACTCGCCCAAACCGTTTAATGATATAGTGGTGATGTTCAACGTAGATCCTCTGCAATCGTAGCTGATGAGAGATTCGGCATTCCCAATCAGGATGTTAATTATCAGGGTTGCAGGTGGCAGTAACTGCGCCGTCCTGCAGCACATACGATTTTGGTTTGAGTTTTGTTAACCTGAGTTTGTTAGGATGGATCATTCTTCGTTTGCCCTTATAATTGATTACTATGTTTCCATCTGATAGTGTTTCTATGACCTTGAAAGGTTCAGAATATTGATCGGAAAATATTCCTATTCCAGGTTCCCGTAACAGGAGGATGGCATCGCCAATGCCAAAGTTCTGGGAGTTAATGCGTCGGTCGTAGTACGCCTCGGATTTCTCCTTCGCGTGGTGGACATTTTCCGCAGCCAATTCCTGCACGCCGTAGATATTAGTAAACAGGTTTTCCAAATAGTTGGTATACGTGGTGTCGTCGTCTCCTTCCGGGTTCTATTGACTCGATGGTAACCTGGCAAGTTTCCCGAAGACTAGTTCGTGAAGTATATAGCCGGTGCCTTCGTGGCAACTGGTATTATAGGAGAAAGTGGCCAACTCCAAATAGCCGTCCCAGTCCTGGTTTTGGTTACTGTACTGCTTCAGGTACTCAGTCAGAACGTGGTGGGACCTTTCTATCGATCCATTCGATTGTGGATGATAGGCCGTGGTCCTGAACTGGCGAACCCGGAATTTCCTCGCGATGTTCTTCATTAAAGAACTACAAAAGCTGGACCCTTGGTCCATTAGTAGTGCTCGTGGGGCACCGAATCGAGCGAAGAAGTTTTTCGTCATTGCATCGCTCACGTCCATTTAACCTGTTCCCTTCAGTGGTCATGCCAGGGAATACTTGGTTAGCAGGTCCTGGATCGTCAGAATGTGGGTGTTCCCGTGACGCGTCGTCGGCAGGGGTTCCACCATGTCCATAGACACCTTGTCGAAGGCTGCTCCAGGAGGGTCCGTGATGATCATAGGTTGTTTGGTCTTGATTCGGACTTGTTTTTAAGTTGGCAATTTCGGCAATGTTGGATGAAGTCTTGGATGTAGAACTTCATGTTGTGCCCAAAGTATCGCTGCCTAATACATTTATAAGTCTTGGTGATACCTTTGTGTCCACCAAGTAAAGAGTCGTGGTTTTCGCGAATAATATTATTTATTTCGGTTTCAGCGGGAATTACAATAGTTTGTCCGCATATAGTGATTCGAATTTTCAGGTCTGATAAGGTTTTCTTTATTGTTTTCAGGATTGGAAATCAAGGGATTTGGTCGATACGTTCGGTTTTCGCGATGCTTATGGTTTCTAAGCCTAGTTCAAGTATTGCGTCTCGCAAAGAAACTATTGCTTCGCCCACGTCGTCTGTCGAAGCGTTGGCTCTCAAATCATTTTTGATTGGCAAGAATATTGCCTGTTTAGTACGGTAGGGGATTACCTTTACCCGACAAAGGGTCAGGTCCCTCAAGGTTGCTAATTTTTTAGTTTTTTGCAGGTCCTTTGCTCCAGCGTCGACAGACTGACCTTTTGTGGTTACAAAGCGGACTAAATTATCGCTCTGCATTATCAGGTGGTCTGGCGTTTCTGCGATTTCTAATGTCATAGGCGAGGTTATCTCGGGTTTTTGGTATGGCACGGATTGGTGGTCAAACATTCCACCATCCGAGTATCGCTATTTATCGACTTGTTGTCGGAATCTTCGTAAGATTCCTCTACGAGTTCGTTGTCAGAGTCGTTATTCGCGTTATCACTATCAGTGGTGTTTCATTCTTCCTGGCTAGGACTACTTACTTGTTGGGCCTGCTCGCGTGTATTCGCCTCGAATATGGCGGAATCGTCGCTGCTTGTTGACTGATTTAGGTCAGTTACAGGGGCAACGAGCGAACTAGCAGGTTCAATTAATTCAGGTGGGTTTCGCGAGAGTGCGTCAGCATTGCTGTTCACCCTACCTGATTTGTAAATTATTTTGTAGCTGAAATTTGCGAGTTTTAATCGCCAATGAACTAGACGGTTTGCGGGGTCTTTGATCGAGTGAAGTCAAACTAGGGGCTTGTCGTCGGTAACCAAGAGGAATTCTCTACCGTAGACGTACGGTCTAAATTGGGCCAGTGCGTAAACAATTGCGAGTAGCTCTTACTCAATAGTAGAGTAATTTAGCTCGGTCTTAGTTAGGGTCCGAGAGGTGTATGCTATTGGGCGATTCTTTCCGATAGGACCTTGCCATAATACCGCGCCTATTGCGTAATTACACGCATCAGTAGTAATCACAGATTGTTGTGTAAAATCTGGATATTGGAGCACGGGGGCATTACACAACGCCTCTCTAAATTTTCTAAAGGCCTGCTCCTGTGCTTCACTCCATTTGAAGATACTCTCCTTTTTTAGGAGTTGTGTCATCGGACGCGCGATTCTAGAAAAATCCGCGATAAAACGGCGGTAATAACCCACCAGGCCCAGAAATTGTTTTATTTTTGTCGGACTTGTTGGTCGCGGATGGGGGCAAGAGTGGTACCCCAGGCCAGCGGGTACCCCGGCGATTTGCTAAATGTATGCTCACTTTGCCTTTATGGTAAATGGCCCAATTATTGAACAGATAATGATCTGGGGGATTGAATTCGGTGACAAAAATTATAAAATCAAGAAAAAAACCATCGCTTTCATGTTCAAATCGTACTTTGATATTTTTACTTTCGAAAAATCACCCTTTAAATTATTTTTAAATGATTTCAAATGAAAAAAAGAAATAACAACGTGAAGCATGCAAATGTCCCAACTATAGAACACTGGTAGTACCTATGTCCCTAATATTGAACAGGCATGTCCCAGTTATTGAACACTCTCGAGATCCAATGTGGTTTTTACATCTTTCGCATTATATGCAGAGCGACGTCTTTTTGTCGCCATGTTTGTGGCGTTTTATTGAGAAAAATTTGTCCCTGAAATATCGGAGAGCAAAAAATATTGAACTACAAATATTGAATTACATTCGTATTTTTAGGTTACATTTAGGTTATATTCTCGTTTTACTTTTTATGTTTATTGCTTAAAAATACAAAATAAATATATTTGACGATCTTAGAGGTTATTATTAAAACAATAACGGTAAGCGTATTCAGGAACTTACGTTTGTTTGAATGTTTTTGTTTGAATAAATTCGATTCACACGATTTGTTACACGTTAACTGCCTCGATGATTTGATGGGTTTAATGATGCCATCTTGGAGAATTCAAGTGTTCAATAATTAGGACATACTGCATTTTCTGTGTTCCAATGATCGAACACCGTATTTTTAAATAAATAATTAATTAAAAAAATCTTTTTTAAATTGTTATTCGTAAGAAATTTTCTGAGGAACCTGAAATGCCTTTACTTTTTGAGATACGACAGTTCTTGAATCTCTTCGTGTCCTTATGCATGAAGCGGCGCGTCTTAGCAAAAACGATAAGCAGTTACCACGAGTCGTCAAATCGGGTCACCGTTGCTGATTAAATAATTTTGTTCTCTATTAATTAAAGCTTTTTTTAGCACAAGTAAGATAACATTTCGATAGCTAAAAGTTCCATATATGTAATTAAATTTTTATAAATAAGTAAATGCATGGAGGTGAATGAGAAATAATAGAAATACAAGACAGTTTTCAATAATTAGGACATGTTCAATAATTGGGACATTTACCTTACTAGTAATGTTTTCGTTGTATTGTGTACTATCCCGTCCTACCAGACACACGCGACTATTAGAGCTCAGTTCGTCTTTGTGTTCGGTCGTGAAAACGTCAACAGTGATTTTAGTAAAACACGATCACGTTACGCCTGAAATAGAAAACAGTGTACCGTTGAAAATACGTAAGCAATAATATTGTTTATCTGGTCAATATTTAGGATAAGCATTATATCTTACGTGTAATCTTTGGTTTGGAAAAATTAATATTTATTTAAGTGCAAAAGCCATAATTTTGTTTAAAATTGAATCAGGTAGCCCCTACCACAACTTTGGCGGGTAGTTCCGGCCATTCATTCGAATGCCTATTTTTTATCAAAAATTTATTAAAAAAAAAAGGCTTGCTTCAATTATTTGTTCTTTGTTTTAGTAAGCGCATGTCAAAATGCCAAAGTTCAAAGGGAGAACAACAAATCGAGGAAATTGGAGTGGCGAAAATATGAGAAGAGCGACAGAAGTGAGATTTTAACATCATCTCCTTACCGAAATGAACTAATTGAGAAATCAATAGTTCCAAAGAAGAAACGAAAGATCGCGGTGAAGAAAAGGAATGTCACAAAAGGAAAAGCAGCAGGGAAATCGTATGCCAAAAAAGAAGACACCGAATGTATTATTTGTGACGAAATATTCGACGAAGATTGGATTCAATGCCAAAAATGTCAAGACTGGGCTCATGAGGCGTGTGTAAATATAAATCCAGGCGATTTTTATTACACATGCAATGGTTGTGTAGCCAAAAACGATTTAACTGGTAAATTTCGCAGTGACCGGAGCCATCCGCCATGTTTCTTGAGAGGCCAAATTCTGACCAAAGATTAACATATTTTTTTTCAAGTTTTTGATAATTAAAATTGTTTTCTGTGCGATATTCTGTTAGAATATATATTGATTATCATATTCGCGTATTTCCGATTAATTATCCACCCTTAATTTGCAGCGTACTTATAAAAATAGAAAACTGGCCGGCGCTACTCGCCTTTCCCCTATTTTTTAATTGACTTTATTTTAGTTGGGTCTGGGCGGACTCCGCCCTCGCTGATCCGGTATCCTAGATACGCGACTTCCTTTCTGAGGAATTCGCATTTATCGGGTTGTAGCCGCAAGTTGGCTTCCCGTAAGCATTCTGCTAATTTTCTGAATTTGCTTTCGTGCTCCTGGAGGGAACACGAATAGATGACAATGCCATCTAAATACACAAATAGTTCCGTCCCTTGCAAACCGCATAGTAAAAGTTCCATTAACCGCTGGAATGTGGCCGGTGCGTTTTTTAAGCCAAATGGCATCCGGTCAAACTGATAATGGCCGTACGGCGTTGAAAATGCCGTTTTATACGCGTCATCAGTGTGGACTTTAATTTGATGAAACCCGCTGGCGAGGTCAAAGACAGAGAAATATTTTGCGGATCCTAGCTGATCTAGGATTTTCGTTATATTTGGCAGAGGATAGGCATCGCCTATTGTTTTTTCATTTAAGTTTCGATAATCGATAACCATTTGCCACCGCGGATTTCCCTTAGAGTCGGGTTTTTGGGGAATATCCAGAGAGGCGAACTGTATGGTGTGTTACGTCCTAGTAACATAATAGTTGCCCTATTTTTGACCTTAGCAAAGCTAATGAGTCTTGGGAAACGGGCTAATGGAGTTTGATCAGATGAATGAATTTTTGACTATGGAGTCCCCAGAAGTTAGAAGGAATTTGGATTAATGTGTAAGGAAGGTATCCTCTGAGTTCGAGGTGGTCCTCGCAACTCAACGGATGATGGAAAGAATGAGCTCGCTGTTGTCCTCGCAACTCATTTATTCTTTGGGGAATCTATCGAACTCGGGGTGGACCTCGCAGTTCAATGGGTTGTGTAGGAGGATGATCGAACTCGAGGTGGGCCTCGCAGTTCAATATGGAGTATTGGAGGATGGTCGAACTCGGGGTGGTCCACGCAATTCGACTTGTTGTTGAGAAGGAATTTTGAACTCGAGGTGGTCCTCGCAATTCAATAATTTGTGGGAGTCAGTTAGTAACTTACTCTTTTCTATTTTTCTTGGTTGGTTGAGTTGAGACTGGTAGAGCAGTACAGGGTTTTTGCTCTATCCAGGACTTTTACAATTTTGGAGACTTAAGAGAAGCTTACAAGTTTGAGTGTTGATGAAGAACTGCACTTTATGCTAAAATTCGGGCCTTATATACTAGTCTATCAACTATCTTTGTCTATTGCGTAGGGGTTGGAGAGGGTAGTTTACAAATTTCTTATTGGTCCAAAGTCTCCACCATCTCCTACTCTTTACTTTTCCAATTCGGAGGAAAATTTATCCTTATCGTCTGTCCCCACTCTTGGGCCTGAGCATCTCTCCCCGCCGCGTTCATCCCCGAGTTAGGGTTGCGTCGTGCGTTGGCGTAAGGAGGGATGCTCGTATTTAAGGCGCGATGGTGGTTACGTTATGGGGATGTAACAGGTGATACCGAGGGTTTGATTACATTACCGGCCATTAATTCCTGTATGTTTTAGGTTATCTCGTCTTTGTGCGCGGGCGGGAATCGATACTGTCTCGTAAAGACCGGCTGCTCGTCCGTGGTTGTGATCCGATGTTGGATCAAGTTAGTCGAGTTCAGTTGTTCGTCAGCTGTGTGAAACAGATCTTGGTTTTGCTCAAGTAATTTGTTAATACTTTCTCTTTCCTCAGCATTAAGGTGATCGAGTCGAAGTAACTCGGTGATTTTTGTTATTTTATCTAGGTTTTCCCCAGTTGTCAGGGTATAGACGTTTTTGATACTGTGGTCCGTATCTGTTTCGAACGGTTTTAGTGTTATACCGGGGGCGATAACCGTCAAGTCACTGTCGGTTGTGTTGAATACTTAGAGATAAGCCTCCCCCCCCCCCCCCCCCCCCTGTTGGAAAGAACAGCTTCTCCAGCAAAAATGCCCATTCCTAAATTGATAAACAAAACATACCCTTCCTTTAATCCATTGTCCGTTATTTGTATTTGAAAAACGCAGTTCGATCTGCGTGGTAAAATCACCATGTCTGTCCATTGGAATTTAATATTTTGATCCGCCCAACTCACGGTTTCGTTATCCTAATCGGTTCTCGCCTTGTTTGCTCCATCGAATTCTGAATCCAAAATAGCTATTTGGGCAATACGGAAGTCGTCTGGTATAACGTGAAAATCGGCTTTTGTTCCGTAAACTTCTATCTGAAGCTTACCAAGTGTCGGGACTGGGTTTCTAGTTATCCCCTGTAGTCACAAAATCGAATCACGATCGATTTCTACGTCACCACGAAGGGCGTTTAATTTTATTAAATTTGGGTCAGACCCGGAATCGACCAGAAAATCACCTGTGTGCCAAAGTTGTGGTGATCGGACTTGGATTATTGGAATGTACGAATTTCGATTTAGCAGGACGTTGGCGTGTCCAACGACTCGGGTTGGCTTGTCTCCGCCTATTCCACTATTTGTATCGATTTCACCGGATGCGCATGGTTCTTTTCCGGTCCCTGCGCACCCGATTTCAGGTGGCCGGATGTGAAGTTTTCCGAACTCTTATTTTCGGCATTTCGTTTTTTAAAACATTGGTCAATAGTATGGCCAATTTTACTGCAATAGCTGCATGTTTTGGTTGATTTTATGTTATTGCGTTTATTTTGTTCGTTTTGGCGAGTTTCGCGTTTTATTTGCGAGTTTTTAGTTCAAAATTTTTCTGCGGAATGCCCGATTTTGTTGCAGTCGTTACATCTCGGCTTTTCTGACGCGAATGTTGTAATGTGGTTTAAAGATGCCAATGGTTTGGACTCGAATTTATTTGAGAAATGAGCTCTATCACGCTCAATTTCCTTTTCTACGCGTGTGGCCGTAGCGTAGGCCGTTTGCAAATCATGATACCCCTCGAGGTGGAGTCTCATGCGAAATTCTGGCGGAAGGCCATCTAAGAAACACTGTAAAGTTTCGTTCCCAAATTGTTTAGATCGCTCGGCAAAGATGACGCCGAATCCACGGATCTCGCTGTCATGTATAGCACAATGCAAATCTTTTATTCACGATATATAATCAATAATGTGCTCGGCTTTGCCCTTTTGGATGCTTCCGAGCTCGCCGCGGTACTGGCTCACAGATTTAGACGCCCCAAAAACTGTTTTTAGTTTTTAGACCAGTTGGTTAATCGAAGTAAAAACGTCGTCCTCGACTGCCGTGTACGCACGGTCTTTTAATTTATTTCCAAGTAACCTAGTTAGGTTTGGTTCATGTTCGAGTGAAAACATTACTCTCAAGCGGGCACATGCCCGCGTAAGTTTTAAAACGGACGTTGTCCCGTTAAATGTGGGGACAGATTCTAGTGCGCCCTTGTAGCTCAAGTATGCAGTTAACTGGTCGCGGTATGTTAAGGGTATCCGCGAATGATTCGGAGAATTTAAGGGAATTTCCGTGCGTGTTTGTTGGCTGTTTGTTGGCCCCTAAGATCTGCTAGATCATCCTTGAGATTAAAAATTTCTTTCAGCAAGGATTGAGAGAGGCTGGGGTCCGACGGTTCTATAGGTTTCGGAATATTACAGGCGGCAGCTTGCTCGTGCATTGCTGCCTGTAGGTCAAGGTCCAAGCGCTCGGCTTGTTGCCTCTCGAAATCGATGTATTTTTCTTCCATTTTTTGGAGCTGATGATATTTATCGTTATTTCCGCGTTCCCTTCCTTGGATTATGCGCTCTTGGTCAGCAAGTTGTTGCTGTTTTAATATTAGTTGATCTTATAAGATCTTTATTTCGTCTTCAGTTAGCGGTTTTGGGGCTTTACCTGAACGAGTGTTCGTCATTTTGTAAAATTTACGGGGTTCGTTTATATTACGATATTTTTGTATTATATCAGATATGAATTCGTATTCCAGGTAATCCCACCGCTGTCACCAGAAAACGTGTTACGTCCCGTGTTTATATTCGTATTTTGTAAAAAGAATTTCCAACGCGGCTGGTAATACGAAAAACAACATAATATAATATGAATATGTTGCTGATCCCTATCTTTTGGACGTGATGAGCGGCCAGAGCGTAGCGGGTTGCAGGTGGTGACGGCCTAGTCGATCGTGATGACCGGTATGGGCCGTACCTCGAAGATTTGGGTCAAATACTCGTGTTACAAATAGCGCATGCGGCGCCGCGTTGAAAATTCTTTTTAAAAAATACAATATAAACGCGGGACGTAACACGTTTTCTGGGATAAAGGGAGTCGCATTGGCATCGTCGTAGTCGTCGTTATTATCATCCACTATATCCGCCAGTGGTTGGTATCTTTTATTCTGTTGGAGATTAGCCGAGGTCGATGTATTGATTACTTGTTTGCCTTTCCAGCTAGACCGGGCCGATAATTCTTTGTGCAGAAGTAAATTCTCGGATTTTAATTCTTGTATTATGTCTAGCAATTTCTTGGTATCCGGATGAAGTGATAAGTTCCCTTCTACGAGATTGTTTTTCGATAAGCTGTGTGGGAGCTCGGGCTCAGCTATGGTAACTTCTTCATCGGTGTTCGCCAGAGCCAATACTTTCCTATTTTTGTTGTTAGACGAAGACGAAGATCGTACGATCTTGCGTTTGTTTTGTTGCATTCTGTGTATCATAACGTTGGGCGTAGGTTTATCACTACGTATTCCTTCTAAATCAACTTGTTCGCTGTTCGAATTTCCTTCTTTCGAGTTGGAGTCTGCAGCATTCGCGTTGTTTAAGAGGCAGTGTTACTGACGACGAATCACTTACGCTTCGAAATTGAGATCCTATGTACCCTCCAAATTTTAAGGCGATCAGTTCCTCAATACCGGATAATTTACGGATCCCGTTTTTGAAGCGCAAGTGGCTCGTCGCCAGTAACACTGCCTCTTAATGTTATTTGATTCTCCGGAATTATGTCGATTTTAGCTTGATCACATGATGAGATTATTATGCTAGATTTAGTTGTCTCCAGCAGCGAATTTCTCGAAATCTTCGTTAACAATTTCTAACGTTTAAAAGAAGAGGGAGGGAGGAAAAAAAAGAACAAATCTTTGTGTGAAAATTTATCAGTACCGGCAACGCCGATGAAATATTATCACGTCGAATATCGTTCTTTTATTCACAATACATTTCTATTGTTCAATAAGCAGTACACTAGACCCAATTAATTATTATGGTGAATTATACACCCGTAATCAGCACACGTTGTGAAAATTAATGGAGACAATTGCGATTAATATTCATAGGTGTATTAGTCGAAAAGTACTATATCGCGTATAATTAGCTGGGTGGTATAGCTATGTCCGATTGTTTCGACTTACATCGAGTGAGCATTACTTTCGCATTCCCATGTGTGACATCCAGAGTGAATGTACATAAATATTTATTAATTTCCCTATTTTTTGCCTACGCCAAGTGCAATAGCACGGGATTGGGAAGAGAAGAGTATTTTGTACGGAATTAAATTAAGAATAATTCCAAGAAATTATGTAACAAAAATATAACTACTATTTATTTAACGATATACAAAAGTTCTATTGAAATTTAAAGTGATTTCTGTTTGACATTTCGAGCGCGGTTTACAGTAGTTGCCTTACTTGGATATGAAGTTGTTATTGTTGTATTGTTGTTGAATCGTTGTCGGATCGTTGTCAGTTGGTGTCGATTGATGAAATTATTGTTGTATTTTGTTCTGTTGTTGTATGTTGAGTTGTTATTGAAGTGTACTGAATTTACTGACTATCTATAATAGTGTTTTACAATAAAAGAAGTTATTGATAATCAGAGTCAGAAAAAGGAATGAATACGAGAACTAAATATGGAAATACTGATTGCTGACTCTGTTGATTGGCTGGAGAAGACTGACTAAAAGTTATTCTCTATTGAAAGACAGCTATGTTCTAACAGATTGGGAAGTGCTTATAGTAGGGAGGTTCGCATTCTTATTCGTTAAAATTCTTAACATGTATGAAAGGATCATTACTATGATTGGAGGGTTGAGAATTCGGACGGATGCTAAGATCGTGGGTGGAAGGGATATGTTTTTCTGGGAAAGTAAATGTTGTGTAAAACGTAAATAAAAAGAATCGGATTACGTCGGCGGTCAATAGCCATATGGTTCGTGTTCGTCTTATCCTAGAAAAGACATAAATTTACGGTCCCTTTTCTCGATGCGAAAAAGGGCCTCTCGATAAACATAAGAAATCGACGGGGTACAGTCATGCGGCCCCGCTAGCACTTATCTCGGAAAGCGATAAAATTCCGGTCGCTTTCCTGACGGAAAAAGCAACTCTCAAAAATATATATGTGCCTAAGAATAATGAAAAAAAAAATTAAACTACATCTACGCGGATGTTACACATGCTCTCTCGTTCGCTGCCGAGTGACGACTGACGAAGAAAACTGCTGCATTCAGAGTGGTATGGTCGTTGGCGATATTCTGTAAATATTGTTTAGACGTCACGATGTTACCCATGATGATGAACATGAAGGAAGACTGCTGGCACCGGTTGGTCATCCTACTTCAGGGATACATTGGAATCCCTTGAAAATGCCGATGCCATGCCGATCGTGGGCCTTTTTCATTTATTCGCACTTTCGACAAGCCGCCATTCTTAAATTGCTTACAGGACTTGGAGGTTTAAGGGGACACACAATTTTATTTCGATTAAAAATCTTTGGAGGGACGTTACGGAATGGAAAATTTCTCGCGTAATATGAATATCACGAATTAAAAGGTTGTTGGAGGAAAAAAAGTGTTGCTCCAAAAAAGAATGCCAACGGCACGCGGTGCTCCCACGCGGTTACCCATTCAAGTACTGACCGCGCCCAATGCTGCTTAACTTCAGTGATCGGACGAGAACTTTCTTTTTTTTTAAATTTAAAATTAACATTTTATATAATGTGTACATTTCGTATATAAAATAAGTAATTGTATACGTACTTTAATAGATTTACCTATTTAAGTTTAGTCCCTGTTGTACGGTTACTTTTGGTTTCTGAGAACGACGAAATGATTGGGCAGGTAATGCTCGTATTGGGTATACTTTATTATACGCGTGGTCGCTACGCGTAATTGCGCCAAACTGCTCGTAGACAAGCGCTTCTCGTCAACCGTCGTCGATTCTGGTCAAATCGCATAATAATAATAATACATACAATAATAATAGATTGTAGCGACACGGGCTAGGACATCTGTAATACATATATATTGGCTGGCGTCAATGCTAATCCGTAGTGGTGTATCGCGAATAATAAGTCATAGATCACAGTCGGCCAGACCTGACGCAAATCCATCCCGGACTTCATACTGTAAAACGTACATACCATACACACCACATATATCCACATACACAAAATTAACCTATAATATGTACATACACATCGCTTTTTTATTTATAACAATATTTTGCCCGTCACAATTTTATTTACTTATTATTATTTTCCTTCCAAATCTTCCGTGAGGGCGCCACGATCTCATATTCGATGCTTCCCATACGCTACTGTATGGCCTCTGTGTTGCGTGTACATCAGGCAAAGCTAGATCGAATTAATAATCAACATCGAATCTCAAAAATATCAATCATTTTAAGAAACAATCAAGTTCAGTTTAAAGAATACGATCGCGTCACCCTACGATGGCTTGTCAGGTCAAAGAACGCCACTTTGGTCGGACAGTCATAAAAAAGGGACAAAGACCGATGTACGAGTTCGCGACGTACCGCCCGTACGTCGGACCACGTGCAAGCAAATCCATTTCCATCATTTGGCGACCAGACAGTACTCTTTCTTTATTGTATTTTCTATCACTTTCTATGTAGAATTTTTAGTCCGTAAGACTACGCTCATAACAAAAAACCCATATGACGCGAAGTAGCAGTATGCGAGCGCCTCGGCATGTGCCATAAAGAGACTAACCAGATGCTTGTTGAATTTTTGAAGCCATCCACTAAATTTCTTTATGACGGGAACAAGCGTGTCGGACATTGTATCTCGATGATCAGACCTAATGTTTCTCAATGGGTTTTTCCATAAATATATATTTTTACCATCTCTTTCGTGATTGGTGACAAGAAAAATCCACCCACTCTTTCGTTTTAATATTTCTACCAATAATATTCATCGTTATATGCAAACGAAAAGGTCACGTCGCACTCCCCTCTTCTTTTTGTACAAAGAAGCTCTTGTCAACGATCACGAAAATGAGTTTAAACCTTGATGCCAACATCGACAGATCGGCAGCAACTGACTCTTCTAGTTCAGATTGCAATCATATTAATTTCACGAGACGCGCTACCCTGTACTGTATCATAATTATTATTTTACAACTAGTGCTATTGAAGTATATATCCGTTGTTATTATTTTTGTTAGTAAAATATATCCACTACAAACAAATTACATGGTAAATCAACCCTCCATTTAAAAACAGCTGCACAATATGAAGTTGGCGTGCAGTGTACTAACGGCGTCATCTCTAAGCCCCGAGTATCGGGACTTACAACTCCGTAGATTCGAACGCGAATTGTGATACCGACGGTACGAAACACTCTGCGTGGCTTGGAAATTCACTATGTCAGCAACAACATACTTGTCGTTTCTGAGAATTTCGGCAACTTGATAAGATCCTTTGAATTCGGGAATGACCTTTTTCGAGACACCCGGCGCTCTCTCGAAATGCCTTATCACCACATAGTCAGCTTCTTTGTAAACGTGAGCTTTCTTATGCTTCTTGTCGAAATACTTATTTTTCGCTTGCTACGATTTTTCGATTTTTCTCTCGGCGCCAACACGAATCGCTTTCAAACTACTTTCTTTCATTACAAAATTTTCATTAAGGTATTTACTAATTTCATCGACTACCTTGCCTCGCTGGTCTACGCCAAAAAGGAGTTTACTCGGGGTCTCGCCGGTATTCTTACTGATCGTATTATTTAGTGCATATTCTACGTCCTGCAAAACTTTGTATCAATATCGCTCCCGACAAATTATCAACCAATTTCCCAAGTATGGGTTCGATTATTCCATTTACACGTTCAGCCTGGCCATTGACCTTCGGTGCACCGGTAGCGACTTTCACGCGACGCACGTTGTTTAGTTCGAGGAAGTCTCCGAATTCTTTTGACGTGAAACTAGTGCCCTTGCCCGATATAATGACTTTTGGTCGACTAAAAACCGCAAAATACTAGCGCAGACAATCTATGGCTTCCCGGGAAGGCGTTGTCTTAGTCACATATAGTTTTGTGAATTTTGTAAAAGAATCTATCACGACGAGAATATGAGGCATTTCGCATGAAGTCATCCAGCTTAAACATGAAAGTCTTTTAATCGTCTTGAAATTTTTATGATTGATAGTGATAGTCCTATTAATAGTGAAGCCTCAGTAAAAATTTGAAGACTCTAGCTTAAGGGGTTGCCTAGCAATAGGGGTTCAAATTTCTACCATGTTGGCCGTCGAGACTACATTCCGAAGTATTTATCTTCCCGATAAATACACCGATTTTAAAAAGTCAGGAATGATTTTAAAAGCATTTTTTGCGTACTTTAAAAATATATTATTATATATTTATTATTTATATTTAACAAAATTAAGAAGTTCATAAAAAATTCTTAAGGATTATGTTAAAAACAACATTTTCTCAAAGATCGATCCCTGCGATTTTTATTAAAAAAATTTATAAAATAGTAGGATTATTTCTGAACAAAAAAGTATAGAACAACCAAGATGGGCCGAGCCTTAGTCTATGAGATACGGAAGGATTTATCATCGAGCGGCCGCTCCGCATAGCGTCGCACGATGAACGTAGCTGAGAAATACACCAATTTTAAAAACTCAGAACTGATTTTGAAAGGATCTTCTGTGTCCTTTAAGAATATGTTCTTTACTTTTAACAAAATTAATAAGTTCATAAAAAATTCTTAAGGTTTATGTTAAAAACGACTTTTTCTCAAAGATCGACCCCTTCGATTTTTATAAAAAAAATTTATAAACTAGTAGGATTCTTTCTGAATCAAAAAATATGGAACGACCAAGATGGGCCAGGCCATAGCTTTCAAGATACAATGCGATTTAACAGTCGCGGCTGCTCCGCGCCGCGTCACGCCGTAAGCTTACTGGGTACGCTCGAGCTCAAGTTCGAACGTAGCAGCCGCTCACTGATAAATCGTGCTGTAT
Organism: Netelia fuscicornis; assembly: GCA_946811545.1. NCBI lineage: Eukaryota > Metazoa > Arthropoda > Insecta > Hymenoptera > Ichneumonidae > Netelia > Netelia fuscicornis. The sequence continues at coordinate 36,250,427 of OX328011.1, read as the reverse complement.
TTACAAAACTATGGCCCGGCTCATCTTGGTCGTCCTATACTTTTTTATTCAAAAAGAATCCTACTGTTTTATAAATTTTTTTTATGAAAATCGAAGGGGTCGATCTTTGAGAAAAAGTAGTTTTTAACATAAACCTTAAGAATTTTTTATAAACTTATTGATTTTGTTAAAAATCAATAATATATTCTTAAAGTACGCAAAAAATGCTTTCAAAATCACTCCTCACTTTCTAAAATCGGTGTATTTATCGGGAAGATAAATACTTCGGAATGTAGCCACGACAGCCAACATGGTAGAAATTTGAACCCCTATTGCTAGGCTACCCCTTAAGCTAGAGTCTTCAAATTTTTACTGAGGCTTCACTATTAATAGGACTATCACTATCAATCATAAAAATTTCAAGACGATTAAAAGACTTTCATGTTTAAGCTGGATGACTTCATGCGAAATGCCTCATATATATATATGGTGCGGCGAGTGGTGCGGCGGAGAGGGCACTTGGGCATACTGTGCGCGTAACACGAGTTCTGGGTCGTCTACGCGCCCCGATATACATATAACTATACGGTGAAATGATAGATTTATGTACCGAAATTTTATCAAGCTTGCCATATAAACAATTTTTGACTATTATTTTATTTTCAGAAACTTTTTTGATAATTGCTTTTAGTTTAACTATATGAACGTTTTTTTATGTTTGTTAGTTCATTTATGAACATGAACATTTTTTTTAATATCGTTGGCGCTATCGGGAGCACTGTAGTTAATAACAATTGTTAATTAATTAATATATTAGTTTTAATTTATAAAAATTCCGCTCTACTAAAGGGCGAGTGTCAGTGATGCCTGTCGCTGTTCTCCTCCGTCCGCTAAAACGGATGGAGAGAGTATCAGTTTATAATAACTGTTTCGCACTAAACTCCGTTCACGAACCGTTATTGTTCCAATGAGGTTGTAAATCTCACTGCACTGCGATGTGATGAAAGAAGTTAGGGATGTCACACTTTAAATGAATGAAGGATGACTAGTTATGCATAAAAATATAATTCGAATATAGTGCTGCGATGAATGAACTGTATTTTTGAAACTTGAAATTTGTACATGAACTTTGACTATACGAGTTAAAGTTAAAAGTTGATACCGCAACTCTAATGTTATTTCTAAATGTGTTGACTCGGCAACATTTAGGAGAACTCCGTGTTGACTCGGCAACGTATCGAAAAGAACTGCCTTAGAAGTTCTGGAAAATTGAGATCTTTGATTTTGCTCCCACTCCTTTGACAGAGATGGAAATTTATCCAAGTATGAGACGTGTGTTTTCATTGGGGCGTAGGCATCTTAAGATAATTCAGTTGAAATACAATAATGTACCTACGTTTTCGCAAGTGTACACCCCTTTTAGGAAAAAACGCCGACGCATAAAACATTTGGCCGCCAGAAGGGTATCCCAAATTTTAAGCGCGTTGAAATTGTTTTATTGTTTAAGACTCGAATAGACTCAGGGATTTTTTGGTCAAAACCCTTAATCCACTCGCAGCTATAATGAGCACGTCTCGAACATAAACCTTTTTTGCAAACAATCAAGGTCGGGAGAAAATAAAACGTGCCAAAGTATCGGCCTAAGTGCCAACGATCCTCCCAATAAAACTCACATCCCTTCTTTTGCGTGTTCGTAGTAAAATTATAATGAATTATTTTTTGTAACTGTATGTAGCGTCTAAGTCGACGCTCCAATAATTGATCATCATGTAATATGATTTACAAAAATACATTCTTGTATAATATTTACACATTATTTACAAACAACTGCACGTACACTACCGGCGGAAAGTTTCCAGACAAAAGTTGAATACAGTGCCGGAACGGTTTTTTATGCCATTTCGCCGGTAGTTGGCCTAGGCCAATTTAACCTACGCCATTTTGAAGAGCAAGCATTTTCCTTCATTTTGGCTTTTTTTTTAATTACGATTGTTTTTTACAACTGACACCCAGTTTTGAAAACGACAATTTTTGGCCGCTTTTTTGTTCTTTTGCAAGTGGACCCCAATTGCAGTAAAAAAAATTTTAACGAATTTCTTTCACCATACTCATAAAGAGGGAGTTCTAAACTTCAAGTTAATTTTTTAGAAAATTGTGTACGATTTCTTTTTTTCAAAGATATGTCGGTTTTTGAGAAAAAATAGACAATTTAAAAATTGCTCCATAGGACGAAAACAATGAGGTTTACAACAAAACCTCAAGATCACAAAAAGTTGTATTACTTGAGTTCAGGAGAATTTTTTCAGATTTTTTTTCTAAATCTTTTTCCAGCTATTTCCGGTCAACTCGATTGATCTGAATATCATGAAAATAATATAATTAAATTTTGTACTTACATATAAAATTTTGGTCTCTTCGGAGGTTTCTTCGACGACGGAGTTTCTTCGATGTACGTAAAAAAATTAATTCTATTATTTTCATGGTATTCAGATCAATCGAGCTGACCAAAAATAGATGGAAAAAAAATTTCGAAAAAAAAATCTGAAAAAATTGTTCTGAACTCAGCAAGACGTAATACAACTTTTTGCGATCTTGAGGTTTTGTTGTAAATCTCATTGTTTTCGTCCTATAGAACCATTTTCAAATTGTCTATTTTTCTCAAAAAACGACATATCTTTGTGTTCGGGATTTCGTCTCGTCTCACTGGCGAGTCGAGCTTCCCGAAAGGCTCGCGTCGCGGCAGCACCTCGTGGGCGCTCTCGTCTCGCCGTACCGCGCATGCTCAACAGCACTCGTGCCGGCCGGCGTCCGAGAGCGGCCATGATTGCGAGTCAGTTAGAATTTCGCTACTGCGCAAAACACCGCATCGTTGATCTCGATCGATTTTCCGCTTTGTAACCCCGCACCGCTTTAATTTAGTACGATTGACATAATAAATGCATAGTGCACTCATTAACCGCGCGATTGGCGTACTAGACGCAATCACCAACCGCTACGTTACATCGCTGTTTGTAAGTTTAAGCTCACCGCGTGGCCTGGCCAAGACCGTGTGTGTCGTTAAAAGTTCCACAACCTCGGCCATCTTTGGCAGTTGGAATTTGTACAACGAGATTGTTTAAGTCAGTGTGCAATCCCCAACTGTGTTTACGCCGCTATCAACACCGCAATACCGCTTGTTCACCCGCTTTAACATTGTGTTGTAATTTCTGACGACTAAATAAAATTGACAAGCGAATCCCGCACTCATATCTTGTGTATTCCTCGACTGCATTTTCCACCGTGTGCACGACCCTTAATTTCCAGCAGTATTTCAACCAGCTAAACATTCAATCTCAAACACTTTGAAAAAAAAAATCATAGACAATTTTCTAAAAAATGAACTTGAGGCTTAGACTTCTCCCTTTATAAGTATGGTTAAAGAAATTCGTTAAAAAAATTTTACTGCGAAGGGGTTCCACGTCCATAAGAACAAATAAACGACCAAAAATTGTCGTTTTCAAAACTGGGTGCCAATTGTAAAAAAAATCGTAAATTTTTTTTTAAAAAGCTGAATTAAAGGGAAATCCCTGCTCTTTAAAATGGCATTGATTAAATTGACTTAGGCCAAGTATCGCCAAAATGGCATAAAAAAATGTTCGGGCACTGTTTTCAACTTTTGTCCGGAAACTTTCCACCGGTAATGTATATTATCTAGCGTATAGCGTATTATCTAGCGATATATATGTTACGGGCAATTTGATAAGTCCAGGCACTATTAATAATGGCCGGTCTGTTTTCATAATGCCTGACTCAATTGGGCAATGTGATTAAAAGAGCATGATTAATCACTTTTCCCGGCCATTATGAATAATGCCCACCCTATCTTGGGCAAAGTAATAAAATAGGTAAACTGTAGTGTTTTTGTTTATTAAATGAAATTAAACTTACAAAATTTTCATGAAAAGTTAACAAAAAATAAACTATTGAACATAGTAGTTAAAAAATAAACAGTTAAAAATGTAATAACATCATTAGTTACCTACTTTTATTTTGATAAAAATATTACTTAAGAACAATAGTTTAAAAATTAGTAAACTGAGAAAAATCAACAGAAATATCTAATAATTAAGGACTTTGCAAGAAAGTTATTAAGTTTAGAATTATTTATTCTTGCAAGATGAGCTTTTGTGACATTTGGAATTGCAAAGAATGTTTGATTTCTTGCATTTACAACGTTTTGAATTACAGTCACCACTACAGTTACAATGCTGGAAGCCTTGTCTATCAAAATAACAGTCTCTTCGAGCACATTCTCGAAGAGTAATATCAACTTTTGGAACATCGTCGGTCGAAATGAACTTTTCTTTACACACAGTAAACTCATTTCTGGAGTGCAGTAGGTTTAAAATGCAGCGTTTAGTTCCAGGTGTGTAAAGTTTTTCTTTTTCGACAGATATAATAATAGCATTATATTACGACTATTCGTCTTGGCTCGATCTACATCTGGTATCCTTATTCGAGCGCTTTGGCCTATTTCTGCAATAGGAAATTTTGCATATGAACGCGCCAACATTTTTTCGGCTTGCTTATCAAGTGATACTTTAGCTGCGATACGAGCCTTCCGAATATCGTTTGATTTTGCGTTGAGTATAGATGCAGCCTTTTCATTATCAGAATTTTCCTTTTCATTGCTCATATCGGCAGAAGACCGTTGATCGGCTGCTCGCGGGTTTTCATTTATTATGTCCACACTCACAGTGGGTTGCTGGTTTCTGGTAGACGATCGGCAGAGTGTTGTTCCAGTTCAGAAGAAGGCTGTTGATCGTCTGGTCGAGGGTTTTCATTTATTATGTCCACAGTAGGTTGCTGATTTTCTAGTTGAATATCGGCAGATTGTTGTTCCAGTTTGGAACGGGGTTCACGTTCAATCGTAACAGAATTAGAACCAGTAACAGCGGCTGAGTTTTCATCTATGTTATCGCTGTCTTCGTTTACGGCATCATCCGCTCTGTCCATAATTACGTTTTGACTTTCACCGGAATCGCCATCTTTTAACATTGCCTCAAGGTCGTCTTCACTTACTATCTCCGGTAACCCTTCAAATGATGGTAAGGCTAATTCTAAACCTACTTTGGGTTTGCAGCCAAAGGTAGTTTCGTAAGGACTTTTTTTTTTTTTTTTTTTTTTCGGGAGGAGGGGAAATTTTCTATAAGACACCCTGGTGGTCTGGGTAGTGTCGGATTTTTACCGACTAAAACCCCTCCTCCCTCTCCACACCCCTCACTGGACCCGCGTTAGCATTACTCAGGTGAGGTGTGTTTAGCCCTTACTGGGACTTCGCTCTAACGGCGATACCGTTGCCTTTCTCTTTGCTCATCTAGGAGGCTGATTCGTCACCTCTGCTGCACGTTTCTTCGTTTCTCTTTCGGCTTCTTCCTTCTTTTGAATAATCGCCGTTACATAGGCTTCGATAGCTCCCCATGACCCTTTATTACTTAGCATTAATGGAATCAGGTTCGTTTCTTGGGGCCTGATGCCGCCCAGCGCGTCTCGAAGATTTCTCCGCTCTTTCTCGGATGATGGACACTGAAAAATGGTATGCCGTACATCGTCCGGGGTGTGACCGCAGTGGTAGCACTCCGTGGTCTCCGTTTTCTTGAATCTCTCCAAGTACGCGTTGAAGCACCCATGTCCTGTGAGTACTTGCGTCAGGTGGTAACTAGTCTGCCCATGTTCCCTGTTATACCACTCTTTGATATTTGGGATGAGCTCGTGCGTCGATCGTCCTTTCGTCGAGGTATCCCACAGATTTTGCCATCGCTCCATTAATCGTTGGCGCGCTCTTTCTCTAACTCCTTCGCGTTCTTCGTCCCTCCCTGGTGTGTTCCTATACTGAAGCAACTCGGCATATATCTCTTGTTTCTCACGAATCAGCAGCTCTATCGGCGGAGTACTTGCCAGTACTAGTGCCGCTTCTTCCGACACCGTCCGGTAGGCTGAGATAACTCGCAGAGCGCTACGGCGTTGCACAGCTGCCAGCCGCCGTTTTGCTCCTGCCTTGCCAATCGCGTCTCCCCATATTTCGGCTCCATACAATATTTTGGAATGAACTACGCTATGCAGTAGTCTTCTTTTTCCTTCCTTGGGTCCGTGGATGTTTGGCATTAATCGTGCCAGGGCTGCTGCTGTCGTTGCCGCTTTTTCCGTTGTCTTGATGACGTGTTCCACGTATCGTAGTCCGCCGTCTACTTGTACCCCGAGATACCTTAAGTATTTCGTCCACGGAATAGTCTCCCCTTCCAATACTATATTTGGCGGTGTGAAGAGCCGTTTGTCTGTAACTAATACCGCTTCTGTTTTGTGGACAGCCAGTTGTAGGCCGTTTTCCTTAAGCCATTTACTGGGTTAGGCGAAGACTCTCATTTGCTGCGGCCTCCAGTGTCCCTGTCGTTTTCGCCGTGGTCACTACGGCTACGTCATCTGCAAAGCCGACTATTGTGGCGTGCTTCGGGAGTTCTAGGTCCAGCAGTCCGTCGTACATCAGATTCCAGAGGAATGGCCCGAGGACCGATCCTTGTGGAACTCCTGCTGTAACGTTGTACTCGACTGGACCATTATCAGTTTCGTAGATGAGGACTCTGTCTTGCAGGTAACTATCTACCATCGCCCTCAGGTATTGCGGCATCTGTTTTGCTGTTAGGGCAGCCATGATACGATCCCATCTTGCGGTGTTGAATGCGTTTTTGACATCCAGTGTAACCAGCGCACAGAAACCCTTAGTTTTCGAGTTTCCTCGCTTTACTCTCGTCGCTACTTCGATGACTTTGGCTATGGCGTCTACTGTTGATCGTCCCTTCCGAAATCCGTATTGTCTGTTTGATAGACCACCGATACCTTCGACGTGCTTCTCAAGTCTCTGAAGAAGCAATCTTTCGAATAGTTTTCCGAAATTATCGAGTAAACAAATCGGGCGATACGACGACGCCTCTTCCAGCGGCTTTCCTCCTTTTCGTAGCAGAACGAGCTTTTGTCTTTTCCATCGCTTGTGGAAGACTCCTCCGTGAAGACATACATTGTATGATTCCAGCAGCAGTTCCGGCCAGGTCTCGATTACCTCTCGCACTATTTCGTTTGGGATGTTGTCTGGACCCGGCGCCTTTCCGTACTTGAGCCGTTCTTGCGCCATCCGCAGTTCCTCCATGGTTAAGGGTTCGATCATCTGTTCTTCCTTGAGGCACGGTGTCGCTGGTCATTTTTCCTGGGCAGGGAACAAAGCTGTTACGATTCCTCGCATCCGCTCCGGACACGTTAGTCCGGGTACCGGCTGACGTCCTACTAGTCTTTTTGTTACCAACCGGTATGGCATTCCCCATGGGTCTTTTTCTATCGTGTGGCAGAGTTCTATCCAGCATCAGCATGCTGGATAGAACCAGTAACGATCCAGTAACGATCGTGGACTACGCTGTAAGCGTGGTCACGTCAGCATGCGACAAAGCCATGCCACGCAGAAAGAAAAGGCCTCAGACAAGGAGGTCAGTATACTGGTGGACCCCGGAGATAGCAGACTTTAGGCAGAAGTGTATGGAGGCTCGCCGGGCGGCACAAAGGCGGAGAAGAGGACGAAACGACGATGACCAAGCGTACGAAACCCTGCAAACAAAATATCGAGAGGCCAGAAAGAAGCTGAAAGAGGCCATAAGGAGCAGCAAGTTTCGTAAGGACTGCGATCGATGCCGAAGTGGTAAGCTCTATTTTTCATGAACTGTACGAATCTTAACCCTTCCGACCATTTTGTGGTTTCATTTGTCTCCAACCATGTAAATACCATCTTTTCTATATCCTGATTTGCTCTTTCTACTGAACCTTGAGATTGGCTATAACGGGGTTTGCTGTGTACAATTTTGACTTCTTCCCACATTTGACATAGTTCGACAATAACTTTATTTACGAATTCCCTGCCATTATCACTGTGCAAAATGCATGGAGCTCCAAATATTGTGAAGAGATCCAACAAATGATATGCGACTTCTTCGGCTCGTTTCGTTTTTAATGGTCTAAGAATCACAAACTTGGTGAGGTGGTCTTGATACACCATAATGAACTTAAAATCATTGTCTGCTTGTGTTTGCATGTCGATTAGGTCGACTTGGCATCGTGAGTTAAATTCACTACTTTTTATAGGCTTAACCACTAGCACTTTTTTTGGAACACTTATTTTTTTTGACATGGTTCACACAAAGCCAAATACGACGCCACAAACTCTTTAGTAATATTTTTGTACTTCGGTTTGAGCTCTTTCATCATCCTATTTCTACCTCCATGCCCGATAGAAATGTGAGTTTCGTGAATAATATCAAATGTTTCTTCCAAATAACAGTAATATTGAATGGGTTCTCTGTCATTTTTCACTGGTACGATTAATTTTTGAACTGTTCCGATCTTCACTATGTCATACCTCGACAATCGCTGATATTCCTCCGGAGTTTTGCCTGCGATCTTGTCTTTTGTCACTTGCACTTTGGTTAAAAATGAATAATACTCATCGCGAGAAAATAACTGACATGAGTGTTTTCCCCTTCGTTAATTTTAATTTATGAATTTCTTCGTTAAAACGCCTTTTCATATCCATCATATCCATGGATGCCGCCATTTTGCGAGATGAACGTACTCAATGCATTCACGTGCTCTCGTTCCGAAGTATTACTGCGAACTAATACGTCGCTGCGTGCGCGCGCGGCCCTCCCCCGCACGTACGCGCCCCTCGCATGTTGCAAGGCACGGCCGCGGTCTAATTTATCACATTTCCCGGCTAGAAGTAGGGAATTATTCATACTGTCCGGTCCAAGTGATAAATTCAAGCTATCTCAAACACTGACTTATTACATGGACCACGGGCCGTCGGGCATTATTAATAATGGCCGGTCAAAGTGATAAATTAATCACTTTGCGAATCGCTCTTGGGCATTATTAATAATGGCCGGTCCTTATTAATAATGCCTAGTTAATCACGTTGCCCGTAACATATATATATGTATGTATATTGTGATGTTGCACAACCTCACCCCGCCGGTGGGCTCCAAGGCAACCGTTCCACGCACCTAATCTACGAAGAAATGTAAGTAAAAATTCATCCCAGGGCAACCTCCATCCCTCCCACTCCCCGAAAAGACCCAATAGTAGACCTCACTGCAAGAATTTGCGTCTTAATCATCGTAACTATCATCTTCGTCATCGTCGTCATCATCGCCTTCGTCATCATAGTCATCATCGCCGCCCTCGTCATCATCGCCACCATCGTCATTGTCATCACCATCGCCATCACCAAGGATATCCTGAGGACACCCCGACTGGTCTAAAATCACCCGAGGAACTCCCAGGACGTCCACAAAGAAGAAAAGAACTCACCGGCACACTCGCACGCTCTCATATCCAAATGTACCCGCCAAATCTCATACGTATCGTCCCGTCACCCGTTTACGTGTCATCCATTGACATAGTAATTCGAGTTACGAGGAGATGGCAGCAGCGCGCGGCGAGCATAATCAATTACCATTACCCGTAATCCCGATATCCATGAGAACGACCCTGTAATATCGACCGCCTGCCCTACTTATCTGTATCTCCGATAGATCTCCCTAGTCCGTCCCGAAATTATCGATTACCCATCTCCCCCATTGCTGCTCGACCCGTGCCGCTGCTGACCAATTAAAAATTTAGACTGACCCGGCCAATCACAAGGCGGTGAAAAACTCTCGCACTTCCGACAGACCGCATGGTCCGCACTTGGAGTTTGACCACCGGCTAGTAAGGTGAGATTTTTGAGAGCGTAAAATTTGTGAGAAAGTTGGAGATAGTAAAGCGTATCGAAGTGAAAGAGTAAATTGTTCAAGCGAGTGAGAGTGCGAGAGAGTAAGAGCGAAAAGGAATTATCGAAAAGGAGAAAGAGCGAAAAGAAATTAGTGCAAGAATAATCTATTAGAGTGGGAGTGTGATAGTAAGGTGCGAAGAGGAGTTGTCACATTGGAGAGATCGTGCGAAGAAAGGAAACTAATAACATCGGAGTAAGGAGAGAAATGGAAGATTAGCCACAAGAGAGAAAAGGAGGAAGGATCGGCAGGGAATTCAGCGACGAGTAAGTGTTTACACCGTTTCCTATCCGAAATTTTCTTCCGACACGCATTGCATATTTTCCTTTTTTTTGTTACCCGAATTATTTAGAGAATCCCCCCCACGTTCTTTATTTTTCTCTTTATCTCACTGCGTTTTGAGAAACCTATTAGCAATAGCGTATTATTGAAAATTATAATATCGAGAAATAATAGCGTGGAACGTTTGTGCGCGCGTAGTGTAAGTGCGAGTCAGGCACGTCCCCTCTCCCTTGTTCGCCCCCGCTCCCTAGGTCGTCCGGTCCGGCCGTTACGCGTGACATTGACTCTTGCATATTTGTTGTGTAGCGTGTTGTGCCGTTGTCCTTCAGGCAGCGTGCGAAGTAAAATAGAGTCAGCCACAGTTATTAGAGCGTCCCGAATATTCTCCCTATCGTCATATGCTGTTTCAAATTTAGCCGTCCCTGTATTAAATCCCGAGTATAAGAGACTGATGATAATAATTAAGAGGCCGAATAGAGTCGGAGAACCCATACCCTGAGCTTCCTTTTTTTGTTTCCCATACGATCGTCCCCATACCGCCCTGGTCAATAAGCGAACTGTATAATAAGAGTGTCGAAAATATTGTTGTGTAAAAATTTTTGTTTGTTTGTTAATTTTAAGAAAAATTAACTGGCGTCCAGAAGTATATTTTTTTTTGTTTACATTATATTATTCCCGGAGATCGTCCACCGACCGCAACTATTGAAAATTTTTTTTATTGCTGTTCTTGTGTTGTTTTTTTTTTATAATAAATCTGGAGCCATTTTCTTGTTTATTGCGTTTCGTTGGTATCTCTTTTTTTCCGTTTCAGTACCCCCTTCTCCCCCTTACCTCCCGGTTCTACCGCCCCCCCCCCCCCTCCGGCAGCGTGACAATATATATATTGAGATGTCTTCCCGCCCAGGCCAAGTACCGCCACCTGTCACCGCACCTGAAAATGAAATTTGAATTAGAAAAGGACAGAATAAAGATTAATTCACGGAAAATGAGATAGAGGGAAGAGTTTCTCCAAGGTAGAAGGAGAGAAAAGAAAATATATAAGCAAGGAAAAATAAGGAGAAAACACCGAAAATTCACAGACTTTGAAAGCGAGAAAGTCTTGGGAAAGCTGGTACATTGCTCTCCGAAAGGAAAGCGAGGGTGGCTAACTCGAGACCGACTCGCTGGAGAGGAAAAAGGGAATAGACGGGTTAAAGTATAGAAATTTTGGACCAAAAGGGTACCGACATCCATTGACTTCGAAGTGAGAAATTCGTGATAAAGCGGGAACATTGCCCTCCGAGAAGAGAGCGAGGGTAGCTGACTCTAGAACGACTCGCGGGTAAAGAAAAGGAAGGACGGTATCGAACTTGGGGAATGACATAATATCACAGAGCGGAGAAGCAGTAAAAAGATTCACAATCATTAAGAGATCAGATTGCGCAAAGGTGTAACAGCGGAGAATCTCAAAAAATTCTAATGGTCAGAATAATCAAGTGTGCAAAAAGCACCGCGGTAGGGAAATTCATATCAAAATAAAGAATACATTAGATAATGAATAGAGAGCAAGGAATAAAATAACATTTACAACCACAAAAAGGAAAGGGAGGAAAATATCGAAAATAAAGAAATTACTCACCAAAGTTTTGGAAGTCAAAATCCCAAACGCAACGTATCGTATTGCAGAAAATCCATCAAACGCACGAATTGTCGTCATATCGAAACAGTCGGGATCCACAGCAAAGCCCTGCAATAAAACAAAAAGGCAACAGTAAAACAGAGAAACGAAAAAAATTCTTTCACACGGCGTCGACTCACCAGATCCGAAACAAGTCCCGTACTAGCGCAGAATTGACATCAGGAAACGCACAACGAACCTAAAAGAAAACCAAAGCCGAACAACAAGCACACAAAGCTTAATTTAACTGAAAAAGGACTTACCGTCTCGTATTAATCCTTAGTTACTGCACACAACACAAGAAGCACGCTGTCGATTCACTCTGGCACCGCCATCTTAGCTGTCAACCAGCGAGAATGGATTCCCATCGATTACGGCGTAGCTAATCAGACCGGGCAGGACTAAATTATCACTACGGAACGCGCCAATCACCACGCACCAACGGCTGGTGATACGCGCCAATTAAAGTCGAAGAACGAGAGTGGACAATTAGGATAAGGAACTGTGTGAACTTAGCAGTATAAAGATAAAATAAAGAATAATAAAAATTTTTTTTACGTCTACCCCTCAAATTTCTTCGAGTACCTACAGAACATTTCAATATATTGAGACGTCACGGTCCCAATTATATTTCTTTCGTTGCGAGGTGCCGACGATCGTGTCACATGCAGGAGGTTGAGGGTGAAATTATTCAGAAAGAATTTAACAAAAATAATAATTCGATATTTTTTTTCTTAACTAATTTCTACATGCTAAATGATTCTAGGAGGTTTAAACCATTAAGAGTATTTGATTCGTTTGTTTATTTCGGATAATTGAGGTTGGAATATTTCTGCGAGTCAGAACGATATAAGAATTCTAGTTGGCTCCTCCTAGTCCTGGATCGAGGCTCTCCTCGATTCCCCCTTCCACTTCCACTGGCCTGGTGATTCGCCGATGGGCGTAATTGCGTACTTGGTCCGTCGATGCCCGAGATGTGCGAAACCCAGCTTCAGTGCGTGTACCGTGGCCGATGGTGTGTTGGTACTCCGAGATGTGTGTGAGTATCGTACTGTCCGTGCGATTTGTTTATTTCGCGCGTCTGAGGTAGACCGTCGCGACCGTGCGAAGTCTTCCTATGTGTTACTCCTCTTCGTCCCTCGCCTTGATCGATACACCGTGCAGGTAAGCACGTGTCGTTGACCCTCGTTGTCTGCTCGTCGTGCCAGAGCGAAATATAATATTTCGACTCTGGCTTTAAATCCACGCCGACCAGCTGATCTCAAGAGCTCGCGGTGATTTAATTGTAGCACCCTCGTGCTACTTCTCGGGCCCTTGCGTCCCGGTCCTCTTGGCCCAGCCAAGGTCTGCTGTTGCAGGATGAGACAAGTCTGCCTTACTGAGCGAAATTTTGGCCTTTTATACCAAAATTTAGTCTGTCCTTGTCCGTTTTCGCGAGTTACCTTTCTTGTGATAGGTCGATGCCCGCCCAATCAGCTGATGTTTGACTGACCGACTCGAGGATTTAACTGTTGCCGGTCAGTCCAAGTGGGGGTTATGTGGCAGCTGTGGCGGTGTGAGACGATACCCGTCTCAATACATATATATATGTGTGTGTGTGTATGTGTGTGTGTTTTTACTTTTTTTTTTACTATAGAAGAGCAAAATCTTCGAGAAGACGCCCTGGTGTTCGGGCAGTGCCGGATTCTTACCGACTAAAAACCTCTTCTCCCCTGCACCGCTAGTCCCTTCCGCGGTAACCGCCGCGAGGCTTTACTTCTCGGGAGGGCGGTGTCATGCGCCTAAGCGCCTGCGTTCGTTGCGTGGACGGTAGGGACGGTCTCATCCCCCGACGCCACCCCGCTAGCTCCTCTGTCTTCCTTTGCGCTTGGAGCTTCTCCGTGATAGAGGCAGCTAGCTGGACAACTGCCTCCCACCCTTCCGCGGAGCCAAGCAGGCACCGTCCCAATCCCTCTGCGGTGAGGGGGCCGCCCCGCTTTCGCTGAAGCGGGTTCTCTCCTCGCTGATTCGCCGGCAATGGAACATCACGTGTTCCGCGTCTTCATCTTGAGCTGTACACGACGGGCACTCGGCGATGTCGTATACCCCGAAACGCCGGAGATAGCTGCGAAAGCCACCGTGTGCCGTGATAATCTGCGTCAGATCATAATTGACGAATCCGTGTCGTCTGGTAGTCCATGCTTCGATATCCAGTATGATGCGGTGCGTCCATCTACCTTCCCTTGCAGCATCCCATCGGCGCTGCCACTCGTCTATGGTTTCCCGGGACCAGCTAGGTCGGGGTTCCGCCGGGAGATCCTCCGCCCCCTGTCTCCCTTCGTGGTAGCGGCGGGCCCTCTCTAGAGCCAGCAAGTCCACTGGTGGGCATCCCGTGATCACCGAGAGGGTGATACTGGGCACCGTGCGGTACGCACTCGCCAACCTTAGCGCAACAATCCTGCTAGCTCGCCGGCAAGTAGCGCCGTAGCTCATACTGTCTGCCACAGCCCTGGCCCACATTGGTGCTCCATACAGAAGCACGGAGTTCACTACCGATGCCAGCAGCTGCCTTCTTGGTTGTTTGGCTCCCCCAATATGCGGCATAATGGACGCGAGCGTACGTGCCACTTTCCCCGCCTTCATGCCTGCGTTCTCTAGGTGTTCTTTGAACGTCAGACGCACATTCAGCGTGACTCCTAAATACAGCACTGGGTCTTTTGACCGGATGATCTGGTCTCCCACCGTGAAGGTGGCATACACTCTCTTTTGCGTGCGCGAGATAAGTAGTGCCACCGTTTTTTCCGCCGCTAGCTTCAGTCCATGGTCACTCAGCCATGAGGACATGAGTTCTATCGCTTTATCTCCAAGGTATTCTATCTCTCGAACGCTCTTCGCGACGACCACAATTGCGCAGTCATCGGCGAAGGCTACCGTGGTCACCCCATCTGCGAAGAACAATCTCAGGAGACCGTCGTACATAATATTCCAGAGTAGGGGGCCAAGACATGAACCCTGTGGGACCCCTTCAGTGATGTTATAGGAGCGGGTGCCACTACCGGTGTTATAGAGCAGGGTCCGGTTGGATAGGTAGCTTGCCACTATCGACCTCAAATAGAGCGATATCCTTAGATCTTCTAAGGCCAGCATGATGTTCTCCCATCGGGCCGAGTTGAAAGCATTCCGAATGTCCAACGTGATGACGGCACACATGCGCTTTCTGAATCCGAACTGGTTGTCAGACAGACTTCCAGTCTCTTCGACGGCTGTCTCCAGTCTGCTACAAATAATCCTCTCGAATAACTTTCCGGTGATGTCCAACAGACAGACTGGTCGGTAAGAGGAGGGCTCTTCTGGGGGTTTATTCCCCTTCGGGAGAAGCACCATCCTTTGCACCTTCCACTACTCCGGGTAGATTCCTTCTCTTAGGCACGCACTATATGTGTCCCGAAATATTTCTGGGGCGTTTAGCGCGGCACACTTTACGGCGATGCCAGGCACTCCATCGACGCCGGGGGCTTTTCGAGTCACTATCTTTTTCGCAGCGATCACTAATTCGGCTTCGCTGACATCTGACGCCTCTTCTTGGTGATCGTCCGCCAGAAGGCCAGTATCGACCGCTCGCTGTCTGTGTTCAGGAAATAGGTGCCTGACAACTCTGTCGAGGAAGGTAGGACAAGATGGAGCGGTGGTGACCCCTGGCTTGATTTTGCGCATTGCCGTTTTATACGGTCTGCCCCGTTTTAACGTCTGACCGTTTTATACGGTCTGCCCCAAGGGCAGACCGTATAAAACGGTCAGACACCGTTCACCTTGGGGCACCTTCTCACAGAGTTCCTGCCAGCACCTCCGCTTGGCGGCCTTGATGGCTTTTTTAAGCTCCTTCCTTCTCTGTTCGTAGATAGCGCCTAGTTCTTCTCGGAATGGTGCCTGCGCTCGCTGCGATGTCATCATTCCACCAATAGACTGGCGGTCGTCCTCGGGGATTAGTCCTCTTGGACATGGAGACATCGCATGCGGATGTAACTATACGCGAAAGGCTTCGCGCTTTTTCTTCCCCGTTTCCAGTAACGGAGACTCCCTCCAGGTAGTTACGAAATGTCTTACTGTTAAACGTGGCTGCCGCCCATCTCTCCCTGCTATCGCCAGCCATTCTCCTTGGTGCCCGGTTTGATAGCTGTAGTTCATACACGATGGCGTGGTGGTCGCTGCCCGTGTACCGGTCGCTGACGTGCCAGTTGAGACGATCACCCATTAGACGAACATCAACAAAAGTCACATCCACTATGGAGGATCTGTCACCTCTAGCAAAAGTTGGGTAATTTCCCGTGTTTGCAATCTCACACTCCAGGGTTGAGATCGTTTCTAGGAGAGTGCACCCTCTGAGGTTTGTTCTCATGCTACCCCATTCCATTGCCCATGCGTTGAAATAACCGCCAATGACTATTGGCAATCGGGAGGACCTCGCACTGGCGACCAGTTTGTCAAGTTCTACCAGAAACTATTCGATGCTTAAGCTGGGCGGGAAGTAGCAGCTGTAAATTCGTACCCCTGCTACCTCCACCCATGCAAAACCCGGCGAGGGAGTGACAGGTCTGCGGGCGAGGTGTGGG
Source organism: Netelia fuscicornis (assembly GCA_946811545.1). Lineage (NCBI taxonomy): Eukaryota > Metazoa > Arthropoda > Insecta > Hymenoptera > Ichneumonidae > Netelia > Netelia fuscicornis. The sequence continues at coordinate 36,234,075 of OX328011.1, read as the reverse complement.
TTGCCGCAAAGCCATACGGCTGCCTTACCAGTTGTATCCCTCACCCAGCCAGGACCATCAAAATCCTTGTATTGCTCGCTGACCAGGGCGTCTATCGCGTTCGCGACCTCCAACTCCGTGGTGATCTCGTTCAAAACTTTGATTTCCACGACCTCCTTATGTGTCAGCAAGTTGACGTCAGCTGAACGCATAAGGATAGACGAGACCTCGTTTTGAAGTACTTCCGCTGCTTCACCCTTCCTCCCCAGCTCGAGAAGAAGATCTCCTGCCTTGGACCGACGGATGCATGTGACCCGGTCTCCAAGTTTCTGAAGAGTTGGCTCTCTCCGAACTTTCGTTAAGACTTCGGCGTAGGTAGTGTCGCCAGTCACCCTAATTTTTATGGCTTCCGGACGGCGAGGCCTTATCGCCACCTTCCGTTCCAGCCCATTCCGTGGGACTCGTACTCTCGTTGCTGGCGTCTTCGGGTCTGTCGTCGCCGGCGATTTCGCCTTGGACTGCCTTCGTCTCTGCACCTCGCACCATGCACCGCTTTCACGGCTAGGCTCGGCAAGTCCCCTCTCGATCGTGGGAAGGGGTCGCTGCTTCTTTTTTCCGCGTTCCTCTGTTGGAGGGGATTCGCGTTGCCGCTTGTCTTCCTTCCTCCTTGCGACTTTTACCTTCCGGCGGGCGTTGACAGCCAAGCTGGGCGTTGTCTGAGAATCCCTGTCCTCCCGGTGTTTGTGACTTGTGGTAACGTTGTCTTGCAATATGTCTTTTTTAGCCTATTAAAGGCTCTGATCGCCTTCATAGCCAAGTCCTTTAACTCCTTGTGGAGGTTCTTCTTCTCACGGATGAAATCCACGAGATGCTGGAGGCACTCCTCTAAGGGCCGTAGGCTGGCTATCTCTCTTCCTGGGTTTTCCACTTGTGATGCCCCCCCCCCCCCCAGAATCCTTGGGGCCGGCACTGGCCATCGGGGCTTTCACCCAATCGGAACCAGTGGTGAGATTGCTCTCTGCGAGAGAGGTACTCTCTTGGGGTAATTTGTTTGTATCACAACCTGACATCTTTGGTTTATTAGTCGGGGTTCCTTTCCCTAGCTGAGCTTTGGTCCACCCCGAGTCTTTTATTTCCTCGGTACCCGACATATCTGCCGGGCCTCCCCCTAACCGCCACCTGGGGAGGCGCCCGATGCTGGACCCAGCAAACCCGACACAGGTGTGTGTGTGTGTGTGTGTGTGTGTGTGTTTTTTTTCCTTGGAGGGGGGAAATGCAGTTACGCACGATGTGCCGGACTCGTGGATACACCACCATACCGACTAAAACCCTAACCCCCATCTGTCTGTGGCCACCATTATTTCTTCGGCGGGACCACCGTGAGGTATTACTTCGCCGAAGGGGCCGCTAGCCGTAGCTCTTCCTCTAACTTTTCCGAATCACATTAGTTCCTCGTTGCTCTCCTTTCGCGTTCAACTCGCCGTAACTCCTTCATCGCCACCGCGGCATAGACACTTATCGCTTCCCATGCTGCTATCGACGACATCATCTGTTCCACCACATTGGAACAGACCACCAGCTGTTCCTCGACGATACGCCGAGGTTCACTGAATCGTGGACACGCGAAGAACGTGTGTTCAGCATCTTCCTCCGTTCCTACACAATCTGGGCAGTCCGGAGAATCTTCATATTTAAATTTATACAGGTACTTCCGGAAGCAGCCATGTCGCGAGAGCATCTGGGTGAGGTAATAGTTTAGCTCCCCGTGCGATCGGTTGACCCATTTCTCCACGTTTGGAATCAGCCTGTGTGTCCAGCGTCCCTTGGTGGATGAGTCCCACATCTCCTGCCATTGGCTAAGGCTTGTTGTTCTTGCCTCTTTTCTCGCAGCTGTTGACTTCTCTCGCTGGCACAGGCTCCTCCGTTCTTCGGCCAGGACCTCAATGGGAAGCATCCCCGTAATGACGTTTATTGCGTCTTCGGAGACAGTGCGAAATGCACAAGCTACCCTAAGAGCGCTGACTCGGTATGGCGCGGCTACCTTCCTTCGGTATTCCTTTATCTGCAGCGCATCAGCCGATATGGGGATACCATAGGTGAGCACTGAGGAAGTTACCGAGGTAAGAAGCTGCCTCCGCTTCTGTCTTGGGCCTCCGATGTTGGGCATCAGCCGAGATAGTGTGGCTGCCACGACTGAGGCTTTGTTGCTCGCATGTTCAATTTGCCCTTTAAAGCTGAGCCTGGCATCGAGAATCACTCCTAGGTACCGGATAGACGGCACTGACGTGATCTCATTCCGACCGACTCTAAGTGTTATAGTCTCCATCTGTTTTCTGCTTGAAACGAGGAGGGCTTCCGTCTTATGTTCCGCAAGCTGCAGTCCGACCGATGATATCCACTCTCCGATCTTGCAGAAAGCATCCTCAGCTTTATCCATGATTTCCTCTGTAGTTTTCGCTACTACCACCACTGCCACATCGTCAGTGAATGCTACGAGTTGGACTCCGCATGGCAGTTCCAGCTGCAATAACGCGTCGTACATGATGTTCCACAACTGTGGTCCCAGTACAGAGCCTTGCGGAGCTCCTCCCGTCACTCTGTATGCCCTTGATCCACTTTCCGTCTCATATTTGAGGAACCTGTCGCTCAGGTAGCTCGCCACCATTCTTCGAAGGGACCATGGGACATTGAGTCTTTGAAGGGCCTCCATTATGCACTTCCATCTTGCTGCAACGCATTCTTGATGTCCAGAGTGGCGATCAGGCAGTATTGCTTCGGTCCCCTCTCCCATCTTTTTCCCCCAATCCTTGGCGATTTCTGTGACTCTACTGATTGCATCGACCGTCGAGTGCGCCCACCTGAAGCCATACTGGTTTTCTGACAGCTGTGGGTCCACGTATTCATCGATTCTATTGTGGATGATTCGTTCGAGGACTTTCCCAGCAGTATCCAGCATGCACAACGGGCGGTAGGATGATGGCTCGTCCGGAGGCTTCTTCCCTTTGGGTAGTAACACCAACCGTTGCCACTTCCACTTGTCGGGGAATGCTCCTTGCCTAAGACACGTGTTATACATGTCAAGGAACATTTCCGGTGCCGCCTTGATAGCCGTCTTCAAGGCCACGTTTGGTATCACGTCCATACCAGGAGCCTTGTTGTTGCCCACCTTAGATATTGCGGCGAGCAGCTCCTCTTCCGTGATCGGCGGAATATATTCCACGACGTCCTCGCCCACTTCATAGTCCTCTTTTTGTTGTTGTGGGAAGAGGGTTGTGACGATCTTCTGCAGCAACTCTGGACAGGTAGGCGATGGCATTGCGCGACTTCTTAGTCGGGTCATTACCACCCTATAAGGCCTGCCCCAAGGATCGTTATCGACTTCGCCCAGGAGCTCATCCCAGGTCTTCATTTTGGCCCACTTGATAGCTTTATTGAGCTCCCGCCTTGCCTCCTGAAGCCGTTCTTCTAGTGCGGCGTGATTAGGCCTGCCTCGAGAACGCTGCGCCAGACGCCTCGCTCGATGACATTTCTTTCGGTGGTGAGCTATCTCCTCACTCCACCAGTATACCGAGGTTCGACGTTCCACGCCCGTCCTCCGCGGCATTGTAGCGTCGCATGCTTTGATCACTCGCTGTATGACTTCTTCGGCCTTTGTTTCCGCTCCACCGTCAGTGAGCGGTCGACGATCAAGCGCCTCTCGAAAGAGATCTGCGTCAAAGAGCTTCGCTCTCCAACTCTGCTGGCCCCTTTTAGGTCGCTTTACTACTCGGTTCTGTTCGGCGTTCAACTCCCATAGCACGGCCTGATGGTCGCTGTGCGTGTAGACGTCGAGGACCTTCCACGAGGAGTGCCTTCTCGCTAGGCTGTTACTTACAAAAGTGAGATCCACTATGGATGTGGCCCCTCCTTTGGAGAATGTCGGTTCGTCGCCTGTGTTCAGAAGAACGACGTCCAAGCGAGCAATAGCTTCCAGCAGAGCTTGTCCCTTCCTGTTCGTTCTGATGCTGCCCCATTCAACTGCCCAGGCATTGAAGTCTCCAGCGATGGTCAGCGGAGTTCGACCCCTGGCATCCATGATCAGTCTGTGGAGGAAGTCCTGGAACTCTTCAGTGCTCAGGCGGGGCGGAGCATAACAGCTGTAGTAGTGGACTCCCCCAACTTTGGCTCGCACGAAATGACTGTCGGCCTGGTTCGTGATCTCCTGGAAAGGCATCCTTCCGCAAGACCAGATAGCAGCTCCCCCATCTTTATCGGATACCCAGGGCTGAGTGGTCAGATGTCGGTAGGGTTCCGAGAGTATAGCCAGGTCGATCTTCAGTTCCCGCACGGTCTGCTGTAGCAGATCTTGTGCGGCTGCACAATGTTGCAGGTTGAGTTGCAGCACCCTCATCATCGGTTATTGGTCTCCTGGAGTGCCCGCACATATACGTGGCATCGACTGCTACCCGTTATGTGGTTCACGGGTCGCTTCTCACCGGAGGCAGCGCACAGTACACAGCGCGCGTCTGCCTTGCACGTGGCGACTCTGTGGCCGTTCTCGCGGCATTTAATGCAGCAATTCGACCTGTCCACTGCGCTCTTGCAGTTCTTGGCCAAGTGCCCAAGTTCCCAGCACTTATGGCACTTCATCGGCCTAGTAGACTCCCGCACGCGGCAGTAAGTCCAACCTACTCGTATCTTTCCAAGTTCCAGGAGATTCTTCGCTACGGGCCTTGGCAGTCTGATCACTGCTACCTGCGTTTTTCCGTAGGTGGTTCGCAGCGACTTCACTGCCGCCAACGTGACTCCCTTGTCGGCACCGAGCACTCTCTGGAGCACCTCGACAACTTCATCTTTCGTCGTAGTTTCATCCAGGTCTTTAACCTCGATATCAAGCTCCTGTATCTTGCTTCTGACCTCGGCTTGATCCTGTAGCACACTCTGCATTGCTTTATGCATTTGTGATGTCTTATCAGCGCCCTCTTTGTTGAGGATAATCAACAGATGTCCCGCATTTGTCCTCCGCACTTTTTGTACCGCGGCACCTACCTCCTTCAGCGACTCATCGCTTTTAAGGCGACTGAGGATCTCCGCGTAGCTGAGGTTACCTTTTTGCTCAATCACCAGGGCATTCGGCAGTGCGGGCTTGCTACGCGGCTTACTATTCTGAGGCCTCGAAGGATTCGGTTTCACTTCTTTACTGGGGTGCTTTTTCCGTCTCCTCTCTGCTGTCTGCCAATCCTGCGTCGATTGACCAGCTCCACTCTCAACAGTTTCCACGAACTGTGGCTTTTTTTTTGGCTTCTTCGCGGTCTGTTCCACTGATGGTGGGGTTTCTTGTTCTTTCTTCCTCTTGGATCTCCTTATTTGGCGACTTTTCGGAGTTATGTCAGGCTCCATACGCGCAACTTCTCCTTGTGTGCGTCGATCTAGTAATGGCGTGGTCTGTGTGGCACCCGCTGAAGTCTCCGGTTGTTTCCCAGACGTCCTCCCTGGACCCAGCTGCTCGATACGCCGCCAGTTCGTTACTATGCTGGCCACTTTTCGGTGAATCTCCTTGTGGACGTTCACTTTGCCCTTGAGGTACTCAGATAGCGATGCAATTAGCTCGCCTTGCCGTTTCGTCAGCTCTTCCAGCTGTCTCTTCCTCTCCTCTTCACTTGTAGCATCCGAGGCCAAGTGATCCACCTCCGTGGTGGTGCCTCCGTTGGCCCTGGCACCGCGGTCGTTTGATGACGACGTCGAGGAGCCCGCTTGCTCACTCCCTACCGACGCCGGTACTAGGGTTTCCCTCCCTTGTACTGTAATATCGTTGCCTCTATGTTTGTCTCCCATTGTTGGTTTGTTCGGGTTCCTTCCCTATCCTGTTTGGTCCGCGGGAGAAATGCCCTCCTAACCTGTATATCTACAGGGCCTTTCCCTATCCGCCAGCTGGGGACGCGCCGCATAGGGGTATCAGGCTCCCCCTGCGGGGTGTGTGTGTGTGTGTGTGTGTGTGTGTGTGTTTTTTCAACAAGTCGAATTGCGTGGACCACCCCGAGTTTGACCATCCTCCAATACTCCATATTGAACTGCGAGGCCCACCTCGAGTTCGATTATCGTCCTACACAACCCATTGAGCTGCGCGGTCCACCCCGAGTTCGATAGATTCCCCAAAGAAGAAATGAGTTGCGAGGACAACAGCGAGCTCTATCCTTCCATCATCCGTCGAGTTGCGAGGACCACCTCGAACTCAGAGGATGCCTTCCTTACACATTAATCCCAATTCGTTCTAACTTCTGGGGACTCCACAGTCTAAAATTCATTTATCTGGTCAAACTCCATTACCCCGTTTCCCAAGACTCATTAGCTTTGCTAAGGTCAAAAATAAGGCAACCATTATGTTACTAGGACGTAACATACCTTTTTTGGTGACAGCGGTGGGATAATAAAATGGTAGTTTGATCGAATCATGCCTGTAGAGCATACTCCAACAAAACCCGAAACATCTCGAAAACAGACTAGCGGAGATCCATGAGTTGGGTTCCAAGAAACAAATCCTCAAAATCCCCTAGAAACTAACGATACACAAGAAAAGATTTTACAAATATCAAACGACGAGATACAACGCGAAGACACAATGCCGATCGGCAACACACAACTCGTTTCGCTTAAAGACGCGGTCGAAGTAGTATTAGAATTCAATGGAACAAATATTCCAGTTTATCCATTTATCGACAGCTGCGAAGAACCACTGTTAATGCTTCCTCCAAATGTCGAACAAAACCTCGTTAAAGTCATTCGACCAAAAATCACGGGAGAAGCAAAAAGGTCAATCCAGGGAATAAAATTTGAAACCTTAAAATCATTAGCGAAACACTTAAAAGACTTATTCTCACCCGCAAAAACTGTTAATCAAGTACGTCGAGAACTCGGAATGTTAGTACAAAAAAACGATGAAGACGTAATATCATATACAGTCAATGACGAAATTGAGCGGACACTTTCTAGTATAAAGTGTCGGAACGGTTTTTTATGTCACTTCGCCGGTAATTGGCCTAGGCCAATTTAACCAGCGTCATTTTAAAGAGGAGCAATTTACCTTCATTTTGGCTATATTAAAAAAATTTTACGATTTTTTTTTATTATTGGCACCCAGTTTTGAAAAAAAATTTTTTGGCCGTTTTCTTGTTTTTCTCTGAGGGGATACCGTCCGCAACGAGAATAGATCGAAAACAGAAAGCCATAAACGAACTCCGGAAAGCGCTGCCCGACCATAAAACGGGGTCACGCCCGGCAATAGTAGGCGCCGTCATACAAGGACCTATTATACGTCACATTTGTAAATGCCAGGGACACGGTGCAGACACGTGTTGGTTTCGTAACCAAAATACGGGAAACAAGAATAGCAATTAACAGCCTAATTTGGATACGTTACCGCAACGACAAACACAGACCACAGATAAGCAAGAAAAACTTTGCCGCTATTGTAAGAACAAGGGACACACCATCGAAGAATGCAGGAAACGCCAATACAATAATAACAAAAACAGAATCAGGAAAACTCCAACAGTCTCCCAAACAGCAGGGCGAGGTCGGAGACTCAGGCGCAACCAGCCCCTCGCAAAACGCTAATCGTAGCACAGAACCAAATAGGAGACGAGTCCGAGTAGAATACGTTAAATTACAACACCGATGTCGACCCCCTGCAATAAAAATAGAATCCTTGGACCTGTGTTCACCAATAAACCTATTGGTCGATACAGGTGCTGAGCCTAATCTCATTAAACGAAATTCGGTTAAACCAGGCGCGATAATCGATCGCACAGATATTCTCGAATTACGTGGAATAACGACAACTCCAGTTAACACCCTAGGGACATTAACGGTAGATATCTTAGGATGTCCTGTCAATTTTCACGTGGTGAGAGAGTCTTTTCCGATCGAACAAGCGGGCTTATTGGGAAACGAATTTTTAGAGAAATACAAGGCGACGGTGAATTAGAAAGATCGTTGGTTGCACTGGCGAGATAACCGGGTCGTATTTACGAGTCCTGAGACCATCATAATTCCAGCCCGAACTGTTTCCTCTTTTTATGTCAGAGTGAAAAACAGCGAGATAAGCGAAGGATACTTACCACGTTTAAAAATTGGAGACGGTATTTACTTCGGGAAAGTGGTCGTCTCAAATATCCCGGTGTTGCATACACTCGAGTGACGAAGAAATAGAAATCGAAGTTCCTACGTGTTAAACTTATATGAATTCGAGGAAAAAAATAAACCCGAATCAACAAAATCTTCTAAATCTCCTAAATCAACTAAATCAAATAAATCTCCTAAATCTTCTAAATCAACTAAATCAATCAAATCTCCTAAATCTTCTAAATCAACTAAATCAACAAAACCTGCAAAATCAACAAAGTTTCCTAAATCTTTTACAAGCTCAACAAAATCGGAGAAATCGTACGCGGATTGTATAAAAATCGGTACATCAACAAAAAATCAAGAAAATCAAATAGAGGCAGTAACGAAATTACTACGGCTTGAACATTTAAATAAAGAAGAACGCGAAAGCGTCGACGAGTTGCTTCGAGAAAGCGCGGATCAATTTCATCTCCCAGGAGATAAACTCGAGGCGACAAATAAATTAGAACATGGCATCGTTACCATCGATGAACATCCGATAAATACTCGTCAATATCGCTACCCACAAATCCACAAGGATGAAATAGATCGACAAGTCAAAGATCTTTTGGATAACGGTATAATCCAAACGTCCGAATCTCCGTACAATAGTCCGGTATGGATTGTTCCAAAAAAACCCGATTCACAGGGAAATAAACGATGGCCAATGGTATTGGATTTCCGAATGCTCAATGAAAAAACCATCGGAGACTCGTACCCCTTGCCGAACATCACTGATATACTTGATCAACTCGGAGGAGCCAAGTATTTTTCAGTCTTCGATCTCGCATCGGGATTTCACCAGATAAAGGTGAAACCCGCAGACGCACATAAAACAGCGTTTTCAACTCCGTTTGGACACTACGAATTTTCTCGGATGCCATTCGGTTTAAAAAATGCTCCTGCAACCTTTCAGAGATTAATGGACCGTGTATTGAGCGGTTTACAAGGGACAGAATTATTTGTCTACCTCGATGACATAGTCATCTACGCATCATCATTGCAGGAACACCAAATCAAATATAGAAAACTAATTTCTAGACTAAAAGAAGCAAACCTGAAACTACAACCCGATAAATGTGAATTTCTGCGAAAAGAAGTAACATATTTGGGGCATCTACTCACGGAAAATGGAATCAAGCCCGATCCAAAAAAAAATCGAGGCGGTAAAAAACTATCCAGTTCCAAAAAACGTCAAGGGAATAAGAGAAACCATGGGACTATTCAATTATTACCGAAGATTTATCGAGGGATTTGCAAGAATCGCGAAACCATTGACAAACCTCCTGAAAAAGGACATAACCTTCTTATGGGGAGATAAAGAACAATCAGCGTTCCAAACATTAAAAGACATGTTGTGTAGCAACCCAATTCTTCAACACCCAGACCCTACGCGACCTTTTATAATAACGACCGATGCATCTGGTTACGCAATCGGCGGAATTCTTTCACAAGGGGAAATCGGAAAGGACTTGCCAGTCTCGTACATATCTCGAGCGTTAAACGACGCGGAAAACGGTACTCTACGTACGAAAAGGAGGCATTGGCGATACTTTACGCGGTTAAACAGATTCACCTTTACGTCTATGGGCGAAAATTTACAATCGTCATGGATCACAAACCATTAGTTTGGTTCAAATCATCGCAGGATCCAGCGTCGCGAGTATCTAAATGGCGTCTACAACTGGCATTGCACGACTTCGACATCGTTTATAAAGCAGAAAAAATGAATATTAACGCCGATGCCCTCTCAGGAAATCCTGTAGATCCACAAGATTCTCAAGGGAATCCCGAATCAACAAACATTCAAAATACGTTTGTAACCAAGGCCACGGTTCATCGGACAAAGGAACCGCAAACATCCAATGAACCTTCACTAAGACGAAGCCAGAGAACTAAACAAAAACCCCAAAGATTAATAGATGAAATCGCTAACCAGAAAAAAACAATCCAGAAAGAGATACGAATGAAACGAAAAACTCCGAAACAAAAAACATCTATAACACAACAAGGTGACGAAATTCGTAACCAGTCCAGCGATTGCGAGTCCTCGGATAACGATAGCGAAATTGAGGAAAACGAAAACTTAGGCAAAGACAATACGGACGAACTCGATGAAACTCAGGGTATAGGAAAAACATTCGAAGAAAAGCGTGATCAGAACTTCTATGCATCTAACCTGATAGAGTCCAAAGACGAAATGTTTATGCGGAAGGATAACTATGCATATTTTATCTACGATACGGTCCAACCTTGCGACATAGGCTCTAAACAATTATAGGCCCGAAAGGATCTTCCGAAATTCGGGAAATTACAAACAGGGAAGGCTCAGACTAAAGAGCATGGCCATAAAATCCACGTCGCACTACCTATACGGCATCTCGCCGAGGGTCTAACAGCTGTCGAAGAGGACATAAAAGGGTCTCTCCACAGCCTCGGGGAAATCATTAAAGATTCCCCAATTAAAAACAATCAGCATAGCTAAAACACCAGAGGTAGAGATAGTAGAGTGGAAGAAGATTAAAAATTACTTGTTTTTCCTCGCTCAATCAGTAACTACGAAAATAATAATCTGTACTGGAGTAATTCAATATGTCGAGCCCTCTAGACGAAACGAGGTAATAAAAGAAATTCATAGTTCGACTCTCGGAGGCCATAAAGGCGTGTCGAAAACATTCAGTAAAATCCGACACCGGTACTATTGGGAAAACCTAAAGAAGGATATACAAACATTCATAAGAAATTGTTGAGGGTGCCAGCTAAAAAAATTAGTCAGAGTTAAACACAAAAACCCTATGATCATCACAGATACGCCGGGTTCAGCGTTCGAAAAGGTGGCTATGGATATTGTTGGGCCTTTAGCCGAAACCAAAACCAATAACATATATATATTAACAATCCAAGATCAGCTTACAAAATATTCGTTAGCCATCCCTTTGCCGAATGCCATGGCAACCACAATAAGCAATGCCTTTGTAAAAAGATTTATTTGCACTTTTGGAGCACCAAGGTCCGTATTAACTGACCAAGGTAGTAATTTTTTGAGCAAAGTTTTAAAAGATTTAGCTAAGCGGTTGAAAATATAACAATTTAAAACAACTGCTTTCTACCCCCCAATCAAACGGTTCAATCGAACGTTCACACCATGTGTTGAGTGAATATTTAAAACAATTTGCGAACCAAGACGAAGAATGGGACCAATGGCTTGAATTAGCCATGTTTTCATATAATACGAGTACGCACGAGGGTACTAAGCATACCCCTTTCGAATTAGTATTCGGCAAACTTGCGAGGCTCCCATCGAGCGAACTAATACTTGACGAAGAAGAAATAACATACGATGAATACCTCGTAAAATTAGTCACGCGGTTGCACGAACTAAAAGCACTAGCGCGTGAAAATTTAGTTAGCGCGAAACTGAAATCGAAGTATAATTATGATAGAAAGATTAACCCCCAGATACTAAAGGCCCATGATTTCGTATTGCTCTTAAAGGGCTCAAAGCCTGGAAAACTAGAAGATCATTATACAGGACCACACGAGGTGTTAGAAAAATTGTCAAAAGGAAACGTAAAAATTCAAATAAAGAAAAACCTCGTGTAGTAAACATTAATAGACTAAAACTCTCATATATATCAGTTTAATCGACAAGCTAGAATATCAAAGTACAAATTATCTATTTTATTTTCAGAAAAAAATCATATATAAAAGAAAAAATATAAATAAATAAACAAAAAAAAAATATATATATATTTCACAACGATGTAGTAGTGCAAGGATCTGTAAAAATAACTCTTGTACAATATCAGGCGACCGTAAATCTAAACAAAAATCGGATTAATCTTAAGTCCGGAATGACGTGCCTATTAACGAGCCAAAACCGTCTTGACCTTGAGGGCGGACAAACCTTTTGGAATTTATTACCAGTCGACAACTGTAAATTTAACCGTTATGGCGTACTCTATGAGGGAATAGCAAACCAAATTAAAGACGTAGGACATAACTACCCTCAAACGATATACAGTCTTACGACACAAGATATAACGTTTGCTATAACAAGAAAATCCGAACAGATGCTATGTGGCTACACGTTAATACGCACAGAACATCCAAAATTATTAATAATCGAAACAAGTTAGGGAGAAAGATTTGCCAATGTGACGGATGGTGAGCGGTAACTGTATGAATAATTATGCGCGTTTGCGATGATAAAGATTGATATTTTATTGAATGGACGACAGGTTTGGTCTGTTAGGAAGTCTGAGGAGAACTGATTTGAGCGGATGGAAGATGCTGGGAGAAAGGGTTTGAAAGAAAGAGTTTAGGAGTGGAGGGGATGTCGCGTGAGGGTGATAAGGGACCGTGGGATTGTGGAGTTAGCGAAGTTGGGAGTTAGCGAGAAAAGAGATTAGGAGTAGGTGAGAACAGTGGGAATTGAATGTGGGACCGTTACACTCCCCTTCTTGGGAAAAGAAGGGATGCTCGTGCATCCGTTTTACAAAATTTTGTTTGTGTTATGTGCTTCTATATAATTTTAAGTAGTTTGTTTACAAAAAGAATTTTGATATGACTGTGCGATTTTATATAATTTGATTTTTAAATAGTTTGTGGTGTTTGCATGTGTGGTTGTATCTCCTTGCTTTTATATTGGTCGTTCTGCTAGTTTCCGCAAGGGTTTCTGTAGAAGTTGCTGTTTTTACCTGTAACTTATAAAGATGCATTATCCTTTGGGTTAGTGGGTGGTGGTGTATTACGGTGAGAGGGTAGGTTTGTGTGGTTGTATGTATGACGTATGTTTATAAATGTATGGAGTGGTTATTTGCCGTTTGGTTGATTGATCCTTGTTTCCTTTGAATTTTGTTGAATGGTGTGTTTTATGCTTTGCCTTGGTTATGTGTTTTATTTTGAATATGGCCTTGATTATTCGTCCTGGTTATTGGCTTCTATTTGGTCTAGCTTGTGTATTTTATGTTTGGTCTTGATTATTATTTGTTTCCTTTTTGTTATTGTATTGTTCGTCATGGTGAGGCTGTTAGAACATTCTAAATCTTTTATTAGCTTGTTGGTTAGTAGAAGAGGTATGTTATCTAGGATTGGTTGGTTGGTTTATGTGGGTGTTTTGTTTGTGGGTTGAATGGATAAAGTTTTAGGTATCATTAAAGTTTATTGTAAAAAGAACATAATGTAAAGAAATTATAGGTCTATATGTATGATTAACTATATGTATATAAAAAAAAAATAATAGTAAAAGATGGGTCTATATGAATATAATTAAACAAAATGGGTATCGTCTATCGGTTATAAATGTATGTAAAGAAGATGTGGTAAAAAGAAAAAGAGAAAAAATAAATTTTATATCTATATATATATATATATAGGTACGTGTATCTGATTAGGTATATATGATTTAGTATGTATGATTAATAAAAATAAGTGTGTGTGGTTAGATATGTGTGGTTAAGTATATGTGTATATGGTTAAGTATATGTGTGTGGTTAAGTATATATGATTAGGAGTAGAAGTGGGTGTGTGTGTGTATGACGAGTGTGTGTTGTGTTTCGTGGTTCCTGTCGTTTGGTTATGGGTTTATTGTAGTTGGAGTCTCTTGAATAGCTCTTCTCCTAGGACTAGGTTTGTGTCTCGCAGAGTTTCTGTCGTCATGGGTGGTATATTCATCAATGGAAGTGTCGATGTTTCTGATATCATTGAGCTTTGGCCAGAGTCGTCGTCGCTGCTTGTCTCTGGTAGGTCCCATATTATTGGTTCGTGTTTAGCTTTTTTATTTGGTGGGGGGTCAATTGTTCTGTCGAGTCTGGGTAGTGTCGGGTCGTCTGTACTTTTCCGTTTTCGCGATGTTGTCTGATAGTCTGTTTTGGCATTGTTTATGTTTGGTGTGTTCTCTGTTTCATGTATAATTAGTGCCAGTTCTAGTTTGTATGTATGTGTTGTTGTTGTAGTTGATTTGTATTTATCTTTCTGTTGTTTCATTATATATGCGGAGCAGGCTATTATGTGTGCCACTAAGCGTTTAGGCGGAAAAACGCCGTGGCAGAGGGGACAGTGCATATGTTGTTTTTTTTGTTTTTGATGCTATTGTGACCAGGTTCTCTAGACAATCCTTCATGTGTTTGCTCGTTGTATCTTTCGACATTGTTCCTTTGCATATCGGGCATCCTTTTGGTGCGTCCATGGTTAATAGTAGTTTTAGTTGCTAGAGGTTGTGAGAAATGGTGCTGTTGATAATTGGTGCAGGCACGCGTGTGTGCATGCTCTTAGGTATGCGAATGGTTAGTACGCATGAGGCTCGCTCTGGTGGTACTTATAGTCGTGTGTCCTGATTATAGTATGATGTCGCCTGAATTTGTGCGTGTTTCATCTCTAAAGGTGTAGTTGTTATAATTGTTATGTTTCCGTCGTGATTCCTTGGGATGGGGTGCTTATTATTTTCGTCACTCGTTGTTGGCTCGATATGGTTTATGTTTTTTCGTGTTTTCTTCTGGTTCCTTATGCAGGAGATTACTTTAAGTGCTCCCGAGATTTTTCCAAACAGGGAAAATTTCCAACAAATTCCTGTTATTGTGAGTATCGAGATGATAGATATTCCTGAATACTTGAATATTGATTCTACTGTTGTTAGTCGACCGTTCATATATCGCACACCTAGATCTAAACAGGTACTAACTCAAAAAAGCACTTTTTTCAGAAAATGCGAGAAACTGATTACTGTCTCCCTGTGCACTGCAGGATTTTTTTTTATAGATTTATGCTTTTTATATGCAGCTAGAAGAAAGCTATTATAGGAATCTTATGTTTTAATCGCGTTTTGGGGCTGGAAACTGGATTTTTCAAGTTATTTTCCTATTGCTTAACAATGTATGTATATTTGTTTGATTATTTTGAGTTGAGCCCGTATTGCTGAATTTAGTTTTTAGTTGGTTCTCTTTTGAAGAGGCAACATAAATTAAAAATTGAATAGCATTTTGTATTATTTATATGTAGTCCAGTTCATAGAGCGGCCTGTGACCAATAGTAGGGGTATGATGGGTGATGAATTAGCAAGAAAACATTAGAAGTACTGAAATCGATCAACATTTGTTATTAGCAATGCTATAAAAGCAACTAATGCCAGTCTCTTATGTCCATTTTAATTATAAAAGTATATACTAACAAATAAAATTTGTTTAACAATTTTAACACAAGGTACAAAATATAGAAACTTTTCGTTCTATGAAAAACAATTTTAAATGCACAATAAAATCACATTTGACTTATACCTCTTTAAGTATGACCTTTCTCTGTTAATTATTAGTATTAGATTTTAATAACGTCATTATTACAGAACGATACTCAGGACTCGGTTAAAACTCAAAAACACTCAGAGTTCTGAGGTCAACCTATCATAGCATTAAAACTGTTTTAGTACTTATTTGAATAAAGTTTTGAGTAGCATTGTATACTATGGGCATCACAATATTCTACTAAGGTAGTCTTGATTTTTAATTTTTAGTGCATATTTTCGTTTAATACCTATTACGAGACTAAACAAAACAAGAAGCTCACACGAGTAGGTACACTGAGAAATAATCAACTTTGAACTTATGAATATAATTAAAACACTAATAATGGCACTTTCAAATGATCGTTATTGAAATTACACTTATTTAAATAGTACTTACTTACTTAGGTATAAATAACTGAACAACTTTGACATTTCATTTTTTCATCAAAGCCATTTTTTAGTAAAATATTTTTTTTTTATAATCTAATGACGTATGTTAGTTCAGAATGTACATAATGTTGGTAACCACGAAGCAGTTAATTATTATTATCGCCTAGAACGCCTTTATAATAAACATCATAATAGGATTTTGGAATAACGTTCTTATCAATCAATTCCTGTGTGTCTTTTTTTTTGCATCCGACAATGCAATTTTCTCAGTGTATCCCTGTGTTAAGCCTATTGAAAATAATGATTGACCTATGGCTGGCCCGGTTCCCCTTGCGCGGCTAACCCTATTTCGCACACAAGCTTTCCTATAAACTTCATCAGTAAATGATGTTTTGTAGAAAAATGCTTCAGGGTGTTCTTTTTCAACTCTGAGAACCTTAATGTCATGCCACTTGATTTGATTTTTATTCTCGTCTATATTGAAATTGGTGCCCCATGATTCTTGCAATGATTTGACATTATAAAACTTATTATTAGTCATTTCTACGACTTTATAAGGTTTTCCCGTCTTTTTTGCTGTACCAATCAAAGTTTTATATTGCTCTGGTATGTAGATTGAACCCGACTGCAAATATCTTTTAATTTGTTTTTCTATTACGCTATGAACGTTATCACCTTCGTTTTGTGAATGACCGCGTATTAAAAACTTATGAGTAACGGATTTAACGGTCCACTTGTTGACAGCGAAGGCATAGGCAGACAACAGAAACTTATTTTTTTGTTGACCGCCACAATTGTCGGAGTAGAAAATGACGTCAATTTCTTTATTAGGATTTTGGTCCACCTGAGATTTAATGTAGTCGAGTATGCAGCTGCCAATTTCAACAGCTCCTCTCTTTCCTTCGGTTTCGTCCCAAAAGTAGCACACGACATCTCTTGCTCTTAAATCGTTGATAGTAAAATTGAGGCAGTTGATCCTAGATTTGTAAAAGAATAGGGATATTTGTCCCTTCGGAATCTGCAATACTGCTTGTAAGTCATAAACTGCTATGATGGTGTTACGTACTGGCCGACATTAGAGGCCCAGTCAATTTTCAAAATTAGGTCATGACCAAACGTCGGTTGCATATGTCCAGTAGTCGGTAAAAGGGCACTCTGCGTAGTTACCCCTAGTACCGACATACCAGATAGTTCTGTCTGATAAGTAAATAGTACGACTTATCTCAATATTAGAGACGGTAGGGAAAACCCAGCCTATCACAAGAACTTTCCGACCCTCTCCTAAAGGAAAACCCAAACTCCACCCTAAACAAAAATCCCTTCCACCCAAAGCCAGAGCACATATAAAAAAACACGCTGTGACCAAAAAACGACACTTATAGACTTCGTCTTTTTAGACTCATAGACAATTATTACACAACTCGAGTTCTCTCAGTCCTCAGTTAAAACAGACTCTGTAAAACGTCTTGCTTGACGTTCAGTTGAGTTAAGCCGACACAATCTAAGAGTTACTCTACCACTTTAAATCAACTTGAATAAACTCAATTGTTAACTGTTATTCATCGTGTTCTTCTCTTCAACTGCGCATAGCAGGGGTCGAATTTCATAAAGAACCTTCGAATCTCCGAATCTCCGAATTTCCGAATTTCCGCTCGATCAGAATATCTCATTCATTCTGATTAAACTGAGCGTACTCTTCGCAGTTCGCGCCGATAAAACTATATCGGCGGAGTCAACAGAACGGCGTGACCGTGCTGTTCCGAATCGTCATCGAGGACGTAACAATGGTACCATCTGTCCTATTTTTGTCATTTTCTTTTTCAGCTCTTGCCAAAGTTTTTTCTTTTAGATGCTGTTCATATTCTTGGCTTAGCTTGCGCTTGTCTTGTTCGTCTGAATTCTTGTATCTTCCGCACAGATCACATTGATCTTTTTTCGGTATGAAAAACGAAATGTTGAACGCAGTGTTAAATATCCTGTTGAATGTGGAAGACGTGGCAACAGGAAATTCATCCCTTTCACGGTGTCGTTTATAATCTTTGTAGATGTCGGCCAATGATTTATCACTTGAAATAAATTCTCTTGTTGTTTGAGCTCTCAAGTAGTGAGATTCAATCCTTGGTATAGAATTTATAAAATCTACAACGCTCTGTTTAATTCGTGGATCAATAGTTGGATGATTGTTGTGTTTTCCTCTCAAGTCTGCGAAAGATAAATACAAGGCTGGTTCGCCCCTTAATTTTTTATCAGGGAGTGGCGAGGGCGGGGGTATTTACAAACATGCACACAAATGTCAATAATGACGTGAATTTATCCCGGAATTCCATAATGCTAGCTGAGTGTCCGATGCTCTTGCCTCAAAAATCGAAGGGTTGTTACAACCCTTTAATTGCGAGATATCGGAAAAACAAAAAACATGTATTCGCTAATTTCCCATCCACGTGTATGCAAATATTCATCTCAATCGATTAAAAATTCTCGGAGGAAAAACTCTCATACGTATGAAAAAATTCGAATTTTGCAATAAACAATATGAAATTTATTGTTATTTGTATGGATTTCATCTCCAATATATAGTACGTACAAAAATAAGGATTGTTGCAATTTGAATTTTTTAAATATCTCGTACCGTTAAAATGTTATCGCGGAAAAATGAAAAAAAAAACATTTTTGAGGGTGTGTTTCAACCCCTAAAACCGTTTTTCCGCCGATAAAAAAAATACCTGTCGCTTAGTTTTCGATACTCTACCACATACCAAAGTTTCAACAAAATCGGAGGAGGACCTCTAAGTGATGTTCCTTGTTAGGTAAAATCCCGAGCGTTTCAAGCTTTCGCGACGGCCGGAGCACGCGCTTTAGAGGGATGCGACGGAGGGGGATCTTGGGTATATCGTGCGCGCGACACGAGCTTTGGGTCGCCCGCACGATCCGAAGGATATGGTGAGTTGCAGTAAACAAATTGCTACCAATATTTTATTTTTAGAATACATTGTTTTGATTATTATAAGTTTATTAATAAAATATGTTATTTGATAAATTCGCTCTGTCAAAGGGCGAGATGCCAGTGACGTCTATTACTGTAAGTCCGTCCACAAAACGGACGGAGTCAATTTCAGTTTATAAGAACTGTTTATAAAATAATATAATTGCAAGAACTATGTTCGTATCTTATACATATTTATTTACAGAGCTGGGTGTACATCACCCATATATACAAGACCGTCGCATTTCCGTTGGTTCACGGGACTACTAATATATTCTCTCCATCTCTCTCTGACTTGTTTACCGAAATTTTATCAATCTTGCCATATAACCAAATTTTGACTAATATTGTATTTTCAGATATTTTGTTCACGATTGCTATCGGTTTAGTTGTATGAACGTTTTTTAAGTGTATTTTAGTGCGTTTATATGAATAATTGTTTCAGTATCGTTCTCTTCCCCCACCGCAACAATGGACGGGGAACATTTTAGTTAATAAGAATTATTAATTAATAAATATATTCATTTTAGTTTATAACAATTACTAATTAACAAACTCGTCAATTAATAAACGCCGCCCTACTAAAGGGCGAGTGTCAGTGACGCCTGTCACGGTTCTCCTCCGTCCGCTCAAACGGACGGAGAGAGTATCAGTTTATGATAACTGATCACCATATACATAATATGTTGGCAAGAAATACATCTTTGTATAATATCTATATTTCTTTACAGATTACTCAATTAACAAATGCCTTAATTAATAAACGCCGCCCTACTAAAGGGCGAGGTGCCAGCGACGTCAATCGCTGTCCTCCGTTCGCTCAAATGGACGGAGAAAATTTTATTTGTTCATAATGTTTAATTGACAAATACATGTTTATTGATAAAAATCGCCCTGTGAGACAGGACGATACCAACAACATTCGTCGTTGTTCACCTCCGGCCGCTAAAATGGACGGAGAAAATTTTATTTCTTAATACTTTTTAATTAACAAAAACATGTTAATTGTTAAATATCGATATTTAACGCCAACGACGTTTGTCGTTGTTCGCCTCCGTCCGCTGAAATGGACGAAAAATATTTTAATTTTTTTCAAATGTTTATAAGCGAATTTAATAATTAATGATAACCGCTTTGTTGAAGAGCGAGACGTCAACGACGTTTGCCGTTCTTCATCTCCGCCTCCTAAAATAGACGGATGTGTGTCAACGTATTCAGAATTATGATAATTCTGTTATTGCTCTTATTGTAGCAAAATCAAACTTGCATGTTTGTCAGGCTCGGCCGTATATTCTTGCAAGAAATAAACTCTTGCAGTATACGTACACGAGTGTACGTTACACATACGTGGCCGAGCGTTAGTATTAGATTTTTGGACGGGGCGGATCACAGCGGGCCTTGCTACGACACCTCGGCCTTCGGCCCGCCTCGTTGTGCAGGGGCTTCACAGCTGTGGGGTCTGCGTAGCCCCATCTAAATATTCACCTTTTGTATCAAACTAATAATATGATATTTATTTAATAAAAGGTACGAAGTATGAATTGTGATCGTTATCCGAAGCGGTAAAAGACTGTCGGTTTCTTTGTGCGTCTTCTCTCGAGCGAGTAACTCTCTGAAGTCCGCTCCTAACTCTCTTGCTTGCGATGGGGTGACTAATGTTTTCAGGAACGTCAGTGTGCGTCCCTAGTTATAAAGCGTATACCCACATAGCAGACACGCGCCGTGACATCTAGCGGTAGTTCGCAACGGCTCGTAGCCAAATGCTGCGAGCTCTGCACTACCGCTGGGAAGGCGAAGCCGTCGAAATTTCTCGGCGACTGACACTGCCTCTTCTGTTACGTCCTAGCCGGTAATACCGGAGTCGACACAGAGTGTTCGGCCGGTATCTCAAACTTTCGACAGTCAATAATATACCAACACAGTCACCGTTACTCGTCGATCCTAAACTCCTAATTAATTAATAATATCATTATTCTTAGAAAACTAAATATGCTAAGGGAAAGTTCCCAACTAAGATTATCAGAGTACCAAGCTCTCATTACACATTCACACACCAGGGAATTCAAAACTGTAATCAAATATAGGCATTCTATCAATATATTAACACCCAGTCCGGCGAACATTTTCTTTTATATTTTTTCCACGAACGTCTCACGCGACACCGCCGCTCGATAACACAGTCATAAACAAACTCTATTCCATTCGCCGAAATTATAATTCGAAACGCAACTTCCTTTCCCACGAGGCGTCTATCTCGAGTCACCTCCGCGTGATCGAGATAATCCCCTCCG
This sequence comes from Netelia fuscicornis, assembly GCA_946811545.1. NCBI lineage: Eukaryota > Metazoa > Arthropoda > Insecta > Hymenoptera > Ichneumonidae > Netelia > Netelia fuscicornis. The sequence goes on along the minus strand of OX328011.1, from coordinate 36,213,011 downwards.
CCAAATAAAACTAAAGCTCACACAAATCCGACCAATCAAAAATCGACTGCCCTCCTTTGTAATCTGCCTCTGCGAGGCAGAACGGGCAACGATAAAAGAAACTCTCATCAGATCATACTCCGCACTCATCGAGGCAATATCTTAAAAAACTCTGTAAAAGAATTCACGAACAGTCACAGGACTTAGACTAAAAAATCCGATAAATTGTAAAACCCTTAACTCGAACGAGCAAGGTTCATTATCAACTAACAGCTTGAATAAAGTCTACGTTGTAGGTTATTACCAAAAAATAACCGAGTGTGACAGTGTTATTTTCTCGTATAGAGAGTCTACGCAACCTTAACAAATACCTCACAGGCTCAAACGAACCTGTACCATTAAATATTTTGTTGTGTTGGGAGTCGCAGCTGATCACCAAAGGACTCACTCGCGCAGAACGTAAGTATACTCAAAGTTCGCGCCCTATCTCCGATCGCGCTGCGTCTCCGTACGGTGTCTCCCTCTCTCGGGACGTAACAACATATATTTAATAAATTTGGTGGCAGCGGAAAAACGAAAACAAAAATCAGTGCCAACTCGTAAAAACCATCAATATTTAATAAATTTGGTGGCAATAATAACGAACAAAAATCGCATAAAACAAAAACCAGCGACCGTTCTTAAATCACAAGTAAAATCAGTGCCAGCGACCGAACAACTTTAAAACAAAAACTCTCTCGTTCACCGTGCACTTGGTGACGCCGAGAATCCGTCTTCGACGTTCCGGTATCCGTAAATTGGGTGACAAAGACATACAACAAGAAATCACAAAATTCGGTGGCTACTTGGCACTCGGATAACACGACTGCACGCATATATTTAATAAATTTACAACCATCAACGACGCTCGGGACGGGCTCGACAACGCCAAAATCGGAGGAAAATCTCCCGACAACTACACATTCACCGTCAGCCGTGCATCCGAGGTCAACCAACTCCAGCTCAACATCTCAAGGCCAACGGACAACAATCACCATCCACACCTACAAGTTACAAAATACAACAAGCGTCATTTCCTAATAATCGAGTAAGTCAACTAACAACTTTCTATCAATATGCAAAATAATACGGCCGACGGCGACATCACGAATGCGCCAATGACCACACGAGGTAACAACCTCACAATAAATCATGATCTCGCTACTTTGAACGCGCGTTATCGAGATTACGTTAGATATGTCCCCGAGTTCGATGGGACGCCCAAAACATGCGCGCTCAATAACTTCATTAATCTTTGCGAAAGAGGGCGAGAATTCATACCAATCGTGGGTGAAGACGGCATATGCATATTCTTATACAGTAAGTGTAGGGGTGAAGTGAGCGAGGCAGTCCCTCTCGTAACCAACCTCGACGGCTTTATTTCGGGATTGAAACGTACTTTCGCGACATCAAAACCGTACAAACAGTGGCTCGACGAAATGGGCAATTATCAACAGTTGCGAAACGAGTCAATATCAAAATATTACGGTAGAATGCATAATTCCCTTCTCGCAGCCGAACAATCAATTCGCGGGATGGGTTTGCCAGACGTCGAAGGTCTCATAGTGGCCTTAAAGCGAGTCGCGGTTGATCAGTTCCGACGAGGCCTCACGGCAGATTATCGCTCACACATACCACTTCAGAGGTACGATACCCTCCAAGACATTTATGAACAAGCGCTAAAAGTCGAAGAAACCATCGGCCCAATCGCGGTCAATTATCCAACTTGTCTCCCGATCACACAAAAGCCAAAGACAAATTCAAATCAATCGAACACTGAGAAAAAATTTTGCACTTATTGCAAAAAAACGAATCACAATTACACAGAATGCTTCGCCCTAACCAAGCATCTCAATCAAAACCAAGCAAAAGGAAGCGAAACTAAAACCGGTACCCCATCTCAAAAAACGTGCAATTATTGCAAAAAACCCGGTCACCTGATCAGCGAATGCCGAAAGAGGGCGTTCAACAACGGGAAACGACAACAGAACCAAGAACCCTCCCAAGTTCAGGGAAACTTAGCGTCGACCTCTCGAGACGGCGTAGCGACCGGTCAGACACCCCAAGTACGCCAAGAGCAATAAATAGCGAGAAAAATTCAGTCGAAATTCGAGAGGCGAAGTGCAGATTAGGCTCGAATACCTTAACGTATCTTTCGCCCGCTATTATACTATCCTCCAAAGATCTAATTGAAGAAAATACAATGTTTCTCGCGGATTCGGGCTCCGAACTTAATCTCATAAAATTGAAATGTATCCAGAATCCCGATTTAATTAATCGTTCAATTATCTTCGAATTACATGGAATCTCGGCAACAGATTTGCCTACGACCCTCGGACTCATCCAAATAAATCTCAAGAATAAACTCGAAAATTTTCATGTCGTGAATAATGAATTCCCTGTAGAATTCGACGCAATACTCGGTCAAGAATTACTCGGTTTAAGTGGTGGCGCGATAGATTGGGAATCGAGATCGGTACGTATCAGGGGAGAGCAAATTTCATTTGCTAGTCCAGAATCGTTTCTTTTGAGAGCGCGTCAAAAGACGATTATGTTCGTAAAAGTGTGTAACACACTCGAAACCGGTTACGTGCCAAAACTCCCTCTTCCCGACGGCGTATACGCGGGTGAAGCCTTAGTCACGAACGACAACGGCAAGGCCTATATCTACGCTATCAATACCCTGGATAGAGATATTAAGGTGGATGTCCCCGTAATTTCGCTATATCCTTTTGATATGAGCACAGACGAGGACGATCAAATGAACGAAAGTTCCGCGAAAGAAAAGACTCCGGTACACACCGATACATCTCGGACGCGAGATAACCGTGTCGACGAAGTAATTAACCTTTTGCGTCTTGACCACCTAAATATAGAAGAACGTAATGCAGTGCTCGAACTTATTAACGAGTACTCAGACCTTTTTCGCATTTCTGGGGAACCTCTTAGATCGACGAACGCTTGTTCACACCGTATCCCAACGACTAACGACAGTCCAATACACACAAGACAATATCGTTTCCCACAGCAACAAAAATCGGAACTTGAGCAACAAATTGACGACTTATTAAAACTCGACATTATCGAACCATCTACCTCCCCCTATAACTCGCCTGTCTGGATAGTCCCGAAAAGAGCCGACTCTCAAGGCAACAAAAAATGGCGACTCGTAATAGATTTCAGAAAACTAAATGACAAAACAATCGGTGACGCCTATCCTTTACCCCTAATCACCGACATTCTCGATCAATTGGGCGGAGCCAAATACTTTTCCATTTTTGACCTAGCGTCTGGATTTCACCAAATCCCCATGGACTCTCGCGATAAGCAGAAAACCGCTTTTACCACACCCCATGGGCATTATGAGTTCACTCGCATGCCTTTCGGTCTAAAGAACGCTCCTGCCACTTTTCAACGTCTAATGGACGTGGTATTAAAAGGCTTACAAGGCAATGATTTATTCGTGTACCTAGATGACATAGTCATTTACTCTCACAATATCGAGGAACACCAACGAAAATTCCACAAACTTGCCGAACGACTGCGCAAGGCTAATTTGACCTTACAGACGGACAAATGCGAATTCTTACGAAAAGAAGTCAGGTATTTGGGACATTTAATATCGGCTGATGGACTAAAACCAGATCCGAAAAATATCGAGGCGATACAAAAATTCCAAGTCCCTAAAACACCGAAAAACGTCCGGGAATTCCTCGGTCTCGCCGGTTATTATCGACGCTTCATCGAAAACTTTGCAAAAATCGCAAAACCTCTGTGCGATCTCACGAGTAAAAATGTCGATTTCATTTGGACCCCTGTACATCAGGAGGCATTTGAGGTATTACGCGACAAGCTTTGCACCGCTCCTATCCTACAATATCCCGACTTCTCCAAACCTTTCATAGTTACCACCGACGCGTCAAATATTGCGCTCGGAGCTATCCTTTCTCAGGGAAAAATCGGAGAAGATCACATAGTTTCAGCTGCCTCGAGAGTATTGAATAAAGCTGAGAAAAATTACTCCACCATCGAAAAGGAAATGGCAGCAGTAGTTTTCGCCCTCAAAACTTTCAGACCGTACATTTACGGCCGCTCATTCACCTTGTTAACAGATCACCGACCACTAGTGTGGTTAAGTTCAATGAATGATCCCACTTCGCGAGTACTCCGGTGGCGCGAGAGATTAAAAGAGTTCGATTTCGAAACCCAGTATAAACCGGGGAGAATCAACACCAACGCAGATGCGCTCTCCCGTAATCCCTTTGTACTCCCGATCGACTTCAAATGGAAAACCTTGACTCCACCATACCAAGACGGCAGATGCACCCACGCACTACCTCTTGCCAGAAGTGTCAGTGCGGCAGAATTTAGCCCGCACGACGAAAACTCCAAGAAAACAAGAATCTCGAAACCTCAACCCTCAGACACTCCTACTGAACCAATTCTATCGATATCTACTTCAATTCCCATTTCTATGTCGACTCAACGCCTTGAAGAAAATCCCACAAATCCTACAAACTCACTAAATCAACAAAATCCCAAAAATCCTACAAACTCACTAAATCAACAAAATCCCGAAAATCCTACAACCTTACTAAATCAGCAGAACCTCGAAAATCGTACAAACTCACTAAATCAACAGAACCTCGAAAATCCTACAAACTTCCTAAATCAACCAAATCACGGAGATCCAACTAACTCACTAAATCTATCGAATAACGAAAATCCCGAAACCTTACGAAATCCACTAAACTTCGAAAATTCAGCGAACTCAGAAAATCAAGTCACCTCTCACGGTTCGCCGCAATCCATTAATCCGACGAATCCCCGAAATCCTGAAAATTCGTGCATCCCAGAATCTCTCGTAACTCCTAGACGACAAATAAACCTGGAAAAACGAAAAAATAAAATAAATCCAGAGAATTACGCGAATCCTATTGTCTGCTTAAATCAAGAAAAATATATTCTCACACCACGTTACAAATCTCGCAAACCATTGAAAGTACGGTTTCGTGCTCTACGATCCATGGCTCCAAACTCAGCACCATCGTCCTCTTCCTCCTCGTCGTCTTCTACTCGATCGTCATCCTCCTCCGAGAACGAAGATGATCCGTACTCGCATAAAATGATGGTCGATCCTCCAATCTCCTCTTCGGAAGTAGACGAAAGTATGGAAATTGCAACCTCGACTCCTCTCCAACCTCGAACAAAATTCTTTCCTTCGAGGAAATCGAAAGGTAAGAGGATACGGTACTCCGCCGGTCCCTCACCATATCCTAGAAAACATAAAAGGACAAAGCTCAAATCAGGAAGGCTTCTTCACAAAATTGTCGAACCCAAAAATTCAGATACTCACAAAATCGATTCAATGACAAATAACGCAGAAAATACGGAACAAATGGAACTCTCTACGATAAACGAAAACGTGACTATGGCAGATGACCTAGCCAAGATATTCGATAAGAGTATGCAAATAAATACTTTCGACGTGAAACCCGACCTGACGACACGAAATCCTGAACAGGATCCCTCGATGATACCTCTCGTTATTGCTCATTGCACTTCGCCTATTCCCCAGGTTCCTGCAGTCCGAAAATCCGAAAGAACTAAGAAGAAAAAGACTTGCTTCTGTTGCCCAGACGATCAGACTCACCTTCAGAAACAGAGCAAACAAAACGCCTGTAAAGTAAAAAAAACGTAACAAACCTCAGCCACAAGAAATTCCTGCGAAACCGGAAACTGTCTCAGATCCTCTCGTCATCCCGCCGATGCCCTCGACATCACAGGAACAGGAACCAAGTATTCCAAATCCTCAGACATTACCCTCGATCTCACAGGAGCCAGAACCAAGTACCTCGAGTACTCAGCCAACGCTCTCCGCATCCCAAACACCAGCACCGAATGTCTCGAACCCCAACCCTATGTGCTCGATAATGCAGGACAAGGAATCCCGTACCCCTATTCCTAGAACAACGCACTCAATATTACCGGATAAGACCCTGAACATTCCTAATTCCTCGGTGCAACAGGTGAACGACGTTACCCGCACCACTCAACCAAATTCCCCCGCGGCTCGCAAAACACACGATCAGCCCTCTGCGGAGGACGCGGAAGAAAACATTCAAGTAGTAAACGTTATCGAGACCAGAGACAATATTGAAATGGTAAAAGACCATTATATTTGCCTTATATCCGCGGACGGCACAGTCTCGAACGAGTTCGGTAAAAGAATGATCGAGCTCGGACTACTGAAAAATCTATCCCCTTCAGAACATCTGGTAGTAGGTCAAGTGTTAGTATCAGGCACACCAAAGAGAAGAGTCTTCGCACTCGTAACACAGGAAAACGATTCGACTCTAGTAACTCTGGAGAATTTCTCTAAAGCAGTACAGAACTTAAAAACTAAGCTAGAAGAACTCAAAATCAAAACAGTTGCGATCTCAATAAAACAAAACAACTTGAAAGACACCAGTTGGCCAAAAATCAAAGAAATCTTTTCTGTGATCCTCAAACACACAGACATTCAGATAAAATTTTGCAAAGACAAGATCATCGTCCCTCCGGAAGCAGATAGAGAAGGGATTATTAGAGAAAATCACTGTTCCCCCATCGCAGGCCATAAGGGAGTGACTAAAACATACAATCGAATCAGGCAGAAATACTTTTGGGAAAACCTGAAAAAACAAGTCGAGGATTATGTTAGGACCTGCGCAAGTTGCCAAAAACGAAAATTAGTGAGGATAAAAACCAAACAACCCATGATAATTACCGACACTCCGCTCTCTGCATTCGACAAAATCTCAATGGATATAGTTGGACCAATCAACCCTCCTACCTCACTCGGCCACAGATTCATTTTGACTATCCAGTGTAACCTATCCAAGTTCTCATTCGCTATACCGTTGGTCCACGCCTCAGCAAAAGATATCGCTCATGGTTTCACCACAGGTTTCCTCGGGATTTTCGGGAGTCCCAAAGCTATTCTCACAGACCAAGGCGCCGCGTTCACGGGAAAGATAATGCAACAACTCGCGAAAACCTTCAAATTCAAACAAATAAAAACTACGGCATTCCACCCCCAATCTAATGGATCCCTAGAGCGCAGTCACCAGGTACTCGCAGACTATTTCAAACATTATACTAACAAGAAAGACTGGCATTTGTGGTTGCCTCTCGCAACCCTTGCCTACAACACTAGCGTACACGAAGGGACAAGAATGACTCCATATGAATGCCTTTTAGGGAAATTAGGCCGAGTACCATCCGAATACTCATATCTAGACGAAATCTTAACCTACGAGGATCACGCGAAAAACGTCAAAAAGCAAATAGACGATGCCCAAAATTTAGCAAGACGAAATTTGGAAGCCGCAAAAGAAAAGTCAAAAATCCGGTATGATAAAAAAATAAATCCCGTTAATTTCAAAATAGGTGAAAGAATATATCTAGTAAAAAATCAGAAAACCGGTAAATTGGACGATAACTACAAAGGTCCCTATACTATCACTGCGGTAATTCCCGATAAACCCGATATCGAGATTGAACTCGAGAATGGTAAGCGCAAAATTGTGCACTGCAACCGTGCCAAGATAGCACACTAATACAAAAATACATATCCATGTATTTCAGGTGCCCATGGAGCTCACGAACATGAGGTCACTCCTGATCATCCTGTTTTCCTTCTTACCGACGGGAAGCCCCCTGATCGCCTACGACTGTGGGGCGCCGGCAACAAACATCACTACATTATCATTGCTCGAAATCACGGAATGTGATATTCCTATAAAGGAACCGAAAATTGATAACACGCGCGTACAATTGCTGCAACGAGTCGAATTAAAAAACGTCAGAATAATCCAGTGTAAGATCGAAATCAAACGTCACGTCAAACACTGTGGTATGCACTCACACACTTCCGAAGTAAAGAACGGATACGAAGAATTTATCCGATCGATCCCCGAAAACGCGTGTAGAAAGATTCATGAAACCGGAACCCTCGAACTATACGACACGTTGTTCGATTATATTAGCATCAATTCCTCCAACCGGCGCAGCGTGACTCTCGCCGGCACAATCGATATGGACGGATCCTGTGTAGGAGGCCTTTACTCCGACCCTTACGGAACTTGGAAAAACGTGATCGTAACTGGCACAATATCGATAGAAGCCCGCGAACAATTAGCCAAAGTGAATCTAGATAAAAACGAGATTATCCTACATTCAGGTCTCCGTTGCAAACTTACCCGCGGCGAGTGTTCAGACCCCGTAGGGGGCAGCACATATTGGGATCCGATTCCTAAAGATCAATGCAAATTCCAAAACTACGAAGTTCTTTACGAAGGACCCGCCGACCTGATACGCAACGGCATAGCCGACCCTCCAGAGGCCGAAATTTACACCATAACTTCTTCCGACATTACTTTCGCGCTTACCGCAAAACACCAGACTAATCTGTGCGGTTACAAACTAATAGAGACCGAACATCCCAAACTTTTCATCATGGATCAATCGTACGGCGAATTTTTTGCAAAAAACAGAATCTCAGTAATGAATATGGACTTATTCGCGTACGTGAACTCTAAATTCGTCTACATGGTAAAAAATTTTGCGACCCAAATCACGAACCTCTACAATGATGTAATTAAGCAAGAATGCGAACTCGAGAAGCAAGTCCTAAAAAATACTCTATCATTCGCGTCATTCGCACCGATGGACTTCGCCTATTTCTACATGAAAGAGCCGGGTTATATGGCTCACGTGGCGGGAGAAGTCATCCGTATTATAAAATGCATCCCAGTTAACGTAGAAACTCGAAATACGGATGAATGTTACGATGAAATCCCTGTAATAAGAAGGAACGAGACACTATTCATGACCCCAAAAACGCATATCCTAACAAACACAGGGCACCAGATTGACTGTAACCGGTTCCTTCCCCCGATGTACTTCCTTGAAAATGAATGGTATCAAGCTCTCCCTCATTTGGCAGTAACCAAACCCCCCGGAAAGATTTCTGCTGGGACAAAACAAACATGGAAATTTGCAACCCCCGCGAACCTCGCAAAATCCGGAATCTACAGTGAAGCAGATTTGGATAACCTACGCACCAGTATTATGTTCCCGGTGGAAAGAACCGCGGTCTTGAACACTTTAGCTAGGGGAGCCTCTGGGCAAAAACTCACCGACCAAGGCATAACCATTAAACATTGGGTCAATGAAAACGTCATTCAGGAAGCCGTGGAGAAAACATGGGGAAAAATGTATTCCTTCTTTAACACGGTAGGCACATTCAGCACCACCCTGTTAGGAGTTTGGGTCACAATAAGAGCTATCAAACTCATTATCGACACGCTCGTACACGGATACGCCTTGCATACAATTTACGGGTGGAGCCTATGGTTAGTAGGAGCCATATGGGACTCAATCGCACACCTACTCATACACCTCGCAAGGGAAAAACGTCAAACGACCAATTCAACTCAAAACTCAGATACCGAAATGCAACTAACCCAGACTGACGCGCCCTCCGTAACCAACCGAGCGAATGCCGACAACGCACAAACACTCGACCCTACAGCTCCGACAACCACAGCCGAGAACGTAGATACAGTTCAATCGGTTATCCAACCCGCCACATTTTTCCCGCTATACCCGACGTTCGACATGGTGAAACCTCCAGCATCTGCCCCACGCGCGTCGGCAAACAAATGAACGAACGAAACAACCTTATCGATCGCCAGGACAGATCTTGTCCGATTCCCCCTTTCTCGTCCGAACATTGTAGAAAAGAAGTCTCGAGAATATTGAGACAACAAAGAAGGAAAGGATATCCCAGCATTAATTAAAAATAAATACATAAAACACGGAATTTAAGAAATTCAAATAAAAAACGAATTTATTCTCGTTTACAAAAAAAGGGTGGAGAGGAATCCTATTTTCTCTTCTTCTCTCTCTCCCCTTTTCTCTTCTGGGCGGACGGCCGCGCATAACTATTCGCGATCGTAAGCCGACAGGACTCCCTCGGGATGCAGCCAGGCGGGGTGATCCCAATCCCCCTCGGGATGCATTGTGCCCATCCGACCTTCAAACAGCCAGCGGATCTGGACGATATCAAAACCCCCAGCAGCTGAGGAGAATGCGGCCTCAAAACATTTTCGCTCGTAGGCCTGCCTCTTCCTCTCCTCCCGAACCTCTTTCCAAGACTCGAACAGCGACGACAAAGACTATCAAATTAAGGGAGAGGGAACCCCAAATTAACAAGTAATACAAAAAAAAAAAAAAAAAAAAAAAAAAAAAAAAAAAAAAAAAAAAAAAAGGGGAACAAATAGTGTACTCACGATAAAATAAAGTCTCACACCAGAAAGCCTACGGTCGCGCAATATCACGAATCCTGCCGAATATCGAAACTCCATACTTTTGGGTTGTTCTGCTTAAAGTCACAATGCGTTCGTCTGGACAGTTCGATGCTCAATGAGCTGCATAGAAATATTCAGCTAGCCTAAAACCACTTGCATTCCGAACCCCCCGTACTCTTTTTCTATCCGTCACAAAGAAAGAAAGAAACATAAAACCCGCCACTTAAACACGCGTAAACCATCTGCATGCCGAAAAGCGCGACCTACACACAATCCGAACAGCGTAAAGTTATCCTATAAGACTACAAAACTACTACCTATTCCCTTGCTACATTCAATATGTTTCATATAAGAGCGCTTTAGAATTAATACAAAAAGCGAGTATTAATTAATAATAGAATAAGGATTATATGTAACCACGCTTAATAACATACACCCTGTTATAAAACCTGCGCACTTACCAATGTACTAGATCTTTAAGAACATTTGTACTCATTATTATCATAGCAAATAAGAATCTCATGTACATCGACGGGAAACGGGGCACAGGTGCTTTATATCATAAATTGAGCGGGACGCTCAATCCTTGTGGTTGGGAGGTGTTACGTCCTAGCCGGTAATACCGGAGTCGACACAGAGTGTTCGGCCGGTATCTCAAACTCTCGACAGTCAATAATATACCAACACAGTCACCGTTACTCGTCGATCCTAAACTCCTAATTAATTAATAATATCATTATTCTTAGAAAACTAAATATGCTAAGGGAAAGTTCCCAACTAAGATTATCAGAGTACCAAGCTCTCATTACACATTCACACACCAGGGAATTCAAAACTGTAATCAAATATAGGCATTCTATCAATATATTAACACCCAGTCCGGCGAACATTTTCTTTTATATTTTTTCCACGAACGTCTCACGCGACACCGCCGCTCGATAACACAGTCATAAACAAACTCTATTCCATTCGCCGAAATTATAATTCGAAACGCAACTTCCTTTCCCACGAGGCGTCTATCTCGAGTCACCTCCGCGTGATCGAGATAATCCCCTCCGCCAAATAAAACTAAAGCTCACACAAATCCGACCAATCAAAAATCGACTGCCCTCCTTTGTAATCTGCCTCTGCGAGGCAGAACGGGCAACGATAAAAGAAACTCTCATCAGATCATACTCCGCACTCATCGAGGCAATATCTTAAAAAACTCTGTAAAAGAATTCACGAACAGTCACAGGACTTAGACTAAAAAATCCGATAAATTGTAAAACCCTTAACTCGAACGAGCAAGGTTCATTATCAACTAACAGCTTGAATAAAGTCTACGTTGTAGGTTATTACCAAAAAATAACCGAGTGTGACAGTGTTATTTTCTCGTATAGAGAGTCTACGCAACCTTAACAAATACCTCACAGGCTCAAACGAACCTGTACCATTAAATATTTTGTTGTGTTGGGAGTCGCAGCTGATCACCAAAGGACTCACTCGCGCAGAACGTAAGTACACTCAAAGTTCGCGCCCTATCTCCGATCGCGCTGCGTCTCCGTACGGTGTCTCCCTCTCTCGGGACGTAACACTTCAACGCATTGTTGAAGTAAAGGCTATCTCAGGGAACGAGACTGCGTGTTTGTAAGAGAAAGCTTCAGCTCGTTTTGAGGCACAGGAATTACACTTCAGATAGAAAGAAAACCGTACAATATATGTTGGTGTAAATATACAGTTTCTTAAATTTAGATAGGTGTTGAGAGCGTGTTTCCTCGTCGGCGGTACGATAGTGAGTAGTGCAGGTGTATACGTTCGCGTAGGCCACGGACGCTACCTCGGCGAAAGCCTCGTTCGGCTGATTCCGCCGTGGCTCGTAGACTCGCGTTATCATGCGCATTAAACGCGACGACACTCTTCGACACGCGCATATAGGGAAACAGTCACACCAGAACGGAAAGTGAGTAAAGAGAGTAGGCCATCAGTATCAAACGAATCATACTTTAAGATTCGAGCTTCAGCAGAATCATCCGATGAGGAAATAAATATAATGAAATTGAATAGGAATGTAGAAATATTAAGATCGATAACTAGAGGAAAAATAAAAAGTAAGAAGTATCTATCTAGAAGCAGCAAATCAGAAAAATCAGTATCGTCAAGCAACAAAAGCGATACAATCATTCACCTCAAAACTCGATAATTTTATCCGATTATATAAATAGACCACCACGAATTGACGAATCCCCTAATAGTAAAGATTCAGTAATTTTATCAGATTATATAGACACACCATAACCACACAATTAAGAATCGTGTTCACAAAAAATTATAAAAAAAGACCATATGGAACCAGTACGAAGAAATTGTATCAGATATGAAAAATGATGTAGCAGCAACTAAAGCAAATTCCTCGTAGGGAGAGAAACTCCACCACCGAAAAAGCCGTTAACGTTCTGTCAAGAAAAAAATGCAGCAATAAACTTGCCATCTCAGAAGTTTCAAGAATTCCCACTGAACCAACCAAAAACAAAAATAAAATATTCGACAAAGAAACAAAATAATTTTCAACGCGAGCTAGCCAGAGGGCTAACAAAGAGGTCCACGTGTGCAGCAGAATTCACTCCGTCCCCAACAATAAGAACTACTAGGAAAATAGGCAATATAACGTCGGACAGGGACGTACCACCCGTAGGCCCTCGAACGGAATACGAAGCAGGGATAGAAATACTAAATAACAATCTTAAAAAAACTTAAGCCAGCATAGTCAACAACAGACTACACACAAACACCCTCTCGAGTTATATAGAGACCAAGGAAAAAGTAAAAGCATTGAATAACGATTCAGACAGAACGCACGCTAGTTCAGGAAACCTCACATCGTACACGGACCCTACCATTGCACACGAGACGATAGCGAAGTCAGATTGCCTCGACAAACCCTCGAAAACATTCGAGATACCCGAAGTCATCAAGTCTGTCACATGTAGAAATAAAGAATTTAGGGACGTCGACATGGACGTCAAGTAGGGATCAACTGACAAAGAGGCTGAAAGTATGTAAGAACCAACACTCGAAAAAAATCTGGAGCCCATAAACTTAGAACAGGACAAGTGTTGTAACCCGATAATAAGTAGTACACATTAAGTAGTACATACACCGAGTAGGTTAAACATTGCGCTGACTCGGCATTGCGCAATTGTCAGAAGCCGCGCGAACGCCGACGCAGCCGAGTTCCAAATTAAAATTACTTCGGAAAAGAATCTCCAAATCTGGGAAAATAATGTAAACCAGATTTGGAGCACAAAAAACAAAAACAATGTTGACTAAGCTGTTCCACTAATAATCCTATAAAAGGACCAGCCAGCCAACATTGAGGCAGTCTGAAATTTAACTTTATAACCTGTACGTGCGGTACGACGGATTTACGTAATAAATCCGTCTTTCCTTTCTCTTGTTCTTGTGCAAAATAAACTATTCTTATTTTACTTTGACGTTTCACTTGGGTTCTAACCCTTAATTAGAATATCCCTAAAAATACTGTGCAGTACGTAATCGTGCGGTACAACATTGGTGGCAGCGGTGGGATTCTAAAGTGACACAAACATAGTAAATTGTTGCCGTCGTCGCAAGGACGACCCTTCATTCCGAATAATAGCAGTCATCGTCAGTGCGGAAGGCAGACTCCAATTGGTCCGCACCGAACGATAAGAAGACGCACCTAAACGAGAGGATCCTAGGAAGACGCTTCACAAGATCCAACGGGGATGTCGAGAATCATCTGGCTGTAAGTCACATTTTTCTCATATTATTATCCCAAAAGTAAAGCGCTACGGACGCTGTGAGATATTGCCGGAAAGATTCTCGCAAAAAGTGACGCGCTAGTACACGGGAAAGATGAGTACTACGAGAACACCAGTGGACGGAATTAACACGCAGAGGGGAACCGATTTCGAAGAAACGGATGATCTTCAGGATCTCGAACAGAGCGTGTTCGAACCCCGGCGTACCGTGCTGGCTCATACACCCCCACGGGGGGACGTGGTATCTAGAGGGCCTTCGCGAAGGGCTCGAAGCGAAGGAAATTCGGAATACCATGCAGACATTAGTCTTAGGGAATCTCCGATGGACGCCAGACGCAGGTTAGGGTTACCGAGTCTTGCGCTTCCTCCGGTAGCAAGAAATCTTCTCAACGACCTACCGATCGAAAGGGAAAAACCCGAGGATGGACGAAGACAGCTACAAGGACCGCCTGCTTCAGAGGACGCGGCGAACGACCGCCTCGATGCCCTAGAACGACTAGTCGGAGAACTGGTCGAGGATGTTCGCGAAATTAAAATTCAAATATACCCGACGCAGCCACAGCGCCAACGGCCGGGGGTACAATTTGCAGACCCGTATGTGGAAGAGCCCAGGTATATCGACCTTGGGTTAGCCCTACGGACTATCCCGAAATTCGAAGGAAAAGATCCAGGTGATCTAGACGAATTTCTACTCTCTTGTGAGACTGTATGGGATAAAGTGCATCCCAGAGAGCAGGATACTCTCCTCGCTCTGATTAGAAGTGGCAAAGTGTGTGATCGGGCCTCGCGAGAAATGCGATATAAAACGACACACTCTTTGGCCGAATTACGAACAGAGCTAGAGGCTCTGTACGGACGACGGAAAACCCTCGCCACCCTGCAGTACGAATTTTGCCAACTGCGATAGGGAGGGAAGGAAAGTGTCTCCGAGTATGCCGCAAGGGCAGAGCGTTTAACGATGGAGTTAAACGATACATTGTGTTCGGGAGTGGACCCGCACGGGGCCCGATATATCGAGGAAGCTACTCGCAAAACGGCCCAAATGACTTTCGAAAACGGGCTGGAAAAGGAGATACAGGTAATCGTACGCTCACGAAATTACCCAAGTCTGCACGAGTCCGTGGTGGGGGCCATGGAGGTTGAAAAACTCATGGGACATATAGGGAAACCCCATACGGAGAAAAGGGAAGTGCGACGCTCCTTACCAGCCACCGGCGCAGCTCCACCGAAATGTTTCGCGTGTGGAAAAATAGGACATGTGCAGAAAGATTGCCGACAGTCCATGGGACGACGCAGCCTCCCAACTCAGGCTCCGCACCGAGTTAATCAAGTAGAGTCAAGCTGCTCTTACTGCAGAATGACGGGGCATGAGCTCAGGGACTGCAAGCAACGGCTATTGGCACCCCCGCGGAAAGATAGGGACTCAACAAGGACGGCACCCTATCGCCCGAAGCATGACTCCCGTACGATAGACTCGTACGATCTAAATATGATTACGGCAAACCCCAATGAACGCTCGATAAATCAGTTAGAAACGCGAGTCGGCGCTGCCAGCGATTTCCACATAGAGTCGCCGGAGAGTCAATTCGGAATACTGACACTGAAAGGCGACACCGGAGCACAAATCAGCATTATCAACCGAGGCGCCATAAAATCCGGGACAGAGGCCGAGGATACAAATATTTCGATAACCGGCGTAGGAGGTCAGGAAATAAAAGCATTGTGCGCGGTGAAACTGAATCTCACCACTCCTAAAGGGAAAATCGCTCACTGGTTTCAAGTAATTCCAGATAAGATACCCCTGGGAGTCGATGGTTTTCTAGGAATGGATTTTATGCGAAAGCACGCTGTGAATATCTTAGGAGGCAGGGAAATTGTTATAAATGAACACTGTATGCCCTTGATCCAAGGGACGACGAAACTTAAACTCCCGCCTCGCAGCGAAAGTATCACGTACGCGGCTACGGGTTGCAAATTTGTCGGAATGACAGAAAAAAGAATTTTGACGGACGGAGTCGTAATGGGGGCATGTGTCACGAAGCCACAAGGAAACAGCTGCATGGTAAGTGTAGTAAACACGACGGCCAAGGAAGTGGAAGTCGTACGACCCATAGTAGAACTCGAGCCGCTGCCGTCAGCAAAAGAGCCAGCCGGCCTCGAGGCGGCCCCAAGGTCGACACACGACGTAGGCGCAGTCAGCACAAAAGACTGGGTTACGCGTCTCGAAAAATTAAAAGAGACCGTAGACACCACACATCTCAATCGCGAGGAATCAGGATCGCTTTGGGAGATTTTCAAGGAATACGCCGACATCTTTCACCTAGAAGGAGATAAGCTACCTTGCACCAATATGGCGGAACACGCCATACCATTAAAAGACGGGGTGCTACCCATAAAGGTCCACCCCTACCGCCTGCCCGAGACGCACAAACAGGAGGTGCAGAGGCAGACCGAAGAAATGTTGCGTGATCAAATCATTCAACACAGCAAGAGTCAATGGAACGCACCATTACTCGTCGTCGCAAAGAAACCTGACGCAGCAGGTCGAATAAAAAAGCGAATCGTCGTCGATTTCAGAAAGCTGAATGACGCCACCGTAGGCGATTCATATCCATTGCCCAATATCACGGACATTTTGGATCAATTAGGCAGGGCATGCTATTTCTCAACCCTCGACCTTGCATCGGGGTTTCACCAAATCCCGATGGCCAAAGAGGATCGGGAGAAGACCGCCTTCTCCACTCCTAAAGGACATTTCGAATTTCTTCGAATGCCGTTCGGACTGAAGAATGCCCCGCCAACCTTCCAAAGACTAATGAATGCCGTTTTGACGGGACTGGAGGGGATAAAATGTTACGTATATCTCGACGATATCGTAATATTTGGTACGACCTTGTTGGAACACAACAAACGGCTCCGGGAAGTTTTCCAGCGGCTAAGGGAAGCCAAGCTATCCCTTCAGCCCGAAAAATGTCGATTTATGCGTAAGGAGACGCAGTACCTGGGTCACATCATCTCCGAAAGAGGAGTACTCCCCGATCCCGGGAAAATCGACGCCGTACAGAATTTCCCGACGCCGAGAAATGCTAAGGGCGTTGAATCGTTCCTAGGGTTAGCAGGATATTATCGAAAATTCATACGAGACTTCTCCCGAATCGCTAAGCCCTTAACCCACTTGATTAAAAAGGACACGGCATTCGAATGGACGCCGCAACCAGAACAATCGTTCCACGAGTTGAAGGCCGCCCTGACCACGGCGCGGGTACTACAATATCCGGACTTCAACAAGCCGTTTATCGTGACCACAGACGCTTCAGATAAAGCTATTGGAGCCATCCTATCGCAAGGCAACGTAGGCGAAGACTTGCCCATCTGTTATGCGAGTAGGACGCTAAACAAAGCCGAACAAAACTATTCGACGACGGAAAAGGAATTGCTGGTCATCGTATGGGCGATAGGGCAATTCCGTCCATACGTATATGGTACACGTTTTATGGTGGTAACGGACCATAAGCCTTTAACTTGGTTGTTTGGGGTCAAAGACCCCGGGTCGAGACTCATGCGGTGGAAATTAAAATTGTCCGAACATGAGTTCGATATCGTGTATAAAGCGGGTAAGCGAAACACAAATGCTGACGCATTAAGTCGCATATGTGCGACCACGCGCTCGCAAGTAAGTAAAAATCAGCTAGTGGATAAAACAGGAGATACCGGCGACACGAGTGCTAAATTTGAAGACGCCAGAAAAATTTCGAGGAATTCGGAGTCACGAGACTCACTCAGCAACCCAGACGGCACACACAGGTTGAGCGAAGAAGAAAAGGAAAAACTACTACATGAGCATCATAGTGCTTCCCTAGGCGGGCATCAGGGAGTGACCCGAATGTTGAATAGATTACGATTAAATTACGACTGGCCAGGGATACGTAAGGACGTCGAGAATTACGTGAAAAAATGTGACAAATGCCAGCGAAATAAAATACGCCCCATGGTCAGAGCTCCAATGGTAATCACGGATACGCCAACGAAGGCGTTCTAGAAGTGTGCGATGGATATCGTAGGACCACTGCCAGAAACGGAAAAAGGGAATAAGTACATCCTCACTTTCCAGGACTTACTGACCAAATACGGCGTGGCCATCGCACTACCGAATCAGCAAGCGAACGAAGTCGCTAGAGCATTCGCCGAGCAAATCATCTGCCAATACGGTACGCCAGAGACCGTACTCACCGACCAAGGTACGAATTTTCTGAGCGCCACATTCAAGGCTATCTGCAAACTGCTGCAGATAGAGAAAATTCAAACAACTGCTTACCATCCCGAGTCCAATGGTGCGTTAGAGCGATCGCACAGGACTCTAGCGGAATATTTAAAAAGCTATGCAGACGAAGATCAAGGAAATTGGGACGAATGGCTGCCGTACGCCATGTTCACCTACAACTCCACTCCTCATACGGCTACCGGCCATACCCCGCACAGCCTCATATATGGGAGTGAAGCAGAATTGCCAACAGCTCTGCAGAGAGAACCAAGGGTTACCTACTCGTATGACGACTACGCACAGGAACTGCGCGAGCGTCTTCGAGCAGCTTGGACATCTGCAAGAGACAATTTGAAAGTCGCAAAGGAGCGAGCTAAAATACTGTATGATCGGAAGAGTAAGCCGCTAGATTTCAAGGTAGGAGAAACGTTCTCCTATACGACGAGACGGTGCGACGAGGCAGATCAGCCAAATTGACGCCGAAATGGACGGGTCCGTACATCGTCGAACAGATACACCCGCCAACAAACTATGAGATCCGGAAAGGTCGACGCAGCGTGCGAGTGCATGTGAACCGCCTAAAAAACTATATTGAACACTAAGAAAAATATATATACATATATATATATATATATATATATATATATATATATATATAATGTGCCGTAATTCTTTTCCCTTGTTCCGATTGGGTCAAATAACGATATTGGGTTTCTGTAAGGATATCAGTATTTTTTTATTAATAACAATAACGATTTTAACAGTTATAACAACCTTATAGACTAACTTAATACTATATAACTATTCTTACCTGTAAGGATATCAGAAACGACATTAAGAGTTATTATCTTCCAATCGTCTTCACCTTACAGTAATTAATCCTGTTTACCGTTCGGTATCTCTTATTAAACTGACGACAATTCGTCGGTTAGGAACATAGGACAGCGGTTCGGTGTTCCCAGTGTCCTTGTTTGTTTACATATTTAATTGGCGCATCAAAGGCGAATTATCTTATTAGCGAAGTGATACTATAGTATTGCTTTACATCTCCCCCGCTCGGCCAAGATTCTGTTTACAGAATTCTTTCTGTGTGTAGTCTTAAGACTAATTGTTTCTAAAAGACAACTATCAAGTGGCAATTGGTGCTGGAATTAGTTTTGTAATATGGAATAGGTTTGATTCTGCTTTTTTATATCCTGTATTCACTTTGTATATGGAGTTTGAGATTTTTTCTATAATCTGGAAAGGACCTATTCTTATTTCATCCAGTTTTTTCCTATTTAAACAATTTCCATTTTCTACATATACCATGTCTCCACTGTTGAATGCTCTTTCTTTTCTATTTTTATCGAACAATTTTTTATTGTAATTATGTGATTTTATTGTGTTGTCAAGTGCTAGCTTTCTATCTTGAGATAAATTATTGATACTATGTTCTTGACTCAATTCTTTTGGTAACGTTGTGATGTTTGTTCCTTGTAATAGATATATTGGTGCGAACCCAGTAACAGTATGTTCGGTTTCATTATATTTTTGTATGCATTCGTGTGCTATTGTCGTCCAAGCTTTTTTATTCCCGTATTCATTGATTTTGCATCTTATCTTGTTAACTATAGTTTGGTTTAGTCTTTCGTTCAGACCGTTAGAGAATGGAGTGTTGACTGAAGTAAATATTACTGGAATATTATTTTCCTTTAAGAAGTTTTTGAATTCTCTTGAATTCATTGCTGGATATTGATCTGATAAGATCATACCAATTTTGTTTGTGTCTGTAGCGGTTTTTATCAATTTTATTGCATTGTTTGCATTTTGTGTCTTTGAAGTTAAAATGAATGCGTATCTCGAAAAATGGTCGACTAGCAGGTGCAAGTATTTTTTTGTCGATCTAGACCCCGCCAATCCACCAATTGTATCGATTGACACTATCTCAAATGGTTCTGTTGCCGGTCCTAAATGTGACATTAGTCCGAATTTGTTCTGGCCTCTAGTTTTATTTTTTATGCAGATTGAACAATTCCTGCAAATCTCCTTTATGTTTTCTTTCAAATTCTTTGCCGCGTATACTGGCATGATCTTGTTCTGTAGTTGTTTTATGCCTAGATGGCAATAATCGTCATGTATCGCTTTGATAATTTTCTTGCTCAAGTTTTCGGATAACGCAATTTTCTCCTTGGCTTTCACTTTTTTATAATATATTCCATCCCTCAAAATCATCTTATTTCTTATGCTCTGTAGATGCTCATTACTTTGTTGGTCTTCAATAATTTCATTCAATGTTATTGTATTAACAATTTTTAATTGTTCTTCTTCATTTTCATAAGCTTCTAGTACAGGGTTTCTACTCAAACAATCTGCTTCTAGATTATCTTTTCCTGGGGAATATTTTATAGTGAAATCATATTGTGACAGGTAGTATGTAAGGTCGCCTAATTCTTCATCTGTCCTAGATTTTATATTTAAATTTTCTAATGGTTTGTGATCCGAGAAGACTAAGAATGCTCTTCCTATGAGCCAGAATTGCCAGTATTTTATTGCTTCCTTTATGGCTAGACATTCTAGGTATATAGCTTTTCTCTTTTTTTGACTATTATTTAATTTCTTTGAAAAGTATGCCACTGTTTTTTCTTCACCATCTACCTGCTTCTGTTTTAATATAGCGCCTATTCCTTGTAGGCTTGCATCTGTATAGATGTGTATCGGTAAATTGGGATCATAGATTTCCAATACTGGCTTTGAACATAACATTCCTTTTATTTGTTCGAATGCTTCTTGGCACTCTTTGGTCCATAGAAATTTTTCCCCTTTTCTTAACAAATTGTGTAGTGGATCCAACGTTATAGCTATATTTCGTATGTATTTATTATAAAAATTTATTTTCCCCAAGAATTGTCTCACATTCTTTTGGGTTTTTTGGTACTGGAAAGTTTCTTATTGCAGTAAGGTTATCTTTAAGTGGACTTATGGAATTGTTCCTTATAACATGGCCAAGGTATCTCACTGAGTTCTCTGCGAATCTGCACTTTGTAAATTTTAATCGGAAGCCCTCTTTTTGTATTGCTTCTAATAATTGGGATAGATGGTTTATATGTTCTTCGAAGGACCTTGAATATACTAATATATCATCTATATAGTTTGTTGTAAAGTTTGATAATTTATGCTTTCTGATTATGTTACTTAAAATTCTTTGAAATATTGCTGGGGACGTTTTTAATCCAAATGGCAAACAAGTCCATTGGAAATGGCCCTCCTGTGTCACAAATGCTGTTTTTTTTCTATCCTCTATCCGTAAAGGGATTGCCCAAAATGCCGAGTTTATGTCTAACGTTGAGAAAAACCTACAGTTTCTCGTTTTTATCATTAAATCTTCTATTAACGGAAAGGGTTGGGATTGCGGTACTACAATCTTATTTAGATCTCTGAAATCAATACATAACCTTGTTTTTCTGTTTTCTTCTCTTTTATACGCCAGTGTTACTGGCGCAGCGAAAGGACTATACGATTCTTCTATAAGATTTTTCTCCAATAGTTTTGCTATTTGTGCTTCTATTTCCCGTTTATCTTCTGTATTGCATCTGTATGGTCTTTTGCTGCAATATCTGTCTATCTGTAGGTCGATACGTGCTTCATAGTCTTTTACTGTGCCTATGTCATACTTGTCTTTCGCGAATATCGTACCATATTTCTTTATTAATTTATCTATCTCATATTTCTCTTGATAGTTTAAATGATTTACAGATATATTGAATTTTGATTGATCTATAGATTCATTGAAATCTATAGTATTCTTATTTAAGGTGTATCTTTCTTCTGTAATGTCATCTTCTCTCTGTGTAATTTTTAGGTTCTCATCTTGAATTCTTTTATAATATCTAATCCGATTAAAAAATCATATCGGATCTCATCTCCTTCTACTACGAAAACATTCATAATTCTTTCGGTATTGAATATTTTTATTTTTATTGCTATCATTCCCCTTGTTTTCTTTGCACCATTAATCGTTCTTAGATTTGTTTTCCATACATTTTCTAATTTCTCGTTTCTTATGTTCAATAATTTTGAATTTATAAATGATATGTTTGCCCCTGAATCGTATATTCCCAAAACTTCGATTGTGCCCTCAAGAATTAGCTTAATTTTGATTAATGGTGGGGTTCTCAGTTTTTTGGATTTGTTTCAAATAATTCTGTCTCTATTTCTGCATTATTTACAACTCTTATTCCATTTCTTTCTTTCGTATCTTTCTCATTTGATTTGAACCAACAAAGAGATTCAGGGTGATAGCGATTCATTTTCCCTTTCTTTTCGCAAGTTTTGCATGGAAGTTTTTGTTGCCTCTTTTCCGGAATTTCTTTAACCTCTCTATGACCAGTTTTCCTTTTTATCAAATGTTCCAAACTTCCTAACTCCGTAAAGAGATCTTTGGGTGTGTTTAGTTTTTGTCTATTAATCCTATCGGTTATAAATTCTGGTAATCCTACTGCGATGAGGTCGATCGTGGTGCTATCCTCGATTTTTTTATTCATTTCTAACAAAATTCTTTCTTTTTTTAACGCGTAATCTAGTAACGAACCGTTCATATATTTATATAGAATTGCGTGTCTGATCGAAGTCCAACCTTTGTTTGTATATGTATCGCAGAAGCTCTCTTCCCAAGTGCTCCAATCTGATATTAATGTATTTTTTATGAGCATTGAATTGTACCAGTCTATAGCTGAGCCCTCTAGAAATAGTCTTAAGACTTCGATCTTTTCTGTGTCTTCGCGGATTGTTAAACGCGCACATTCACTCATGAAAGTCTCTAACCACTGTTTTCCGTTACCAATTTTTAGTTGTAAACTTTTCAAGAACAAATTTTTCTGTTACTTTTTTTTAATTACGGCACTTGTTTTCTTCACTTGTTGGTGTATGTTGTGATTCTTCAATGATTTCTTCTGGATAATATTCGTAGATGATTACATTATCATTTTCGTCTAAGTATTTTCCCTTTAACTCTTCTGTTACTTTGATCCAAATTCTCCTTGATTCGTGTCTCATTTTTAGACTCTCTCTCACTTTTTTTACGGCGTTGATTTTCACCAGTTCTATGTGATCTTTTAGCGGATAATATTCTTGTGGTACTCTATAGAGTTTCCCGTCTGGTGTTCCAATTGCTATCAGACATAGTACGTTGGTTTTTTTTGTCTGCCATTGGGACCACTTTAAGCGAAAGCAATAGTTTGTCTACTGCCATGATTAATAATGTCGTTTTATAATGTGCCGTAATTCTTTTCCCTTGTTCCGATTGGGTCAAATAACGATATTGGGTTTCTGTAAGGATATCAGTATTTTTTTATTAATAACAATAACGATTTTAACAGTTATAACAACCTTATAGACTAACTTAATACTATATAACTATTCTTACCTGTAAGGATATCAGAAACGACATTAAGAGTTATTATCTTCCAATCGTCTTCACCTTACAGTAATTAATCCTGTTTACCGTTCGGTATCTCTTATTAAACTGACGACAATTCGTCGGTTAGGAACATAGGACAGCGGTTCGGTGTTCCCAGTGTCCTTGTTTGTTTACATATTTAATTGGCGCATCAAAGGCGAATTATCTTATTAGCGAAGTGATACTATAGTATTGCTTTACATATATATATATATATATCTTTATACGTATCTTTTCATTATTTAATTATTTTATCTGTATGAAAAAAAAAAAAAAAAAAATTTCTGTGTACGTATATGTATTATGTAGCTCCGCCATTCTCCTCGCGCTGTTCAGAAAATATACCAACAAAATAGCAAACGCCCACAACAGGCCAGCACGTGAATTCTGACCACACTGTTACAGGGTAACAATGATGAGTAAGCTATCGCTGGCCATTGACTCAAGTCCGCCGTACGAAGTAAGAAAATTCAAGGACGCCCCGGGAATCTACTACGAACGGATCGGAACGTTGAATCTCTGCACGGACGCATGGACGCTTGCAGTGCAGATGGATCTAACGCATCTTGCCTTTATGGAATCCCGGATCTCTCACTCCCTCTCTGACTTCCGGGAGAAATGTGAGAAGGTCATAGGGCCGGCAAATGTCTGTGGACGGATGCTGGACCACATCGCTCGACTTTCGGAAAATATTCAAGAAAAAGTCGGAGTGGTCCACGACCTCGTAGGAGCCGACCATCCCAGAAAACGACGCGGTCTTGTCGATGGACTAGGTTCGGTCTTGAAATCGATCACTGGAAATCTGGACGCAGCCGATGGAGAACGATTAGAGGCGGAAATCGCCGCCCTCCGTGGATCAGGGGAATCCCTTAAAGAAGGGATGAAAAAGCAACTCCAGGTCATAGAAACGACGCTGGACATATTCAATAAGTCATCTGTCACAGCCGACCGCAACTACGCCAAGCTATTAAAAATGGTGGATTCGGTAAACAAATACCTGACGAATCAAACCGGGACATTACGAAATGTGCAACATTTCACCAAAAGTTTGACGCTCATGGAGGACTACGTGGAAACCTTTCTGAGGGAAATCAAGGATGTAGTCGACCTATTCGCCGGCGTTACAGCAGGGACCGTGAGTCCTGCCCTCATCACGCCACAACGATTGACGCAGTATTTGACCGAAGCTTTACCTCACCTCCCAAGAGGACACAGTTTTCCGCTACCCGTTACGAGGAAAAACGGAGCAGAAATGTTGCGCTTGGCGACCCCAAAAGCCTATAGAAAAGGCGAAATAATAACGCTGTTGCTAGAAATACCCCTAGTGGAACAATCAGAATTCAGCCTAAATCGTATGTATCCCCTTCCCGCTAAGGGAGTAAACGATACTTTTTTCTATTTGGAGACGCCCGAAAACCCCATAATAGTGGATAAAGAAAACGGGAACTTCCTCCAGTTAACATGGATGGAACTAAAAACGTGTAAGGTGCAAGGAAATCGATACCTTTGTCGCAACAGGTACCCTTCCATGGACATAACGGAAAATGCGCCTTGTGGCGTGCTCATGTTCACCGAAGGAACGTTGGCCTCCGGACACCGATGCCCAAAACGGGCCGTCACGTTGAAGGACATCCTCGTCATCAGCCTACAGCAACCAGGACTATGGCTATATGCAGCACCGCACGACGAGGTCATGAGTATTGCATGTGATGATGCGCCATTAAAAGCAGTAATCCTCCGGGGAACCGGAACGCTCACCCTTAGTGGACGATGCACCGCTAGTACAAGGAATTTCAAAATCAAGGCAGCAAGGAGCAAGATGCAACTAATACAAGATAATAGCTACTTGCCTGCGCACAATTTAACGCTAACGACGGACGAAGAAGCAGCAATACCGCAAGTGGTAGACGTCTGCGAGGAAATAACTCTAGAACGAGTAGTAAGCAACCCTGATGAGCTGAACAAACTCGGTGTTCGCATCAGAGGAATGGCAAAAGAATTGGACCAGAATCCGTCTACTGTACCACACCATCGGCCAGTACTCCTTAGGGACGATATCTCTACTCGTCCTCGCCGGGTATATTATAATCACTTGTATTAAGCGAAAAGCACTAACTTAGCTCGCCGGAGACGAGCGAAAAGAAAAAATTACATTATTTCTTTTCTTTTTAGGGGGGAGGGATGTTGTAACCCGATAATAAGTAGTACGTATTAAGTAGTACATACACCGAGTAGGTTTAACATTGCGCTGACTCGGCATTGCGCAATTGTCAGAAGCCGCGCGAACGCCGACGCAGCCGAGTTCCAAATTAAAATTACTTCGGAAAAGAATCTCCAAATCTGGGAAAATAATGTAAACCAGATTTGGAGCACAAAAAACAAGAACAATGTTGACTAAGCTGTTCCACTAATAATCCTATAAAAGGACCAGCCAGCCAACATTGAGGCAGTCTGAAATTTAACTTTATAACCTGTACGTGCGGATTTACGTAATAAATCCGTCTTTCCTTTCTCTTGTTCTTGTGCAAAATAAACTATTCTTATTTTACTTTGACGTTTCACTTGGGTTCTAACCCTTAATTAGAATATCCCTAAAAATACTGTGCAGTACGTAATCGTGCGGTACAACACAAGCCTCGAAAAAATATAAACGCTCTCGAACCTTCTCAACCGCTTCGACGATCGAGCAGGGTCACAAAAAACCCTCTTGCTCATGCTGCTCAGGAACACATGGAACATCACATAAACCAATAACTGAATTTTCATAAATCGCGAAGAAAGAATATAGGAAAGAAATAAGCAACCCTAAGATTCCCACAATAAACGAAAGCATAGAACCTCCACCGATAGTTAGATGGAAAGAACACACACTAATAGACCGTCAAAATAAGCGAGAGACCGAGAGTTTAGAGGAACCACGGATCACCAAACGGGCAACGACCCCCCCCCCCTCCATTGACGAGTCCGAAGCAATAGATATATACCCTTTACCACCACCGATAGAGAAAAAACATAAGTTAATGACTCAAACGTCGATAACGAAGAGAAAGAACAATCTTTATCAAGACATTGTATAAACACAAAAAATAGTAGTTCGTAAACCATAGTAGTTTAGACGACGATAGCAAAGAAGAAGATAGTAGACTAATCGAAACAAGAGATAACCTGGAGATAAGAAACGACAACATAATTTGATTCGCCAACGCAGACGGCACAGTATCGGACGAAATAGGGAAAAGGCTTATTAAGAAGGTATTATTAAATGAATGTACACCGTTAAAAAACATTCAATAGGAGAAGTAATAGTTTCAACCAAAAATAATAAGAAAATTTTCGCGTTGATTATACGGGAAAATGATCAAGTCCAATTAACAGAAATAACTATCAGAAAGGCTTTCCAAAATTTAAAACTAACTATGGCAGAGGTAAACGTCAAATCAGCCAGCATTTCACGAGCTGAAAGTAATCTAAGGACACCAGTTTGGAATCAAATTAAATAATTATATAATAGAAGAAACATTACCCAACGACGTCACGATAACAATCTGCTAACACAAAATTATAATTCAATATTGGCAAAAACATATCAAATCCAACAAATAAAAGTAACAGCATTCTACCCTCACAATCAGTCAAACGGCTCTCTCGAGAGAAGCCACCAAGTATTGGTAGACTACCTGAAACACTATATAAAAAAGGGACTGGGACGAATGGCTCTCACACGCAGCTATGTCATATAACACTAGCGTACACGAAGGCACAAACTTCACACCATATACCCTACCCTACACATCTTTAGTAGGGAAGCAAGAATACCATCAGCTATAACATTATTAGCCAACGCAATGACATTTGACGATTAGAGTAAAGAAAAACTAGAACAAACCACGAAAGACAGAAGCAATGCGAAGGAAAATTTAGAGAAAGCAAAGTAAAAATCCAAAGAACATTACGAAAAAAACTGAAACCGATAGAACTGACAATAGGGCCGGAAGTATATTTGATCAAGAACCATAAGACGAACAAATTGGATGATAACTATTTAGGGCTGTTACATATGTAACTTATAATGTTGCTTGGTGTCGAATCAGGAGGGAGGAACCTTATTATACCGCTTGTCTCGCTCGCTCGCTAAGACGTACTCCTCTATCGCGCTACCCCAGTTGGCTCCTTGCCGCGCTCTCACACACACACACTCACACTCATACCTCGTGTACTCGCACGTACATACACTTCTCTCTCCCGGAGTTTCTACCATCGCGACACACATACATCACAAGGGCCATACATAATCACGAATATCATTGCAGACAAGAATAACATAAAAACTGATTTGCGTAATAATAAAAGAAAAATAGACAAATAAAATAAATAAAAAGTACACAAATAAAAAGTAAATCAAAATAAATAAATAAATAACAAAAATTAAATAGATTAACCACATAAATAATCAACGTCCACAAACGAGTATAAGCAGCATTAAGTAAAACGCACAATAATCATACTTACGATACCGTATTTCTTTTTTTTAAATTATATTCGTAACCTGCGATCAATCATCAGGACTATAATCAGGTGAGTTGTAAGAGGTTGGGGTTTGGTGAGGTAGAGCCACTGCTCCATCTCCCCTTAGTAAGGCAGCACATCGGCTGTCTTGAGTCTTCTAATCGGATTACGCTGCAATAGCATACTGGATAACGGGTTTGGGTGAGTTAACAAACGGTCCTTATAGTTGACTGTGTATCTTTTTGCCTCGTCTCGGATGGTTGGGATTTCCAGGTACTCATTGATTTCCGAGTTGCGAGCATACCAGGGCGCCGATGCAAGTACCCTTAGAATATTGTTTTGGGCTCTCTGAAGGCACATGACGTTGAATTTGCTGGCTGTGGACCACAGTTGGATACCATATGTCCAGATCGGTTTTATTATAGAGCAATATACCCGTAACTTGTTGGATAGCGATAAGGTAGACTGTCTTCCGAGGAGGCAGAGCAAGTTTTTAAATCTTAGGTTGGTTTCATTACACTTCGTTTTTATATGGTCTTTCCAAGTCATCCTACGGTCCAGATGAAAGCCGAGATATTTGACGCAGGTTAATTGAGGCAGTGTATCAGGTCCTAGGTTAACCGGGGGACAAGTTTCACGTCTTAGAGTAAACGTAATGTGGTAAGACTTCGGGGCGCTTGCTGTTATGCGCCACTTGATCAGCCAAGCATTTATGGCATTGACCTGGGTTTGCAACATTCTGATCGCTTCATTTGGGTCGCGGTTACAGCTCAGAAAAGCCGCATCATCAGCAAATGTTGCTACAGCTGATTTAGATGACTGGGGTATGTCACTAGTAAATATGTTGTAGAGAACCGGTCCAAGTACGGGGCCCTGGGGTACTCCGGCTCTGCAGCTAAAAAGAGAAGATCTTGCGTCACGGAGCTTGACTTGAAACTTTCTGTCTCTGAGATAAGAGTCGATCAGCAGGTAGTAGGAGTGTGGAAGGTACTTTTTAATTTTGCAAAGTAGACCTTTATGCCAAACCCGGTCGAAGGCTTGTTGAACGTCGAGAAAAGCAGCCGAACAGTGTTCTTTCTTTTCTAGACATTGTCTTATCGTACCATAGACTCTGTGAACCTGCTGTATAGTCGAGTGATGCTTCAGAAAACCAAATTGGTGGTCAGGTATTACTTGGCCCATATCGAGGCAAGGGGATAATCGTGCCAGGATGATCCTTTCCCACAATTTTGACAACGCAGGCGTCAGACTAATGGGACGATAGGATGAAATTTCGTTTTGCGGCTTGCCAGGCTTATGGATCATGACGATTTGGGATGTTTTCCAGAGTGCAGGAACATATGAGGTTCTCATTGTCAGTGTGGCATTGATGAGAATGATCAGAAAGACAATGCACTTCTTACAATTAGGAAGCTGTTTCAGTAGCAGGGGAGTGGTCAGGTCAAATCCAGGTGCTTTATTAGGATCCATTTTGGCTATTTCTCTAGCTACTTTCTTTGGTGAAGTAGGACTTAACGGTAGGCACAGTTGCAGATCTTGGTTTAAACCTTAATTCATTTCTGGATCTTCAGGACTATCTGTATTGTTGGGTTTAAAGACCCCAGCTAGGTATACAGCAAAGGCCTGAGATTTTTCTTAATCAGTCCGTGTCCATGTGATTCTAGTTCTAATAGGTAGAGAACAGTGTTGCGGCTGCGGGAGGTACTGTGTTGCCTTCCAGAGGTTGTGAGTTCCACTTCCGTTTGGAGACATTTTCACTAATCCCAGCTTGAGCGATTCATTTGTAGCATGAGCCAGGAGGTCTTTAAGCTCTTTAATGGCTCGCTTTAGTCTGGTTTTATCCGCGCTCCTGTGGGTCGTCTGCCAATTTCTGCGAAGGCAACGTTTTTCGACGATTTTTTCTTTGACTGCAAGAGGGATTGGTGCCCCACGCGATGAATCCTTGAGCTTTGGAGTACTAGACCAAGCCGCCACTTGGATCAGAATTGTGATATAGAGACACGTGTCGTCCACTTCCTTCGTGGTTTTGAGTGGGACATTAAGTTTAACGTTTAATTCCAGAAAACCTCGAAAGTATTGCCATTCGGTTTTATGATTGTGAAGATAGTCGGTATGAGTGTCACTGGCAAGTAACACTACCCAAGTGTCGCTCAACGACTGGAATGAAATTTCGCACATCAATAAAACATAAAAAATATTGAACCGGTGTTTTTTCTTTTTTCCTAAATGAGTATTCTAAGGGTGTAAACCATCCAGTAAGGGGGTGAAAATCCAAAAAATCATTGAGAAAGTTGTCTAAAGAATTATCAGAAATTCTTTTGAGGTAAAAGTTTCTATTCCTCTCGGCAAAGTATTGAAAAAGTTATAACCCCGTAACGGGTGCGGAACACCTCTAAATTGGGGGTTGAAAATGGAGAAAAACAAAAAAAAAATTATATAAATCGTGAACATGCAATTTCTGAAAATATTTTTTTGCTTAATATGTCCAGCTTTCATTGCGTCTAATAATTTAAAAAAATTCAACCCCTACGAGGCTCAAAACACCCCAAAATAAGGGGTCGATAGTGTCAAATAACGAAAAAAAATCTATAAAACGCAAATATGCAATACTTATAAAATTTATTCTGCTGAATACGTAGCTTTTATCGCGACTAATAACTAAAAAATAAATCAACCCCCTACGAGGCACATAACATCCCGAATAGTCCAGGACTTTTAGACTTTTGCAATGCAAAAAAATCCTACTGCGCGATTTTTTGATTGGATTATGTCAGGGGGTGTCTCCTAAATATAAATCCAAGTTTGTGTCGTCTGAAACCTTGTGCGTTAGCCGCCATCTTGGAAAACGCCTTTTTGCAAATATCTCGGAAACGGCAAGTTTTACGTTAAAGATTGTAAATATCTTTTTTTTATAGATAATACAATTTCCCATTTTTTTTATTTGAAACTTTTTTTTCTGCTGTTAATATTTCTCGAGATATAGCCGATTAAAAAACAATTATTTGTTTTTGTAAAATATCTCGATCATTTTTGGAAATACGGTAAAAAATGTGGTAATCAGAATTACAGAGCATGAATTTGTCTACAATTTTTGTATGTTCTGATTACCACATTTTTTACCGTATTTCCAAAAACGATCGAAATATTTTCCAAAATCAAAAATTTTTTTTTTTAATCTGTAACGGTCCCACATTCCATTCCCACTGTTGTCACCTACTCCTAATCTCTTTTCCCTTATCACTCAAATTCTTTCTTTCAAACCCTTTCTTCCAGCCTCTTCCATCCTCTCAAATCAGTCCTCCTCCAACACCTAAACTGCATAGACGTTACACCGCTCCATCACAAATAATAAACTTATTCACTTGCATAAATATACGCGCACTTTATTCCTCACCGCTTACCATCCGTCACATGGTGTCAGAAGTTGGATTCGACCAACGCGAATCATCAAAAAAATGTTTAATAACAACAACAAATTACACAAACGACACAGCGAGCACAAAAAAAATAAAATAACAATAATTTAACACAAGTGAAAAAGAAAGGTTGGAGACAAATCACATCAAATACAGACCACACTATACATTATACTCTACACAACGTACACGCAAACGAAGCAGCAAAGAAAGAAGAAACAACACATACGCAACGATCACCGATAACACACACAACGAAGCAACGAGCGAGGAACAACCAGTGTTGCCAACTTAGTGGTTTTCTCGCTAAATTTGGTGATTTTCGAAAGCCGTTCGGTGGGGAAAAATAGCATCTAGCGGTTAGCGGGAAAATTGGTGGTTTCACGAAATATTCGCTGGTTTTTTAGTGAAATTTGGTGCCCTCAAAGCTATGGTTATGCAGGCTCGATTTTCATTGATGGGAATACTCACCAGTTGACCGATTAGCGCGAAAATGTGTGGTTTTGAAATAATTTTAATGTTTTTTCCAAGAAATTGACTTGTGACTAGTGGCTTTAAAATATTTCTCGTTTATGCCCGAACATTATTTTGTAATAGTCTGTTTTATTATATAATGAACAAATTATCTTCTAAATAGTCCGTATTGAGATCAACATAAAAATAGTTAACAAAATTTTGTCATATCTCTGAAAATAATTAAAGACTGTAACGAAGTAATCATCAAAATTCAGCATATTCGCCGAAAAGATCATCTGCCATATCGTCGTCGTGGCTTTCTTCAATTAGTTTCAAACTCGAGTCAGCTACTTTTTTTGGATACGTATTGTTTGAACCAATTTTGCGTAGGACTTCTGCTGGCAACTCGTAGTTATGGCAACATTGGTTATTTCTTTTTAACTCGAAACGAATAGACAAAATTGCATTTGTCATTGCCAGTGACATCCTGTTGCGCAATTTATTCTTCACGAGATTCAATTGGCTGAATACTCGTTCCACTTCAGCGTTCGAGTAAGGTAAAATCAGCATCGAGAGAGCAAAATTTACCAACTCACTGAACGGATTCCTTCCAGATGCGTCCTTGTATTTCCTGACTTCATTCCAGAACGCTATCGTATCCATTTTGTTGTGCCAATCGATCAAGTTGATTTTTGAAATCTGTAACTCAATGGCGTCAATGTCTTTGGAACTACTTATGTTCACGTAGTGTAGCAATGGCGTTATTGGCTCATTGACAGCTCTCAATACATTGTCCACGGACAGCAATGATATTTTTTTTAGAATGACGATGTTCTCCGGCAATCGTTGTTTAAGCTGGTGGAAGAGTTTAAGTAAAAATAATTTACATCGGTCTCGAATGCTTTCCTCTTGATGACAATCGAGTTTTCGCTCCTTTCTGAGGTGTTCAAGTTTTGTTTCAAAAGAATGTCCCAAGTATGGCTTAGGGTCTAGATAATCGTCGAGAGCATTTTCCAGAGGATCTAATTTGTAAGTTGGTAGCACCAGTTTTTTTTGCAATTCCTTGCACGACCAAAGTAAGGTCACTCAGAAGCTTTACGTGATCATTTTTTTCACTCTGGAAAGCTTTATTCAAGGCTTGTATGTCTGATAAAATTGGCCTCAAGAAAAGAAGGTACAACATGTTGTTTTCGTCACAATACATGTTGTACAAAATCTCCGCAGTGTAACATTTCTCCGAGAGCCTTGCTATACCGAAATGAGTTTTCAACTCTAGCCACTGATCCAAAGTTCGACTCACCGCCGCCTCGATTGACAACCACCTTGTCCCGGAAACCTGTAATAATTTTAATGGCCGACCACCAGAGTTGATCGCCTCATAAAGCTGGGAGTACTGCAATTGACGCATTGCAGATTTCGAAAACCAATTGTAGGTTTCATGCGTTAAGAATTCAAGATTCCGCGGGAGCGTGTCAGCCATTGCATGAGACACGGCTAGTTGCAGCGAGTGGCAAACGCATTTGATCAAAATCAGAAAAGGAATTTCGGCCTTGAGTTTTGCATAAACTCCGTTATTTATGCCCACCATTACTGAAGCATTATCAGTCCCAATGGCCATCAAATTTTGAATATTTAACTTCCTTTCCCGAAGAATATTTTTGAGAGAATTGACAATACCATCAGCATCACACGATTCTAGCTTAGCCAGTGCCAAAAAGGTTGAGACGGTTCTCTCGTGTTTATTGCTGAAGTATATGATGCCAATACCCAACATTTTGTTCACAGATATATCGTTCGACTCGTCCAATAAGATACTGAATTTTCCATCTCCAATATCGTCGCGTAACTCGCTGTTGAAGTGAGGACCCAGTACATTTTTTATTATCTCGCTGCATTTTGTTCTGTGCATTCTTACGTTTCCGCAAACTTCACTGTCCTTGAAACGACGCTTGCACATTTCACTCAAATGATCGCACGAAACGATCGCACTATGAGCGCAGAGAAAAAGTGCCATGGAACTTTCAGCAGCTGATGAGGTGAGCGATTGTTTGGCAAAATTCAATTTTGTTTGTAGTTGAGTAGAAAATGGTTCTGCAGCTTTAATGTGTTTGGTTGTTTTGCTGTGGTTCACCAAATCAACGTATTTGGCAGTTAAGTCACACTTGCAGAATTTACAGTGAGCCTTCGTATCGTTGCCCAGCACCTGTTTTTTTTCATAATACTGGATTTTATTTCTTGGGACACACATAGAATTAAAAGGAAAAATTATATGTACCTGAATGATCCATTCTTTCAAATGAACGTCTGTCAGCCAGACATTCCGAAATTTTTGGACGTACGTTTTATCCTTGGATTCTTTCCCCATATTCGACGACAAAGGTGTACAAATTTTATTTTAAAGTTCGCGAGGCTGTAGAAATAATACTTAAATCAAATTAGTATCCGCCTGCTGCTGGTTGAAGCCCGTCGATAGTAGAGGAATAACAAAGTCTTGCAGTGCTCACACAACACACAGCACTGACAATAGCGGCCAACGGTGGCAAATGCGCTGTAGAACTTGCCGGCTGCCGGTAGAACCTATTTCACATACCTACGTTTTTCGGGCATTTACAAATTGTGGGCACTGTGCCGCACTGTGTCGCTACTGTCGCTCTATGTTGGTGGTTGGAAAACTCCCTTTAGCGGTTTTTGGCGGAATCTGTGAAGGCAGTTAGCGGGGCGACGACAATACGGGCTGGCAACACTGGGAACAACGAACGAGCCACACACGACACGACCTCAGCCACAGCAGCCCCACTACGCCAACACACAGACGGAACAACGAAGACGCACGCACACAACGATCACCAACATCTCAGCCGCTACGCGTGAGCCACCGTCCCAGCGCATAAAAGATCAGCTGATGCTTACGCTCACCATCGTTCTTCTGGCATTGTAAGTACACTCCACTCAAAAATCTTTTGCATGCTAGCTCTAAAAATCGCATATTCGTTCATGGTGGAAGTAATTCACACACAAACATTAATAACTACACACGGAATGTAAACATTTTTTTTTGTTGTCTACCCCTCTCGAAAACTTTTCGACCAAAAAAAATTTTTTTTTACATTTAACCACCAACGAACAAAAATGTACATTTAATAGCCACAGTTCAAAGTTAATAAACATGTCTCCATGTCATTTTATCGCGGTGTAACCTCCAATCCACCGACCAAACCACTCCGTAGAACAAATAGACGAAATTCAGTACCCCCACATTTTTACCCAAACATTGAACACCAAATTATTACAATGGCCGAAAATAACAACACATTTACATTGAGAGACGCTTTTAAAGTTGTCCGTATACGATGGAAAAAATATAAGAATAGAAGAGTACGCAAAAACAATTAACCGAGTCAATGAATGCCTTTCAGATGGCGAACGATCTAAATTATTAAAAATGATCCCACTCAAACTGAACGGCATCGCACGTTCAGTCATCGATGCAAACCCCCCAAATTCTCTAGAATCACTCCTAAAAATATTAAAGAAAACACTTAGTAAAAATAAAGATTTGGCAGACTTAGAAAATGAAATAGAATCATTCCCACAAAATTACGGTGAAACAGTTATTGAATACGCAGCGAGAACGCGCGACATTCTTAATAATATAATAGATAAATTATCGGATGTATACAACGCAGCCGCACAGAGAACATTTCTAGACACACGAATCGACGAAGTAACAGCTAGGGCAAAAACAGCTTACGTTAGAGGACTAATACCTGCAATAGGTTCTCATTTGATTCTCCATAACGCAGAAACATTTGATAATATCATAGATCGAGCTCAAACAATAGAATACGAAATCGAGAAACAAAAGCGAATGCGCGGAACACTCGATATCACAAACACCGCAAAAGTACATTTCACAGAACACAAAAACCCAGGAAAATTTTGCGAACTTCATCAATCATATACACACGACACAAAAGACTGCTTCACAATAAAAAACATGCGCGAAGGTAAAAATTCTTGGCGCTTACAAGAAACATCCGATCGATACCGAAATAATTCACGAGACAGATACACTCAAAACAAAACCAGAAATTCTAGTGGCCAATACAGAAACGACTCAAACGACAGATAAAGAAATTACTCAAATGACAAATATAGAAATCATTCGAGAAACCGATTAAACGACAGATACAGAAACAAACGACAGATACTCAAACGCCGAATACCGAAATTATTCAGACGACAGGTACAGAGATAACTCTAACGACAGATACAGAAACTATTCAAACGATAGATATTCAAACAGAATTAATTCGAACGACAGACACAAAAACTACTCCCGAGATAAACACAGAGACAATTCCCAAAATCGATACAGAAACAACTCATTTGAGCACCACCAAAACGAATATCGAAAACGACCTAATACGACTAAAATGCCGAGCAACGAAATTCTCAAAATAATTCACCCGGTAGAAATACCCCGACAAAATCAAGAACGAACAGCACAGAACACATTGATACACTTTTCGAAAAAGTAGACCTAAAAAACTAAGACAACGTCTCGCGGAAAAGTGCGACACGAGACTCATCACCAGAGCGCTAAAAACATTCAACAACAATCCTCAAAACAATAACGCATCAATTCATACAACTAATGTATCCAAAAATAGCACAGAACGACTACAAAACCTTAAATCATTGTATTGGAATTTGCAGGAATCCAATAGATGAGAGTTTGGTGTGGGTGATAAGGAAAATCTTTATTCACAGTGTATCGGGGTTTGAGTTATTCTATGAATCGTTTTTACACATGTTTTTATTTCGCACTACCTGGCGACTCGATATCACTCGGATAAACTTTATTGAACGTAAATGTAACAAAATGAATAAGAACAACTGGCTCGAGAAAGCCTTTTTTATAAACGTATAAAAATAAGAGTCGAGAGACCACGTTCTGTCTCCCATGAGATTACGACGACGAAGAAAGACAGCCGAGCTCCTCGAGTCTTCCCGAACTCATGCCCGACCACCTCGTTCTCCCATTGGCCTAGTCATCTCTCGCGTCATAGGGTATTGTCGACTCGCGAGAACTTAAGGCTAACGTGCATCAAACTACTTCAACAGATTGCTTCATTTAAACCACCTCAATAACGAAAAGAAAGTACACATTTTACAACTAGTTTCCGAATACCCAAAACTCTTTTTTCTACCAAACGACGAACTTGGTCACACAACAATAACACAACATAAAATTCCCACGACAGACAACAAACCTATTAACACAAAACAATACCGATTTCCACCTGTACACAAAAAAGAGGTCCAAACGCAAGTCAATAATTTATTGGAGAAAAACATCATCTAACCTTCCCTCTCACCCTATAACTTACCAGTTTGGGTCGTACCCAAAAAGGCAGACTCACAGGGCAACAAGAGATGGCGAATGGTTATCGATTTTCGCAAATTAAACGCGGAATTAATATCCGACGCTTATCCATTACCGAGTATCGTAGATATTCTGGACCAATTGGGCAAAGCGCGATACTTCTCCATTTTTTACTTAGCGTCCGGCTTCCATCAAATCGAAATGGATCCCGACCACAAATAAAAAACCGCATTTTCAACGGCAAACGGACATTTTGAGTTCAACCGTATACCATTTGGGTTGAAAAATGCGCCCGCAACATTCCAACGATTGATGGATGTCGTATTACCAGGACTCCAGGGTAATGACCTGTTCGTATACCTGGACGACATTGTTATTTACGCTGACACTCTCGAGGAACATGCGACAAAATTTCGGCGATTAGCGAAACGCCTAACCGAAGCAGGTCTAACCTTGCAAACCGATAAATGTCAATTCTTGCGAACAGAAGTCACATATTTAGGACACACAATTACGGAAGAAGGCGTAAAACTCAACAACACAATAGTAAAATCCATAACAGAATTCACACCTCCAACTGATAAAAAAAGCATAAAGCAATTCACAGCACTTGCAGATTATTATAGACGTTTCATTAGAGACTTCACAAAAATCGCAGCACCACTAACAAAACAATTGAAAAAGATGTGAAATTCCAATGGACAGACGAAAGCCAAAAAGCATTCGAATTACTCAAAAACAAAATTATAGAACGTCCAATTTTGCGTTATCCCGATTTTGAAAAACCATTCACACTTACCACAGACGCTTCAGACTACGCAATAGGCGCAGTCCTAAGTCAGAAATATAATAAATTCAACCACACCGTAGCATTCTATTCAAAAACAGTCTTGAGACCACAACAAGCATACGACACAATGAGAAAAGAATTGTTAGCCAGTAGTCTTCGCAGTAGAATATTTTCGCCCGTATCTATATGGTAGACAATTTACATTGATTACAGATAATAGAGCTTTAACATATTTAAATAACAAATCCGACTTGCCACAGCAGCTTCAGCGCTGGCAAATGACCCTCAACGATTACGATTTTAAAATACAACACCAACCCGGAAAATTAAACCACGTCGCAGATGCACTATCCAGAAACTCCATTGCCGTTATGCCTATCAGACAAAGAGACAGTTCTTCAAAAGAAGAAAACACCTCAAAAAGACCGAAACACTCACACCAGCCAAACACACGACAACCCTCTGATTCAGACGAAGAATCAGGCAACCCAACACCCAAAAAGAAACAACAAGACGGACAGAAAACGGAAAGTGAAAACGAACATGAAAACAACACACACCACAAATCAGATCCAAAAATCGACGATGAATCTCCACATACAGAAGAGGAAACAAATATAAGAAAAGATAGCACAGACGTCATCACAGAAACAGAAGCAACGGAGGAGGAACTCACAAAATATATAACGACCCGGAAACGCACAAAGAACAATACGACAAAGGAAGCAAAGACGAAAAACAAGCGCAAACGACCAAGGACACGAGATGAAGTAACAACGGAAAAATATAACAAAAACAAGAAAAAGATTAACAAATCGAATGAAGAGAATGAAGAACAAAATGCACAGCGGCAAGTGTAGCCGAACTTTAACGAGGAAAAAATTAATGAATCGAATGAAGAAAATGAAGAACGAAACGCACAAGCGCAGATGCAAGCGAACTTTAACAAGAAAAAGATTAACGAATCAAATGAAGAAAATAAGGAACGAAATGCACAGACGCAAGCGCAACCGAACTTCACCAGGGAAGAAATTAACGCCTCAAAGGAAGAGAATTAACAGCGAAATGCACAGCCACAAGTGCAGCCGAGTTTTAGATCACCATCACCACCACGAACGTTCATAAAGAAGCCAAAACGTATCACGAACATAGGACCATACTCACCGGAAATGACACCCGAATACTTCGATTCGTTAGCAGAGTCACCTTCAAATAACAACGACGAAGTAAATCTATCTCTTGAAGGAAATATCGGAAATAACATTAACCTTACAGTAGAAGTACCACCGTTGCACAACAATCGAGCCAACATTTCGATCACAACCCGAAAATGTTGAACGAGTCACGAGGCAAACCTCTACACAAGCAGAGCCAAACAGCAATTCATCAAAAACAATATCAGACGAAAATAGCTCAAGTGGAAACAACTTAACAGAGGCAGACAGTGATACTCCATTCGTACCATCACAGTACTACAGAAAGAAAATGACACACAGAGAATCTCGCCCCGCAACTAGAAGGACAGAAATATCGGAAGTATTGAAATAAATGATAAAATGTTTCATGTACGGTAGCATTAAAACATTTGAATATTGGCGCCACCGACTATGTCGATTAGCATGAGCGATAATCGATATCTCGCACTCGCACGTTTTTCGCTCTCTGGTGTGATCACCACATTGTAATGGATTTGTTTTATACCAATAAATATCTTTTGCATCGTACCGCGTTTCTCTGAAAATATCCTACCAAACAACAGGTTATGGGCCCAGACAACGTGTCGCGAAAAGTATTTTTGGTGATAGAGAGTTTGTTCAAGTGAAAACTCCGAACTGAACGATCGCTTCTTTTTGAGGTTAAGCCGGCCAAGTGCAAAAGTTAAGTAACCAAAAAAAATGGAATCCGAGGTGATGAAAATCACGAAGTTAAAGAGTGCGGAGAACTGGGGACAGTGGAAATTTCAAGTGTCGGTGATACTGACGGACAAAAATGCCTTTGGGTTAGTGAACGGTGATCTTGTAAGGCCCGTGCTAACCCAGGAACCTACGGAAGCGCAGCGCCGAGCGTTTGGCGAATGGTCAAAGGCAGACAATACCGCTCAAAAGATTATTGCTACAAGTGTGGCAGACTCTCAATTAGTGTACATTATGAACTGCAGTTGTGCCAAGGATATGTGAGCTGCGCTACATAATCTTTATATGCAAAGGTCTGAGACGAGCATACACATGCTCCAACAAAAGTGGTACCAGCAAACGAAGGAACCGAAGGACAGCATGGCATCTTATATTGCAAGCCTTGGGTGAGCCAATAGCAGATTCAATGGTCATTACTAAAATTTTGATGACGTTACCAGCAGACTATAATCATTTTATCACGGCATGGGAAGCCTCTCTACGAGTGGAACGTACGTTGTCGAATCTGGTCGAGAGACTCCTTGCTGAGGAGGCAAGGTTTTCAACCCAACAACAGGATTTAACGGAGGCTCTGGCTGCGATGAAGATGGCATCGAAGAAGAAAGGACGGAACAAGAAAGGGAAAAAGATTTCTAAACCGTCTCAGGAAGCAGACTCTTCGGAGAAAGATGACGAAGATGTTTGTTTCAAATGCAGGAAACCAGGACATTGGGCACACGGGTGTCGGGCAGTGAAGGTAGAAGTTTCGTGTGAATATTGGAAAAAAAGGTGAATCGGTGGAAGCCTTGGGCAAAGGAGACATAAATGTTGTAGCCTACGATGGAAGTCAATGGGCAGAGAAACATTTATCACAAGTTCTATTTGTCCCTGACCTGAGATACAACCTATTTTCAGCCGGAACGGCATTGGACAAAGGTTTGCTCCAAATTTCAACAGCCAAGGGTTGTCGTTTTGAAATGAACGGGACTACAGTTGCAGTGGGAGTAAGGAGAAACAAGCTGTGCGAGATGCAGTTCCAAGTACTCGAACCAAAGGACGAGGAACCGGAAGCAAACGCAGCAGTCAAGGATACTCTTCAATCCTGGCACGAGAAACTCGCGCACCAGAACACTGTCTACGTGAAGCAGTACCTTAAAACACAAGGAATCCAGGTAGATGATCAGGAAGAATTCTTTTGCGAAGGATGTGTTTATGGTAAGTCGCACAGACAACCATTCCCAAAACGCAAGCCTGACGACTGCAAGTCGCAAGCTCCTGGGGAGCTTATACATTCCGATTTATGTGGCCCATTCCAAGAGGAATCCATAAATGGATCTCGTTATTTTTTGTTATTCAAAGATGACTATTCTCGCTACAGAACCGTCTTCTTCCTCAAATCAAAGAGTGAGACTGTAGAGCGGATCAGGGATTTCATTGACATGACAAGAAACCATGCCGGAAGGAATATAAGAACCCTACGCACAGATAATGGCTTGGAATTCGTGAATAAGGAAGTCAACGACGTGCTGAGAAAATCTGGAATACAGCATCAAAGGACCGTAACCTATACTCCGGAGCAAAATGGTGTTGCCGAAAGAGAAAATCGCACACTACCAGGTGGGCTGAAAAGTTCGAAGGCTGGCACATAGATGGCGCTACTAGTATTAAATCCGTATGATTTTTAGTTAGCCCTAACCTTTAAAAGATACGTGTATAAATTTGACAGCTATCGTACTATTAGTGTGTGAGTTGTAACAGTTTGAGTAAAGCAACTTTTGTCAGTTTGAAAAAATGGATAAAAAAGAATTTCGTGTGTTAATAAAGCCTTGCTTTTTGGCGAGAAAAAATACTATTGAAGCCAAGGCTTGGCTTGCTAAACATTATTCGGACTTTGCACCAGGAAAATCAATAGTTGAAAAGTGGTTTGCTAAGTTTAAACGAGGCGAAATGAGCACCGAGGACGATGCACGCAGTGGACGCCCCAAAGAGGCTGTTACCGACGAAAACATCAAAAAAGTCCACAAAATAATTTTGGATAACCGTAAAGTGAAGCTGAAACCCTAAAGATATCAAAGGAACGTGTTGGACATATGCTGAATGAATATTTGGATATGCGAAAGCTCTGTTCAAAGTGGGTGCCGCGCGAGCTCACAATCGACCAAAAACAACAACGAATCGATGATTCTAGGCAGTGTTTGGAGCTGTTCAATCGTAATAAACCCGAATTTTTGCGTCGATATGTGACAATGGATGAAACATGGCTTCATCATTTCACACCGGAGTCCAGTCGACAGTCAGCAGAATGGACTGCACGTGATGAACCGACTCCAAAGCGTGGAAAGACGCAAAAGTCGGCTGGCAAGGTTATGGCATCAATATTTTGGGATGCCCATGGTATAATATGCATCGACTATCTTAAAAAGGGAAAAACCATCAACAGTGACTACTATGTAGCGTTATTGGAGCATTTGAAGTACAAAATCGCGGAAAAACGACCCCATTTGAAGAAGAAGAAAGTGCTGTTTCATCAAGACAATGCACCGTGTCACATATCAATGAAAACGATGGCAAAATTGCATGAGTTGGGCGTCGAATTACTTCCACATCCACCGTATTCTCCAGATCTGGCCCCCAGCGAATTGTTCTTGTTCTCAGACCTGAAGAGGATGCTCGCTGGACAGAAATTTCATGCCGATAAAGAGGTAATCGCCGAAACTGAAGCCTTTTTTGAGGCTAAAGACAAATCGTACTATAAAATGGCATCGAAAAATTGTATGACCGCTATAATCGTTGCATCGCCTTCGAAGGCAACTATGTTGAATAATAAAATCAAATTCTATCAAAAAAAGAATTTTTTCTGTGCTAGCGTACGAACTTTTCAGCCCACCTTAGTTGAAGCTATGAGGACCATGATACACGCTAAAACTTTAGCGTTAAGGCTGTGGGCCGAGAGCATGAACACGGCACAGATTCCTGAAGGATCAGAAGAGTCGTCTAATGCAGAAGAATCGGACAGTGGAGATGAGTGGAATTCAGCAGGCAGCTCCGAAGATCAAGAGGAAGACGAAGGAATGTGACTCCAACCAAGAAGAGTCCTACGAGACAGAGACAGAATCAGAAGGCCAAGCAGATACGACAATGGAGTTGATCCGGATATGGTTCTTCTGGCAGAGAGTGACGAACCTAAAAGTTGCCACGAGGCAATGACAAGTTCATACGCAGCGCAATGGAAACAAGCAATGGATGAGGAAATAGAGTCACTAAAGAAAAACGATACGTGGATTACTGTACGCTGTCAAGAAGGAAGAGAGCCAATCGAGAACTGTTGGGTATACAAACTCAAGAGAAAATCCGACGGCAGCATCGATAGATTTAAAGCCAGACTTGTGGCAAAAGCTTATTCACAGAGGAAAGGGATTGATTACCATGAGACGTTCAGTCCAGTAGTAAAGTTCGATCAGATTCGTGTGTATTAACCAATGATCAACAAGAAAACAGGCTGATCTTGGCGATCTATATTAACGATGGATTGATAGCAGCATCAAACCAGGCAACCACAGACGAGTTGCTAACCCAATTGAACAAGGAGTTCGAGGTAACCAAAGGAAATTTGAGCCTGTTTCTGGGTTTCCAGATAGAACGGAGCGCAGACGGCTCTATTTTTCTGCACCAATCTGGTTATGTTAAGAAGGTACTGGAGAGATTC
This sequence comes from Netelia fuscicornis, assembly GCA_946811545.1. Lineage (NCBI taxonomy): Eukaryota > Metazoa > Arthropoda > Insecta > Hymenoptera > Ichneumonidae > Netelia > Netelia fuscicornis. Next base: position 36,169,003 of record OX328011.1, on the reverse strand, counting down.
AACATGGCTGACGCAAACCCAGTGGCCATCCCCATGGACAAACATCAGAAGCTAAGCGTCTTGGTGCACGGCAAGCTGAAACCTGAAGGAGTACGAGCACCATACCGAGAAGCCGTCGGATCCTTAATGTATCTAGCCATCGGCACAAGGCCTGATATTGCGTTTGCGTTAAGTACAGTGAGCAAATACCTAGAATCACCTGATCAAATACATTGGAATGCTGTGAAAAGAATTTTAAAGTATTTAAAAGGTACGGTAGACTTTGGACTAGTTTTTAAAACAGATAGAAATCTCGATCGGCTAGCTTTCAGTGATGCGGACTACGCAGGGGATGTAGAGACCCGCAAATCTACCTCAGGTTATATTTTCAAACTAGGAGAAAGTACTATTTCATGGTGCTCACAGAAACAAAAGATGGTTGCATTATCAACCACGGAGTCAGAATTTATAGCAGCAGCACAAGCTATAAAAGAGCTAATTTGGTTACATCGATTAGTAAACGAGATTACTAAAAACCAGATTGTAAAACCGCGATTACTTCTCGATAATCAGAGTGCAATTAGGCTGTTGAAAAACCCCGAGTTTCATAAACGCACCAAACATATTGATATACGATATCACTTTGCGCGTCAGAAAATTCAAGAAGGTCTTTTTCAGTTAGAATATATCCCGACCAAAGAGCAACAGGCGGATATATTTACAAAACCATTGTTAAGAGAACAGTTTTGCTATATTCGCAACTTGTTAAATATCAAGTCAAAGATATAATCCAAGATTAAGAGTAAGAAAAAGGCTGTATTCGAAGAAAGAAACCAAAGAGTCCATGAAAAGTGGGAGTATTGAAATAAATGATAAAGTGTTTCATGTACGGTAGCATTAAAACATTTGAATATTGGCGCCACCAACTATGTCGATTAGCATGAGCGAGAATCGATATCTCGCACTCGCACGTTTTTCGCTCTCTGGTGTGATCACCACATTGTAATAGATTTGTCTTATACCAATAAATATCTTTTGCATCATACCGCGTTTCTCTGAAAATATCCTACCAAACAACAGGAAGATGTAACAAACAAAAACAGAATTGTCACCACACACAAAATATCCTAGCACGAAAAGACAATATCGCATACTTCCTATCAGCAGACTGTACAATGAATACGATGATATCAGAAATTCTACAGGAAAAAGGCAGAATCAACCAACAATCACTTTTGGACTGTAACCCCCAAATTGGCGACATTCTAATTACTCGCCGAGGAATCACTTGCTATTTCACGATCATCTGTAAACAGAAATCAAAAGATTCACTGTCCATCACAGAACTTCGAAATTGCTTAAAAACACTATTCGAAGTATTCAATAAATTGCAGCTAGAGACTTGTACGATCCCAAAGGACCCTAAAATTCTAAATCCGTTCGTTTGGGAATAATCATTCCCAAATCATTCGTACGAGAAAAATCAACGAATTCATGTACAAACATTACATTATGCCATGGTCTACTGTCAGTACCTCCACAACCACGCAGGAAAGATATCATCCAAGAGTTTCACAGCTCAAGAATCGGTGGACATAATGGACTATCGAAAACATATAATCGAATCCTATCACAATACTACTGGAAAAACCTCAAAAACGACATTCGAGAATTCATCAAATACTGTTTCGATTTTCAAAAGAATAAACTGGTACGAGTGAAAGATAAAGCACCCATGATCATCACCGATTCTCCAGCAGAACCATTCGATAAGGTCGCAATCGACATCGTAGGACCCTTACCAAAAGCCACACAAGGGCACGAATATATGCTGACCATTTTGGACCTTTTCAGTATATTCGCCATAATGGTTCCATTAAAGCAACAAACTTCAATGGATATCGCTAAAGCAATGACTACAGCCTTAATAACCACATTTGGTGCTCCCCGAGCAATACTATCGGACCAAGGAAGAAACGTTATGTCAGACACGTTCAAACAATTCGCCGAACTCTTTCAGATCCGACAATACAAAACAACAGCATATCATCCTCAATCAAATGGCACATTAGAACGATATCATCACAGCCTCACTGAATTCCTAAAACATTTTACTGGCGACAATCCCAATTGGGACGAACTCCTTACACTCGCAACATTCTCTCACAACACAAGCACACATGAAAGCAGCGGATTCACACCATACGAACTCGTCTTCGGAAGAACAGCCCGTACACCTTCAGAATTTCCACCTCCAGAAACAACAATAACATATGACGACTACATGACAAACCTCACGAACAACTTAAGGGGGGAAACCGGTTTATGAGGTCGAAATTTTGCTGTTTTTCATGATTTTTTTTAACCAGGAAGGAATAATCACAAATTGTTTAAACTTGGAAGATATTTTATTTATGTTTTCAAGTACACTTTAAAAATTTTTCAAACAATTTCCGCCGGAAATAGTGGAGTTACCGCGTGCAGTCCATGGGCGATTGCCATCCGAGCATTTGGCTGGCGTACATCCCTGACGTCGCAATTTTTATCTGTAATCATCAGGATATTTTTTTTTTATTAAAAACATATTTTCTAAGAATATGAACCTAATTTTGATCAAACAAATTGAAAATTGCATGTTTTTGAGGTGTTTGAACACAATGTCATGTTTTTATACTATATTTTTTCATCTTTCTTGCATAAAAAAATATATTTTTAATAACAATATAATCCCCGAATTTGGTTAATGTTACGTCGAATTGAATAAAGAATATCTACACCAAATTTCAGAACGATTGATCAATAACTTTTTGAGCTAGAATGTACGCAAGTCGAAAAAAAGTCGTTTCGAGAAAAACGCGTTTGAAATAAAATGGAGCGAAAACGAGAAATTCAAGGCAGTAATTAATTATAAAAAATGCTCACCGATTAATCAGTTATTCCAGCACCATATAGCAATCCCTCTTCTTGCTCATATGCGTCATTTTTAGCTTGCAACTCCACTTGACGAGCTATACGAGCTTCCTTCGTCTCCAATGAGCTGCGCCTATTCTGTCTCGTCACGCGCTTTCTGTCCATGCTCTCGGCATAATTGAAGCTCTGTGAGCCAACGACGAGATTTAATTCATTCATCAGCATTAGAAGGGTTGAATTTCCTTCATTGAATAATGCAGTAGCCAAGAATGTTGCAATCTCGACTATTTTTAAACCAGCATGTAGATGCTTTCGAGCCAGTCGCCAAACGGTTGAATTGAAACTTTCGTTTGCATTCTGCGTATGACCGCCTAAGCATCTCGTCAGCAGATCGTCTCTCGATAAATCTTCGTATATCGAAAGAATTTCTTTTTGAACGTCGGGGTGTAATGGGGCAGGGTGCGGTTCAGGCTCTGTTCCAAGTGCTTTAGCTTGCTGCCACTTGCACCAGCTATCTTCTCCCTCTGAACAGTTGTCGTGTTGTGGATTGTCGTCTGTGGATATCATGTGCTGAAAAGTTGCCATTATAGCCTTCTTCATGTCTTCGACGCTGTTTATATTTCTTCGAATCGCTAAGCCGTAGTACGTGCTGAGCTTTTTCACCAACGCCTCTGTCAATTTTCCTTTTTCGCCCAGTTTTTTATCTTTCCTGATGTTTCGGAGCCGAGTTCCCATCCTTTTCTGAACATGGCCTATACATTCACTTTTAACAACTTTCAGTTCATTACCGTAGGGATTCAAATTTAGAATTGCTGTGAACGTTTTCGAATCTCCATCACCGTTATAATTACCGTGCGCTTCTTCACAGAACCGACGGGCGGTCACTTAAGTGCTCATTGCATTCGAACTAATGGGAATTTTGCTTTGAAATTTTGACCACATATTCTTGAATAGTTATACTAACGATTCATGCAATAAAAAAAGACGATTTTTCGATCGGTCTAAACTGGTTTCCCCCGTTAAAAAGACACGACAAGCCGCATGGCAAAAACAAATCGAATTTAATGAAAGAACAAAACGATATTACGATAAAAGAGTAACAGAACCGAAATACGAAAAAGGACAACTGGTATTCCTCATAAAGGAACCAAGGAAAGGAAAACTCGACCCTCATTATGTAGGACCATTTAAAATCTTAGAAGTATTAGATAAACATAATGTTAAGTTAGGAATTAAGGACAATAAAACGAAAATAGTACACATAGATAAAATAAAAATGGCACATGTTACAGGTGCCACTCACACGCCTTAAGCGGCAACCCCTTAATAAAAGTTACACACCTCGCACAAAACCGAGGCACGTTTTGCCTTCATCAAATCAACATTCAGTTATACAGCAATCTCGGAAAACTACGAAAAATATTTTAACCTTGAAACTTTAACAAATTGTAAAATCACAATGTCGTACTACGTGTGCAACCAGGTCAACCCCGTCCAACAAGTAGACGAAAACACCCAATGCGAGACTCAACTCCTTTCAAACCCTCAATTTAAGAATCTAGCAGAATGCGACATTCGGCTAAAAACACTCCGCCACACCTATTGGTCCAGGATCCCAGATACAAACACATGGCTCTTTGCAGCACTAGAATCAGAAAACCTCTACGTCAACTACGATAACCATCAGTCATCCATCCACACAATAAAAAATACTGGCATCTTAAATATTAGCCCGCTCTACTAAGCGAAAACCCGTTCGACTCAACTAACACATTCCATCGACATAACATCCTCAACCCAGACAAATTTCTCTACAACCCTAATACTCAATATGACAAAAATAATAGAAAATTCAATCCAGAACTACAATCTAAATATCACCGCAATTCTCCTAGAAACGGGAAAATTTATATAGCCCTTGGAATCAAACACACTAAACAACGATCTAACAAAAAAAAAGAAAAAAAAACCAAATAGCATTAAAAACAGTTATGGACATAACCAAACTACACACTTAACCATATATACTTAACCACATATATCTAATCATATATTCATATATACTTAATCATACATATATACCTATAATTTCTTTACCTTAGCTTTCTTTTTACAATAAAACTTTTAAGTATATCTAAAACGTATCCATTCAACCCACAAACAAAACACCCACATAAACCAACCAACCAATCCTAGATAACATACCTCTTCTACTAACCAACAAGCTAATAAAAGATTTAGAATGTTCTAGCAGCCACACTACGACGAATACAATAACAAAAAGGAAACAAATAATAATCAAGACCAAACATAAAATACACAAGCTAGACCAAATAGAAGCCAATAACCAGGACGAATAATCAAGGCCATATTCAAAATAAAACACATAACCAAGGCAAAGCATAAAACACACCATTCAACAAAATTCAAAGAAAACAAGGATCAATCAACCAAACGACAAATAACCACTACATACATTTATAAACATACGTCATACATATAACCACACAACCCTACCCTCTCACCGTAATACACCACCACCCACTAACCCAAAGAATAATGCATCTTTATAAGTTACAGGTAAAAAACAGCAACTTCTACAGGAACCTTTACGGAAATCAACAGAACGACCAATATAAAAGCAAGGAGATACAACCACACACGCAAACACCACAAACTATTTAAAAATCAAATTATATAAAATCGCACACTCAAATCAAAATTCTTTTTGTAAACAAACTACTCAAAATTATATAGAAGCACATAACACAAACAAAATTTTGTAAAACGGATGCAGGAGCATCCATTCTTTTCCCAGGAAGGGGAGTGTAACGGTCCCACATTCAATTCCCACCGTTGTCACCTCCTCCTAATCTCTTTTCTCGCTAACTCCCAACTTCGCTGACTCCACAGTCCCACGGTCCCTTATCATCCTTACGCGACATTTCCTCCAATCCTAAACTCTTTCTTTCAAACCCTTTCTTCCAGCCCCTTCCATCCTCTCAAATCAGTCCTCCTCCAACACCTAAACTGCATAGACGTTACACCGCTCCATCATAAATAATAAACTTATTTACTCGCATAAATATACGCGCACTTTATTCCTCACCGCTTACCATCCGTCACAAATCGACTATACGAGTATCTCGAGAAATATTAATAGTAAAAAAAGTTTCAAATAAAAAAGATGGGAAATTATATTATCTATAAAAAAAACTCTTTACAATTTTTAACGTAAAACTCGCCATTTCCGAGATATTTGCAAAAAGGCGTTTTCCAAGATGGCGGCAAACGCACAAGGTTTCAGACGACACAAACTTGGATTTATATTTAGGAGCCACCCCCTGACATAATCCAATCAAAAAATCGCGCAGTAGGATTTTTTGCATTGCAAAAGTCTAAAAGTCCTAGACATTAGGGCTATTATGTGCCTCGTGGGGGGTTGATTTAATTTTGAGTTATTAGTCGCGACAAAAGCTACGTATTCAGCAGAATAAATTTTATAAGTATCGCATATTTGCGTTTTATAGATTTTTTTTTCGTTATTTGACACTGTTAGAATTAATAAGAATTAATAATGGAGATTAAGCGGGATAGGAAGATGAAGACTATCAGCATCAATCAGCAAGGTTACATATCTCGAATGTTACAACGTTTTGGCATGGAGAATTGTAAAACGGCAACTTCACCAGTGAACAGTTCAATGAATCTGTCAGCGCTGAAAGAAGAAGAAGTCATCACTGAGAAAAGATTCCCCTATCGAGAAGCAGTTGGATGCTTAAACTATATTGCTCAAATATCAAGACCAGATATAGCTTATATTGTGAGTAATCTTGCTCGATTTGCCAACAACCCATCGGAAATACATTGGAGAGCAACCAAACAAGTTATGAAGTATCTAAAAGGGACAATTGACCTCTCTTTATGTTACAATACAGAAACACAAGATAAGCTAATCGGATACTGTGATTCCGATTACGCTGGAGATCCAGTGGCGAGAAAATCGACTTCTGGGTACATTTTTATGCAGTATGGTGGACCAATAGCGTGGTCATCAAGTTTGCAGAAGGTCACAGCGCTCTCATCATCAGAAGCTGAATACATGTCTATGTCAGAAGCATTAAAGGAACTCCTGTGGTTGCGATCGCTCTTAAAATCTCTTGGCTTAGAGCAAAAAGGAGAGACAGAGCTGAAAGTAGATAATCAAGCGGCAATAGCTTTGTCAAAGAATCCAGAGTTTCACAAGAGGAGTAAACACATAGGAGTACGTTTTCACCGAATCAGACAAGAGCAAGAGGCTGGAAACCTAGTTGTCACCTACACGCCATCGCATGAACAGATAGCTGACCTGTTAACAAAAGGATTACCATGGGCAAAGATTTCAGGTTACTTAGAAGCCTTAAAAATGACGTCATGAAGAAGAGGAGGTGTTAGAATTAATAAGCATATTCAAGACGCTCATTCACTGTAGGGTAATACAAACTTAGTACATTGGTAAACCTGCATTCTTGTGTGACCATGTTCAGAGTGCTGATGAGTTTACGCGCGCACGACATGTGTAGCTTTCCATTTGTTTCACTCATATCTTTTGTATTTTGTTTATGTTAAATATATATTCATATACGTGCTCTCTTAGCATTCCTCACCCGGAATACCTTCTTCCATCTATTCTAACAGACACTATCGACCCCTTATTTTGGGGTGTTTTGAGCCTCGTAGGGTTTGATTTTTTTTTAATTTCAGACGCAATGAAAACTAGACGTATTAAGCAAGAAAACATTTTCGGAAATTGCATGTTCATGATTTATATAATTTTTTTTTTCATCTTTCTTCATTTTCAACCCCCAATTACAGGTGTTTCGCACCTGTTACGGGGTTGAAACTTTTTCAATACTTTACCGAGAGGAATAGAAACTTTTACCTCAAAAGAATTTTTGATAATTCTTTATACAACTTTCTCAATGTTTTTTTGGATTCTCACCCCCTTATTGGATGGTTTACACCCTTAGAATACTCATTTAGGAAAAAAGTAAAAACACGAGTTCAATATTTTTTTATGTTTTATTGATGTGCAAAATTTCATTCCAATCGGTGAGTGACACTTGGGTAGTGTTACTTGTGGGTATAGCCACTGGGCTAACCGTTAGTAAGACAGGTGAGTGGTCAGAGGTACCGTCGAGACTTGGCTTTATGAGAGTGCTTAGTTCATTGATACCCTTTGTGATAAAAAAAAAGTCAAGGAGGTCAGGAGTTTTGTTGCCGTCCGTGGGCCAATATGTGGGCTCTCCAGTTGACATAGCCAATAGGTGGTTGTCTTCAATACTCTTTTTTAGTTCTCGGCCTCTAGTGACTGTTAATCTAAAACCCCAATATGTATGCTTGGCATTCCTGTCGCCACCAGCGATAAATCGGTTGCCCAGTGACTTAAAGAAGTTAGTAAACATATTTTCTTTTATTGTGTGGCGTGGTGGACAGTATATTGCAGAGGGATTAAGCGATCCTGATCGATCCTCCACCCTTACAGTTGTGGCTTGGAGATAGGGGCCGTATTAAGTTCTAAGAGGCAATGCTTTATATTGTTCTTAATAATGATTGCGGTACCAGCATGGGCTCCACCATCGGGATGGCAGGTGAAATACACGGAAAATTCTGGAATGCATATTCGGCTTCTTGGTATCGTGTGCGATTCAGAAATAAGGCAAACGTCAAGCTTGTTGGATTTGATGAGCATCTCTAGTTCGTTTTTGTTAGGGGCAAGGCCGTTAATGTTCCAAGTGGCAATGTGTACAGAGGTCATTTTGTAAACTTAGAGACGAAAGTAGTGATAAGGCTCACTAAGGAGCCTATTTGTTGGATTAGGAGGTCCATTTTCTCGCTTTGTTTAAGTAGGATATCCTCTAGTTTGTTGTAGGATTGTTGATTTGGTTGGGCATTCTTTCCATCAGTAACTTCAGCGTATATACGTTGTTGAGTAAGTATTTCAGTTCCTTCAGTTATTGTCAAAGTGAAGCGGTTTGGGTTAATTGGGAGAGCTGTGATAGCTGGATCAGGCCCAGTTCCTTTTGGGGTTAAGTTTTTGTTTCTTCGGGCAAGGATTTCCTTGTATATTTCGCAGCCGTTGTAATTAGCCGGGTGATCACGCGAGCAGAGAGCGCATTTAGCCGGTGTGGTTCTATATTTCCTTTTGCATTCCGAAGTTTTGTGACCTTCTCCGCATTTGACGCACCTATATGGGCTCATGCAGTTATTCTTTGAGTGACCGTAGCGCTGGCAACGTTGGCATTGTACGATGCTTTTTGACTTTCAACGATTCCGTATTTGAAACAAGGACTTAAGATAATTCATATATAACAATAAGTACATTCTAAGAAATTCCATGCAAAATATCATATTATCCAAATAGACCCTAAGATCATAAGGGAACACATGTAACCAAAGTTCAAATTTAAGTATTTTTAGTTTCATATCGGAGCGTGGATGCTCCCTCTTTTTCCAAGGAGAGAAGGGTTACGTACTGGCCGATATTCAAGGCGCAGTCAATTTTCAAACTTACCAACGACCAAGCGTTGGTGGCATATGTTCTCTAATCGGTAAAAGGGTGCTGTGCGTAGTTACCCCTAGTATCAAAATAGTAGATATTTCCTTTCAATAAGCAAACAGTACCACCTAACCTATTACAAAGAGATGGTAGGGAAAACCCAGCCTATCACACGAACCTTCCGACCCTCTCCAACGGGAAAATCAAACTCCACCCTAAACTAAATCGTTTCCACCCAAAACTAGAGCACCTATAAAAAGGATGCTCTCGCCCAATTTTTCGCCTTTTGAAATACATCGAGTCCTCAGTAAGTTAACAGTTACGATATCACTAAAAACTCTGTAAAACGTCACGTACGACGTTCGGTCCATCTGAAAAGATCGAGCCAGACTGTAACTCACGATCATAGTGTTGATACGCATGTTATTTGAACTAAATTGATTACGATGCTGCGAAGGAATATGGTTTGCAATAAAATAGATAAAATATCGCACTTCGATTTAATACAAGATTTATTTTATTATATATGAAACTCTTAACTACTATATATCTATATCTTAACTTTGGACGCTTTTGGTACCTGAACGAGTGTTCTCTCTCGACTGACCAACGCATGCACGCAGCATGGCAGCCTTGACGCTTTGTCGCCTCGATCGGTTATCTCCGCGCTTATTCGGATATTCTCATGCGTGTGCATCATATGCGCTGACTCTCCTCAACACATATATCCAGTACGAATAAACTCAACATTGACAATTATTCGTCGTGTTGTTCGCTTCGACTGCGCATAGCAGCGGTCGAATTTTATACCGAACCTCTGAACCTCCAAATCTCCGAATCTCAGTACAATCCGAATATCTATTATCTCTGATTTCACTGAGCATACGTCCAAATCTCGCACCAACAACGTGTATCGGTAGAGCCAACGGAATTGAGTTATCAACTCATTTCAATTCAGCATCGGGGGCGTAACAATGCCTCCAATCTTTCGATCGTCCGTGTTACGCCGACTCACCAATCGCGAATAAAACGTCGCGATACACGTAGTACGCACGCTACTTGTAAGAATTGCAGAACTGTATGGCATAAAAATAAAATAAAGCCGAACACCTGGTAAGTCGTGTCCAAGGAACATCGAGGAAGCTCGCATTTCACTTTCCCAACTCACACAGTTATCTGGAGGCGTCACCATTCACATACACACGCACAGATGCGTTAAAAATGTGAGGTGCACACGCACCGCTTTAAACGAGATAGGAATACATGCGTCGGAATGTTAATTAATCCGAGCACCGCCAATAAAATCATAACAACAATAATCGAGAGTATGATAAATTAAATTAAGCTCGAATTTCGGCTTTAACGGATGAATCATCTTATCCACCAACAAAAGGATCATTTTGCCCAAATTCAACTATTTAATTCTTTGCGCGATAACATTACGTATAAGCTAACTACGGTTATAATGTCTCTCAAACAAACAAATTGAGCATTGCAGAAAGCCGTAACAACAATATTTATTACGATTGATTTCTTTTTACAGGTAGCACCCAGTTTTGAACACGGACATTTTCGGTCGTTTTTGCTCTTTTTAGAATGAACCCCGTTTTTGGTAAACATTTTATTAACGTATTTCTTTGACCAAAATCATAACGGAAGAAGTCTAATCGTCAATTTCTAGAACACCCCAAGATATATACCAATAACTTGTGGAGAGGGTCCCGCTCGTGGTGAAAAACGTGCTATCGGCGAGAGGTGGTTTCTTCGACGAGACCAAAGTTTACCATGTAAGTCAAAAATTTAATTATATTATTTTCATGGTATTCAGATGAATCGAGTTTGATCGGAAATAGATGTGTTGGAGAAGTTGGCATAAATGTTTCCTTCCCTTGCCGACTATCGGCATGGCAGACGTATTGTATACCTACCCCTTCCCCGGTGCAAGATTCGGTTAGATGATATAGTCTAATGTACTCTTATGCGCAGTGGAAGCGTGCCTTTCTTGTATCTTTTCTCAATCGACAAATATATTACTAATCCCATTAGTGGTAAACGTGTGCAACCAATTTCCTTAACAGGTTATGGGCCCAGGACGCCGTTAAATATTTAGCAGTGGAATTTGATCTGTTTTTTTCAAAAAGTGAAAGACTTAATAAAAAAAAAGAGATGTTATCTTCCCCGCCACGTGCAATTGAGGAAAAAGGATAAGCCACTCGAAATCATGGAATCTGAGCTGGCACGCATAACGAAGTTGAAAAACCTCGAAAATTGCAATATCTGGAAATTTCAGATACGAATATTGTTAATTTCATCTGACGCATGGGACGTAGTGAATGGAACCAGTACAGAACCAGCATCGCTTGCCGTTGGCTCAAGTAACGCGGAAGTCTCAGAACGCCAAAAGGCAAGGGAAGCTTGGAGGAAGAAAAGTGCTGTGACACAGAAAATAATTGCCACAACAGTGGGTGCTCAACCAACACTACACATAATAAACTGCGTCAATGCGCAAGAGATGTGGACACGCCTGACGAGCGTGTACGAGAAGAAATCGGAAGCCAGTGTACAAATGCTACAAGAAAGATGGTAAATGGCAGAAAAGGCGAGTATGGATGACATCGCTACTTATATCGCAAAAATTGAAGAGTTAGCGCATCGTCTGAGATCCATGGGTGAGCAGATATCAGATTCCATGATAACCACCAAAATTTTACTTACCTTGCCTGCGAGCTACAGATACTTTGTCAGCGCATAGGAATCCGTTCCGCCTGCCGAATGCACACTGGAAAATTTAACTTCGAGACTGTCGATCGAAGAAATGGGAAATTCACTACAGGACGAACGCGAAGGGAACGCATTAACGTCGAAGGTACATCGAGGAAAAGAACGGTTTTTTAAGAAATCATCGGAGAAGCCAGGGAAATGTTTCAAATGCCAAAAAACAGGCCATTGGGCAAGAGATTGCAGAACCAAAGTAACCGAAATAAATCAAAAGGAAACCAATTGCCTAGGGTTTGTGAGTGAAGCTCTTGTGAGTGTGCCAGCCACAAAAGGAAGTGATGATTTCTAGTATCTTGACTCCGAGCCAGTGATCGTATATCACATCAACGAAATTGGTTTGTTAACTATCAAGCTTTTGACCAAGCCATGCTTCTCAGAATTCGTGATGGCGCGCACATTAAAGCGCATGGAAAGGGGGACATAAATGTTAGCACGTTTGATGACTTCAGATGGAGCAACAACCACCTTGCTAATGTTCTCTTCGTACTGAAATTACAGTACAATTTATTCCTGACCGGAGCTGCAATGGATAAAGGGATGGAATTAAAGTCTAACAAACAACCTGCAAAATAATCAAGGACGGACGAATCGTTACAGTGAGAGAAGGCCACAATGGGCTGTTTCTCATTAAATTCAGGACACTCATGGCAGATGAGGAAAATGAAAAACCTCGAACAGCGCAAGCATCGATTTCAACTACGCTCACGCTTAAAGAATGGCACCACAGGTTAGCCCACCAAAAATACCGCCATATTAAAGTTTTTCTCCGCAATTCACAAATAAAAGCCAAAGACTCACAGGAGCCAATTTGTGAGCCGTGCGTAATGGGAAAAATACACAGGATGCCTTTTCCAACGAGCTTATCCAAGGCAAACGTTATTGGAGAAATCGTGCACAGCGATCTTTGTGGTCCGATGCAGGAAAAATCTCTGGGAGGTGCACGATATCTCTTGCTATTCAAGGACGATCCGTCGCATTTCAGAATAGCATATATTATACCTCAAAAGGGCGATGCAAAACAATGTATCGAAAACTTTATAAAAAGGGCTGAAAAAGTGTGCCCTACTGGTATAAAAACATTACGTACTGACAACGGAATAGAATTTGCTAACTACAACGTCCAACAGATAACTGAAAAGTATGGGATAAAGCATCAGAAGATAGTTCCCTACAACCCTGAACAGAACGGCTCGGCCGAACGTGAAAATAGAACAATAGTCGAAGCAGCATGAACCATACTTCATACAACGAGACTCGACAAGCGATTCTGGGCGGAGGCAGTTAACACTGTAATACATATATTGAATCATTTAGGCACAAGTGCCATAAAGCACGTTACTCCTTTCGAACTGTGGTACCAAAGAAAACCTACATTAAAACATCTGAGAAAATTCGGAGAAAAAGTATTTGTCTACATACCAAAGGAAAAAAGGCAAAAATGGGACCTCAAGGCGAAAGAAGGAATCCTGGTAGGATACGACGAGGATACAAAGGGCTACCGTATCTGGAACTCCGATGAGGAGACGATAAGTATAGCGAGAGACGTCATATTCACAGGAGAAATGGCAAATTCGGACAATAACGGCGAGGCAACTGAAAAAGAAGCATGGTTAGAGCTTCCTAAGGAAAGACCCGAAAACAATATGCAAGAAGAATTTAACGTTACACCCCAAGAGATTGCACACGAAGATGGAGAGGGATCGGATCAAGAAGAGGACGACGAGGAATATCATAACGCTGATGCGCCGGTGGAACAAGAAGTCGCCAGAACACTAAGAGATAGATGAATGTGATGAGTGACCGTGTCGACATTAATGGTTGGTAAATGTCGGTTAGGTATTCGGTCGTTGATTCCTCGTGTGAGAATAATGATAGCGCTTTTACGTTTCGGTCCTGATTCGGACCCTCTTCAGAAAATGTTTTTTATTGAAGCTATAAAAATATGATGTACTAGCGGTACCCGGCTTGCGTTGCAACGCCGTTTTGGTGTCAAAATTTATTTGACACACAATATTTTTTGTTTTTTTGTCCATATGCGGAGTATAGACTTTCCAAATATAATCTATACTATACACATTTTTAGCGATTTTCCCCGTGCTTCGTTGATGGGCATTGCAAATGCGAGTCGCACCGGAGACTGTAAACGTTTGAAATCGAATGGCATATATTTTGGTATCATTGGCATACGTGACAACAGTACATCGTCTTTTCCTTCAAATTTTCTATTTTAAATTGTAGTTTCGCTGATATTGTTCATCATATTTTTCCCAGTACCGTTGCAAAGTCATGGTGGATTGATGTTTCGTAAAAGTATGATAGGCACGCCCGTTTTCAATGTTACAACGTGCAGCGCTATGCCTGGTAAATGAAACGAATTCAGGAAATCAGTTGGATAATTAATAACTTTTGTTTTTCTCCTCATGTGTGAAGCATGAACTTTCCAAATATAATTTCTACTATACACATTTTGAGAGATTGTCCCAGTACTTCGTTGATGGACATTGCAAATGCGAGTCGCACTGGAAACTGCCAACGTCTGAAATCGAATGGCATATATTTTGATATCATTAGGGTATGCGGCAACAGCACATCTTCTCCTTTAAATGATCCATTTTTAATTGTAGTCTCATTCGGATTGTTCATCACATTTTTTCCGAAAACCACAGTACCGTTGCAAAGTCGTGGTGGATTGATGTTTCAACGATTCGATAAAAGAATGAGGTACTCTCATTTTTAATGTTACAACGTGCGGCGGTATCCTGGCAAATTAAGAGAATTCAAGAATTTAGTTACATAATTAACAGCTTGTTCTTGATTAATAAAAGCAGCAATCGAAATGTACATTTCAGCTTCTCATGGTATTCTCTTTTGAATCGTGAAATTTATATACTTGACATTGGTGTTTTTGCTGCTAATATAGCATGTTCCCTTAACCACATATGTGTTTTGTAGTTATGTGCAATATTTTCAAAAACTTTGTTAATTAATTCGCCTGTTATTGCTGTTATTTTAAGAAACTTCGTACGTCGTCGTACGTACTCCAACTGTTTCCTGCCTTGCTTTCTCGTTGCTCGTCCATTTCTGAAGCTCGTAATGTATTTTTCATTTGTGACTGACGTGTATATCTTCCAATCGTTTTCCGATTTAAGGTAGTTCTATCGCGTAGGGGCGTATTCTGTAGCGGCAACCGGGGGGGGGGGGCAAACAAAAGCAGAAAAACATTATTATTGTATCCATAACACATATGTATTTATATGTTCATTTACTCATTAAAAGTATTTTATCAAGTAACGTTGTTTATTATAAGATTTTTCTAGTTTGGGGAACTTTATGCGTGATACTGACCTGCTGAAGATTTGGCAACATCGCATCGTAGCTTTGCATTTGTTATGTTGTACAAAAATGAGTCAAGACGATGAACGCATGGAAAAAGTGCAAAAGTTTAACGTTCACAATGAACGTGGAAAAAAACGTGGACAATTTATGTGTATAAAAAAAAAACAGGGCCGAGAAAGTTTAATCACGGCGTGTGCAAAAAGTCGTGAGCAGAAAAAAGTCAGGTTATCTGGCGAGACCGATAACCAAGAAATTTCATGCGTGGATGGTAGACGAATTGTTGAGCCGGCCCATTTGGCAGAACAATTATGGTGTCAAAATTGTGATATCGCCTTGTCATTAAAATTCGTGGTTGGTGAACAAAAATATGGACTTGCCTCGGTATTACGCGTCAAGTGTTACACGTGTAATGCAGTGATTTCTGTTTCAACGAACAAACGTCACCAGATGGCAAAGCTATTCGATGTCAACTGCAAACTTGCGATAGGTATAACTTAATTAAAATGATGTTTTCTTACGGTAAATTATTTGCGATTGAATCTATTATAAAATTTGTTATAGGAATGATTGACGCAGGACTAGGAGAAGCGGACATAAACACTCTGTTATCAGCATGCAACATTCCTACAATTTCACCGTCAACGATGAAACGGTATGAAAGATTTATTAGTTCCGGAATAGAGCAAGTGGCTGAAGAAAGTTTTGTTAACGCGATACGTCTAGAAAAATCGCTGACGCTAGAGAAGATAATGCAAGACGGCGCGGCGTGAGATTTCATTTATATGTAGTTATTTTGTGTTTTGTGCCGTAATTGTATATAAATTTTATGTCGTAGTATAAAACATTTAGTCGCAGTATACAGATAATTTATAATTGTATCCATAGATAATTTGTTTATAATTCCTAATGTATATAGGAATAGCGACAACACCCGTACCGAACTAATTGGGAGCATTGATGCTGCATGGTTCAAGCGAGGAACAGGGCTGTCCTATAACAGCCTGGGAGGTATATCTATACGCAAGAAATAAAAAAAAGTATTTTCATTGATAAGGATTTATGAATATTACATATATGATATTTTTCTTTAAAATTTAGAGGATATGCATCAATTTGTGGCCATCATTCGGGAAAAGTTATGAGTGTAGCAACCCGATGTAAAAGCTGCAGATTCTGTACCAAAGGACACCCACAAGAGAGTCACCGATGTGCTTTAAATTGGAAAAAAAGTTCTAAGTCAATGGAACCGGATATGGGAGTCGAGCTGATCGTGAATAACCCTCTACTCGAAAAAGAAAATGCACAAATGAACGTTATTGTCGGAGATAACGATTCAGCAACGATGGCAGCTATCAAAAATCAATGCAGCAGACCCATCGAAAAGTGGTGTGATTATAATCACATAAAAAAATCGTTGGTCAAAGGCCTGTACGAGTTAAAAGTCACGGCTTCCGTGAGGAAATATTTGACTCATGCATTCTCTTGTGCAATTCAAAAAAACAAAAATGATGTGGAGGGCACGGAGCGTGCTATAAATAATATAGTGTCTCATACTTATGGGGAGCACAAAAATTGTGGGGAATGGTGCAATGCACAAGAATTGAAAACAAATTATCGCCACAAATGGCTTCCGCGTGGGAAGCCATTGACAGATTTAGCCCTTCGGGAAAAACTGATTAAATTATTTTCGCGCTACTCTCGCAATGCCTCCAGAATAGCGCCGTGTGGTTCAACTCAAAAAAACGAATCGTTTAACGCTGTTGCAACTCGAAAGCATCAAAAGTCACGATGTTATGCTCAATCAGAGAGCCACAAAACTCGAGTAGAATCCGCTGCAGCTCAAGTAAATTGCGGCACCCAATACATCATTGACGTAAATAAAAAAATTATGTTATCGCCCTTAAAACAAACTCAAAAGTATCGTTCAGCTAAAGATCGAAAAAGGCATATCCAATTAGAAAGATCCAAAACCACGCATGTTAAAAGACGGCGTCTTTTCATGAAAGAGAAATGGAGTCAAGCGAAGTTGACACAACGTGAAGGAATCACCTATGAAGCAGATTGTGATTTAAAGAATATTGGGGCGATGATATCCCATGAGAGACGATTTACAGGTATAGTTGACTGTTATAAAACAAAATTTTCTCGAATAGTATGTACAAATTGTGTTTTTTTGTTTGTAGATCTTTCCTTCGTGGGTGATATAAGTACCGTTCCAATCCTTTTCTTCGATCTCGAAACAACAGATTTGTCAAATTCAGCCGAGATTTGTCAGGTACAAAAATTATTAAATATTAAAATTATTAATTATGGATTACTGAAATAATAGATATACGTTTATATTAACGAAAAATAATTTTCAGATTGCCGCGTGTTATAAAAACTTATCTTCGTTCGAACAGTATATCATGCCTTCCAAACGAATATCTCAAAGAGCTGCCAACATCACTGGACTACGAATTGACGATTCCGACGGCACTAAAAAAATGTATCGGAATGACACTGCTCTTGATTTTCTTTCCCTGCCTGAGGTGATACAAAGCTTCTTAAATTACGTTCAACAAGAACATCGCCAAGTAGTCCTTGCAGCTCACAACTGTTTTCGGTATGTTATTCAAGTTGTTGTATTTATTATATTCCCGTATTCTTTAAGTAAACGATAATATATTTGTCTCGTGTTTTCAGATTTGATGCTAACGTAATAATATGTCAAACGAAGAAATACGGTCTTTTCGATCAATTTGCATCATTCGTCATCGGTTTCGTTGACACTCTCAAAGTTCTGAAGGACGCGTTACCAGAACGAGTTCAAGAAAATAAGAGTTTCAAGTTGACAAGTTTAGTGTCTGATATTCTCGGACCCGATGAACCTTTTGATGCTCACAATGCTACTGATGACGTAAAGATATTGGCAAAACTCCTGGAAAAAATCGGCTGTAATGACGCATTTATTCGGCGTCATGCCATTACCTGCATCGAATATTTAAACTCTATGCCCGAAATAGTAGCCGATACGATCGCAAAATTGCAACCTATGGACACCATTTCATTGAATATGAAAAGAAAAATTGCAAAAGCCGGCATCTCATTTGGAGAATTAAAAGAAATTTTCGAACAGCACGGAGAGAATGGAATTCGTGTCGCCCTGAGAAAGGATATAAGAGGAAAACCACGAGTTACGAACAATAAACATATTATTGAAAAAATTGTTAACAAATTAAGGCTGTTGTGTTGCAATAAATCGCACTGATAGCAGACTATTGTGTTCGAATGAGTTGCAATGCAAATAAAATGTACAAAAAATGTATATGATACAATAAATTATATCCAGAAAATGTTTCAACTATTTTTTTTAAATGCCTGTTTCGTCTTGAGGGTGAAATTAATGGTAGTTAATAAATGATGCATTTTTCAATTGAAAGTTAATATTGAATAAAAAAATTCTAAAAAATTGCTTATGCCATCTACCTTACCAACTGAAAATGTAAAGATTATTTTTGCAATCTGCAAAATTGGTTAATAATTATATAAAAAAATGAAAATGCAAAAAAATAATAATATCGAACGATATTTCTAGGCCTTATCGACTGTCTTATACGGCTTGTTCATATCCATCAAGTTTTAGCGGCGTTGCCAAATGTTCCAGATAAAGATGGTGGTCGACGACTTATAGGAAAATTTTCAATTCGCGACACTTTAAAGTATTTTTTCTCATCAGAAAGCTCGGCATGGTGCCCTTAATTTAAGTAATTTTTGCGTAATTGTTATCAATGAACAAAATAAGAGGTTTTTTTTATTAGAATCTGCAGTCTTTAGGAATATAAAAAATTGAAATAACCGTATCGTAGTGCCACTTTGGGGTACCTTTACGTGTTAAAAAGCATATTTTCAAATTAATTTTTCTCGTTAATAACATCGGCGACCACCCTCGATTTTTTTAAAAATAAGTCGGGCATCACTTTATTTATTGAAATGCTGAATTTCAAATTTTTCTGCAGTAGTGCGCCTAGCGGGAGAACTACCTTAATGTCACGATTAAGTAAATTTATCTGGTCAGCGAATTAAAAAACATATATTGATTAAAAAATCAGAATATAGTTATCAGTATCTAGAAAGTCGTGTTCTTAAAATTTGAAGTCTCGAGGATACCTTGTTCGCGGGACATAAATAAAAACATATTTTTCCTAAATTAACACGTTCCTTTATGGGTTTCAGTGGTTTTTCCGTCTACGAACATTAAATTCACAACCATTGACAAACAGTTTTTGACCAAAATTGCAGAATTAATAAAACGATATCTAAGGTATATTTCTAGAGCTTCATAAAATCGATTAAGTACTTATGAGATTCATAGTAAATTAATTTGTCTCGAATAATAGTAATTTTGGCGAGGTTAAGCATTCACGGCACCGTCAAACATGCTGAATTGACTACGCTTGTCACACAAATTTTTGTTTTGACTTACTTGATACCAAATGAACCTCCTTAATTTGACATTCGCTGTTAAATGAATTATGCAATCGATATGTGTAATATCGAGTCGATCGAGTCGTTAAAACAAAAGCGTGTCTTTTATTTCGCATGTCATTTTGGTAGCATACTTTGACAGCTGTTAAATAATCTCTATATATAGATATACATAAATGTTAATTTTGTTTTGCCCCGTACGCGTTTATTTTGGCAATTAAAATTATTCTACTAACGCAGAAACCGTCTCGGGAGTGCGGACTACAATTCACCAAATTTTCATCGCAATCGGACAAATGGTATAGGAGATTACTCGTGACACACAGACAAACAAACATTCTTCCATTTTTATATATAAGAAGATTGTTATAATTAATGTACACGCATTTTATTTAATTAATAAATAAATCGGTTTTGATGCCTTGTTACGTCCCAAGGTGGAGAGAATTTGAAGCTCCGTCGATAATTCGATGTGCGCGCGATATTTGAATTAGATTGCGCTATTCGGCTGGACGTGAGGTCGCCGCCTGGGACTTACTTGTGCTCAATGTACCAACTCAACGATTTATGATTAATCGTCGAGGATGATTCCTCTTCGAAGACGTATTGTTGATGAATGAT
This sequence comes from Netelia fuscicornis, assembly GCA_946811545.1. Classification (NCBI taxonomy): domain Eukaryota; kingdom Metazoa; phylum Arthropoda; class Insecta; order Hymenoptera; family Ichneumonidae; genus Netelia; species Netelia fuscicornis. The sequence goes on along the minus strand of OX328011.1, from coordinate 36,148,374 downwards.
GTTTCCCAGAGTTCTCGATTGAACTGAGAAGATGTATTTTATCTTGGGAAGATTGTTATTAATTGCAACACCAACACTTCTCATACAATTAACAATAACAACTGCACTTTATTCAAGTTTGAAATTGTGCTTTGAAATTACAACACAAATTAGACTTAGAATGATTTTATACAATGTCGGAGATTTGCTAGCTTAAGATGCTTTCGATTTCGAGGTTGAGTCGATTCTGATTCTCTTGTCGAAGTTGGTTGACGATTTCGCCTCGGTTCGGGCGGAGTTACAAAATTATACATAATTGATTGGTCGGATTCTTTAGCGAGATTTTGAGTTTTCCCTATCAGAGGGGTTGTTTCAAAGATATGGGGGTGTTTTGAGAGGGTCGCTTTTTGGACGGCGATCGTGGGAAAGAAAAGTGTGTTTTCTGATTATGGTTCTGAGAAATACCGAGTTTGGTTTTCGTCAGTTTTTACGAGCGGTGATATCGAACGAGGCGCTCGTAAAAATGTGAACATAAATAAGGAGAGCAGGGAAAAGTTTTTCCGTGCTTGATAATTATGAATTCGTATATGGTTCGCTTTTAAATTAATGAGTCGAGCTACGAAATCGCGCAAGACGTTCGTGGAAAAGACATTAAAAAAGATGTTTGCCAGAGAGGGTGTTTATGACTGGATGGAGTGTTTTGGTTATGATTTTGAGTTGCTTGGTGCATGTATGTAATCTTAGCTGGGATCTTTCCCCTAATCTGTTTAGTTTCTACGGATAAATGATATAGTTTATAAATGCAATAGTAAGATAGCAATAAGAGAGAAAAAAGTTGTACATACTGTTTAAATTTTACCGGCAGGCTGCATTGGTTTACAGGTAGGTAAGGTAGTAGTCTAATTTATTGACTGGAGCTGTGCGTCACCCATGCTGGGACGTAACAGCCTTGTAAAGAGTAATGAGTATTAGCTAAAAACATGTGGTTATAGGTTATGTATTTTGTGCGACTGACGAACCTTGATAGTTTGGTGAGCAATTTATTTCACGAGACAATTTTTCCTATTGTTTCTCATTTCTTTCCTTTTTCCCAAATAGTTATAGGTTATGTATTTTGTGCGACTGACGAACCTTGATAGTTTGGTGAGCAATTTATGTCACGAGACAATTTTTCCTATTGTTTCTCATTTCTTTCCTTTATCCCAAATAATTTATAATTGTTGATTAATTTAAATCGCTAACTCGCTATGCATTACGATAGGGGAGTGATAACTTCACCTATTATATGATTGCGAATATTAATGCGGTCGGTGCCTAGTCCATTTTTTGTGGATAGGCATTGTCTGTAGGTGTGTGGCAAGAGATACGAAAATTGTTATGTCTTTATTGTTGATAATAGTTGATAATAGTTAACTATGATGTAGTAATTAGTATTAAAATTCCATGGCGGTAGTATGTAGGAAAACGTTATTTGGGAAGCCACAAGCTTCAATTTCACTCTCTATTAAATGTATCGATGATTCCACCGTTAGGAACAGTTTCGTTGTTAGGGATAAGACGAGCCACGAGACCTTTATGTCACTGGGTCAGTGCCGTATGTAGTGCAGACCAGTCCCCTCATAATTTTGTAGCGAAATTTAGCGAGTAAATTAAATATGTGAGTTATAAATGCAACTTAGTCTATCTATGTCTGTTTTAAAAATTATTGCGTTGCGGGGCGCCTTGATTTGTATCATTTCTAATATTAACCGTTTTTTTAGCCATTCTTCATTATTCAATATTTTGACATTATCGAAATTGAAGTTGTGTTGTGATCGTATGCTGTGCTGTGCCAAAGCTGAATGAGCAGTATTTGTGTGTCTGATACTATTTGTATGTTCGTGTTTGTTGTTGGTAATTAGCGTTATATTATATTGTTTTAACAGACGGAATAGCTGGCGATGGATGTTGTGTGTGTATGGAAGATTTATTAGTCTTGAAGAGTCAAATTTGATACTGAGGAGCGATTGTGATTGTATCTATGTCATTCGTCGTTTTATGATTCTATTGATAAAGGAGTCCGGATAACAATTTTTCTGCATTGTAAGTCTAATGAGATTTAGATTCTTTTGATGAAAGGAGTGATGTGCTAATGTTATTGCTCTATCTACTAGCATGATAATGATCCCCTTCTTTTGGCAAAGAGGGTGGTGGGAAAAGAAATTTATGAATCTACCTGACCACGTCGGTTTTCTATACTGTTTTGGCGACAACACCTAAGTTGAATCTCCCGCGCTCGCAATTATAATCGTAATCGTTAGAGGAGTGAGCGTCGCCAGATGCTAGCCACGCTCCGCCCTCTACGAGGCTCAAGGCTTGTCTCGTGTCCGGCCGAAACCGGTCTCTCGGCCATTAATTCGAGATTGTTTCTGCGTTAAGCATCTATCGTTGTCAAATCGCTTATATCAGTACTTTTTGACCTTCGCATATATTCACATAATTATTGCTCATCGAGAAATCTCAGCTCCGCGTTTACAAAATCGTCCATCGCTATTATAGACCATCGCTGTATTTAGAGATTGACCGGCTCTATTTGCTACTGTTAATTAGTAAATGTAAAAGTGTGTGTGTGACTTCTCTGCAAAGAGATAATAAAGACGACAAATCATCTCGGTGTTTTGAAGAGGTCAGTGGTTGGTGATCTCTTTTTATTTTCTTGTGTTCGTCTCGCTCACGCTAACCGCCTACCAGATCCTCGCTCGAACATATACCAATCCGTACTGATTGAGTCGTTGTTTCTAATTAATAGGATGTCCAAAAATGGTATTTTATTGTGTTGTTCTATTTCGGTTATGAATTGTAGTTTGCTATGGTAGGAATTGAAGATCTCTAGTGTGGAGTTTATTTCTTTTTTAGGGAGAGCTACGATTATATCATCAACATATCTTTTGTATAATGGTATGGTAAATTTGAATTTTTTAAGCATGTATCTTCTAAGTCAATCATTGCTATATTTGATAAGATTGGGGCTAAAGGTGAGCCCATTGGTAGGCCAAAGATTTGTCGGTAAGTATTGTTTTGGAATGTAAAGTAAGTGGAGAACATAATAAATTCTATCGTTTTTATGATTTCTTTCAGTGGAAATTTGTCGGAAAATAGTGAGGATCTTTTTTGTAGACTCTGTATTACTAATTCTAGTGGGACATTTGTATAGCGCGAAACAACGTCAAATGAAACAAGTTGGTAGTTAGATGGGATAGTGATGTTTGTAACTAATTTCTTTAAAGAAAAACTTTCTTTTATGTGTGAATCAGGTATTTCTATTAGTCTCGATAGGTTTTTCTGTATAAAGTCTGCTATCTTGTGTGTTGGACTGTTTATCGATGCGACAATAGGGCGAAGAGGAAAATTTTCTTTGTGAATTTTGGGGAGACAGTATAGGCGCGATAGGTTACAATTTTCTGCTTTGAGGTAACTATGTGTTGTTTCATCTATAATTTTAAGTAGTCTCCATCTGGTCAAAATGTTGCTCACTCCTTTCTGTAATTTGTTGATTGGATTTTCATTAACGGATCTATAAGTATTTGTGGCGGCGAGAAGGTTATGGGTTCTGGTGATGTAGTCGGATTTGTTTAGAATAACGGTTGAGTTGCCTTCGTCTGCTCTTGTGACTAGTAGTTGTGGGTTGTTTTTTAAGAAAGAGCGTGTGTCATCGATGATTCGATTTGTGTTATTGCTCGTGTAAGGTGTGTGCATTTTGTTAATTATTTGTGAAAATTTTGTTCTGATCTCATTTTGTGTAGGCTGTTCTAGTAGGTAGCTTATTTTACATTCGAATTCTGCGATGGAATTGTGGATGTATGATTTTTCGTCGCTTTGTTTCAGATAAGGGAAGCAAAATTTATCGTCTAGCAATAGAAAAATCGAGATGTGTGTTGGTAGAGTTGTATTTGAAAGGTTGATCAGCCAACCGTTGGTTTTTCCAGTTAATAATCATGATTCAGTATTAGTAAGTGGGTCGTCGGTAATGGCGTCTTGTTGATTATTATTTGTGTCATGTTGGGAGTTATCTATTATGTGTATGAAGTTTGGATTTTGATTCACATTTGTTCTTGTTCGTTTAATACGGTTTGGATGTTGAATCTGGTCGGTGAAGGCATACGATGCTATCGTTCACAGGAAGTCATCGTGACTAAAAATGCATCTGTGTATGTTTTGCGTCCTTTCTAGTCTTAAGTTTTGTAATTTTCTTTGATGTTTTTCATACATGTGTTTTGATATTCTATGTAGTTTGAATTGTTCTAATTCAAAGAATTTTTTGTTTATGTTGTTCGGAACTTCATTAATTATTTTTTCCCAATCTTTTTCGATTCGCCAGTTCAGATTTTTGATTTTGTAATTAATGTCGTTTATCTCTTATACAGAAAAATTTTTATCCGGACTCCTTTACCAATAGAATCATAAAACGACGAATGACACAGATACAATCACAATCGCTCCTCCGTATCAAATTTGACTCTTCAAGACTAATAAACCTTCCATACACACACAACATCCATCACCAGCTATTCCGTCTGTTAAAACAATATAATATAACGCTAATTACCAACAACAAACACGAACATACAAATAGTATCAGACACACAAATGCTGCTCATTCAGCTTTGGCACAGCACAGCATAAAATCACAACACAACTTCAATTTCGATAATGTTGTAACGGATGGTAAGCGGTGAGGAATAAAGTGCGCGTATATTTATGCGAGTGAATAAGTTTATTATTTGTGATGGAGCGGTGTAACGTCTATGCAGTTTAGGTGTTGGAAGAGGACTGATTTCGGATGATGGAAGAGGCTGGGAGAAAGGGTTTGAAAGAAAGCGTTTAGGAGTAGAGGGGATGTCGCGTGAGGGTGATAAGGGACCGTGGGACTGTGGAGTCAGCGAAGTTGGGAGTTAGCGAGAAAAGAGATTAGGAGTAGGTGAGAGCGGTGGGAATTGAATGTGAGACCGTTACAATGTCAAAATATTGAATAATGAAGAATGGCTAAAAAAACGGTTAATATTAGAAATGATACAAATCAAAGCGCACCGCAACGCAATAAATTTTAAAACAGACATAGATAGACTAAGTTGCATTTATAACTCACTTATTTAATTTAGTCGCTAAATTTCGCTACAAAATTATGAGGGGACTGGTCTGCACTACATACGGCACTGACCCAGAGACATAAAGGTCTCGTGGCCAGGGATGGTAGACGTATGAGAATTCTCATACGCGTATGAGAATTTGAGGCTCAGTATGAGGGACAATCCACGGCGTATGAGAATTTCGCAGGTCGTGAAGTTCCTGTGGAATCATTGCCGATCTCTAAAAAAAAAATCGCCAAATGTGAAGCACCCGGTAACTCCGCGTTTCCAGCCAATGGCACGGCGCCATGAAGTTCGCTGCCAATGCACATTTCTTTCTTTTCCATGCCATTTTGTTTGCTGTAATCTTACCTGACGCTTCGGTCGTCCCACGCGAGGAGGAGCTAGCCTACGCACGAGGACACCAAATTCATCGCTACGTACTGCTAACACCTTTCTTTATTCTATAAGTTCATGTTGTTATTCTAATAAACATATTATTGTTAAATGTGTTTGTATTTATATTCCCGCATATGTCAGTTCCATTACCCTCTTTTCCCCTGTATGTTGCACGAAGTAATGTTAGGGCATGACTGCACATTTCCCCACATTCCGATCGCACATATACATCGCTGGATAGTTTTATAACCTATGGTCACAATCAGTTATGTTGGTACCATCGGTTTTTTTATAATTAAAAGGTTACCGACCATGAGCGTACGAAATTTCCGCACTTTTAAAATCACGTGAGTAGTATAGCGGCCACTATGGCGACCCCCACTCCTATCCCCACTACTTCCCCCACTCATTTTCCCCTACTCCGCGGTCGCCGAGTTCGCCGTGAGCTCGAGTGGTCGCGGATGCCGGGAGAGAGGTGGGGGGGGGGGGGGGGGTCGGCATAGTGGCGCGCTGTTTTTTTTATTTATTTATTACATTTTTTAATTTATGATAATGAATATATTTGGACTGGTGATTTTTCGCACTCCTTTGCCCCGCTCCGCGCCAAATCCAAACTGGTAATATATATACAGTGAGTAACAAAAATATTCGGACACCACGGTATATCGGTATAAATCATTATGTACCGTAGTTATTTCTGAAAGAAAAAAATTCCTTTTTTTAGTGAATACATTATTAATATTTGTTAACAATAATATGTCATAAAATTATTGTTATCTATAATCTCTAGATATTTTTTTAAACATTGTATAGAATAATGTACGATTTTCGCGCAACAAAAATATTCGGACACTTATAAGAAATGGGTGGTTTTTAAATTATTAATAACCTTTAATACTTAGTGGCATATCCTGTTTAATCTTCCATGTTTTTCAGACGTTCTGGCATATTTGAAATAATTTCTTTCAAATAGTCGGAACTAATTTGTAGCCATTCTTCCTGCAATCTCGTCTTTAGTTCATCTTTCGTACGTGGGGGTGACGACCGAATTCCCTGGTCCACTTTCTCCCATAGATTGTCTATGGGATTTAAGTCCGAAGATTGAGGTGGAGGATGCAATATTTTTGGACAATTATATAACAGATATTCCTGTACAATGCGCGCTTTGTGCTTTGGATCACTGTCTTGATAAAACTTGAATGTTCTTTCAATCCCCATTTGTGCAGCACTTTGTATCAAATTGTCTTTCAATAATTAAAGGTATTTATTTGTATCCATAATACCGTCAATAAACACTAATTTTCCTAGGAAAAAACCCTTTATAAACGAAATCAATAGACGTAAACGTGTGCAATTCGCAAAAGAATTCGGCAGTAAAGATAAATCATGGTGGAATGACGTGATCTTTCACGTCATTCCATCATGATTTATCTTTTATTTTCATCACAAAATATTGTGATGAAAGTAAATTTAACGTTTCCGGGTCCGATGGACGAGCTATGGTGTGGCTTGAACCCAATACAGAGTTAAAACCAAAAAATTTACGCGCTACGTTCGAGCACGGAAACGGGAGTGTACTCGTCTGGGGGGTTTATTTCGATTGCTGGTGTTGGACAATTAGTTTTTATTAACCGTATTATGGATACAAATAAATACCTTCAATTATTGAAAAACAATTTGATACAAAGTGCTGCACAAATGGGGATTGAAAGAACATTCAAGTTTTATCAAGACAGTGATCCAAAGCACAAAGTGCGCATTGTACAGGAATATCTGTTATATAATTGTCCAAAAATATTGCATCCTCCACCTCAATCTTCGGACTTAAATCCCATAGAAAATCTACGGGAGAAATTGGACCAGGGAGTTCGTTCGTCACCCCCACGTACGAAAGATGAACTAAAGACGAGATTGCAGGAAGAATGGCTACAAATTAGTTCAGACTATTTGAAAAAAATTATTTCAAATATGCCTGAACGTCTGGAAAACGTGGAAGATCAACCAGGATATCCACTAAGTATTAAAGGTTATTAATAATTAAAAAACCACCCATTTCTTATAAGTGTCCGAATATTTTTGTTGCGCGAAAATCGTACATTATTCTATACAATGTTCAAAAAAATATCTACACATTATAGATAAAAATAATTTTATGACATATTATTGTTAACAAATATCAATAACGTATTCACTAAAAAAAAGGAACTTTTTTCTTTCAGAAATAACTACGATCCGTAATGATTTATACCGATATACCGTGGTGTCCGAATATTTTTGTTACTCACTGTATATATATATATGTAAGATTTAATACATCTAGTCAGAATATATGTAGGAATTTTCAACACGAGTCTTGGAAATACTTTGCTTTATTTGTAGAGTATCTTTACATAGGTGAGATCCTTGTGGACTTAGGAGACTGTTCTTACGTTATGTCCGGATCGACTGCCGCGCTGCGTCTCGTGCGCCTCGCTTTATAGTCCGGTGCCGGCGGCTCATTGGTTGTTCACTCGGTGGTGGGGATACCACCCGGCGCGCTCGTTCATTGGCGCGCTAGGTGTTGGAGGAGAGCGCTCTCGCGATTCCACATATATATATATATATATATATATATATATATATATATATATATATATATATATATATATATATATATATATATATATATATATATATATAATCAGACTAGATGTATTAAATCTTACATTATAAAGTTTTACGTATCGATGCTATATATATATATATATATATATAGTAACTTCATAATGTAAGATTTAATACATCTAGTATTAAACACAATATATATATATTGTGACGCCAAGCGTCACAGCCGCCCCTGCAGCCGGCTCGTGCAGGTCGCCGTCCCACACCTGTAACAGGAAAACAAGATAAGTATAAAAGTTATGAAATATATAGAATAAAACCTGTGCAAACACTCACCTGCGCGAAGTCAGTCCCAGCGACTGACCCCGCCAGACCATCATCATCACCATCATCTTCATCACCACCGTCACCGTCGTCTGGCCCTGGAACAAAGCAAAAAGGAAGAATTACATCGAGGAAGGAACGAGACATAATGGAAAACTACTTACCGGACTGACCCGCAAGACATCGGTTATCCTTGTTCGTGCCAAATCGTCCTCGTTATTTTTCTTTATGAAGAAATACCCAACGGATTGGCACGAAGATCATCCTCATCGTCATCGTCATCGTCATCGTCATCTTCGTCGTCGCCGCCGCCGTCTCCGTCGTCGTCGTCGACGTCGTACGAGACCGACCCGGTAACCTGCAAAGAATACAAGAAAATAAAACACCCGAAATTCAAGAAGGAAAATAAATGAAAATTCACTCACCTGGACCGGCCCGAAGACCATCTTCCTTCGGCGAGCTCGTCCCGGTTGCCACTCACCACCTCCGAAGGAAATCAACCCCGAAAACACGCACTCACGCACGAAAACTCACCACCTGTCAGATTAGCGCACCCGTCCGTCCCCGCACCCCGGCCATCCATCGGCCGTGCGGCGACAGAGTGACGAAGGTGGCAGCAGCGTACGGCGATTATCCTATCCTCCCTATTACCTACAATTATAAATTCCCGTCCGCAATAACCCCTACTTACCGACCGACCTAATTACCTCCTTTTCCCCAATAGATCCCGCTCGCGACAGTCCTATATCAATCACCCGTCTGACCCATCTACATCGATCCGTATCGCTGCTGCCGCGATGATCGATGCCGGCCGGTAGCCAATGAGCTCGCGAGAAAATTTCGCGAGCTTCCGGCCGGCCATGCGGCCGTCACTTTTGTGACGAGCCGGCGAGGAGTAGAGACGAAATTGTAAAGAGTAGAGCGTGCGAAAAAGAGTGAGATAGAGTGTAGAGTAGAGTGTGCGGAGTGAGTGAGAGAGAGAAGGAGAAAGTGAGAAAGAAATTGTAAATTGAGACGACAACGATAAGCAAAGAAAAAGGACCCCGAGTACGGAACGGATAGAGGAAACTGATAAATACGAACGACCAGGCAACGGAAAAGGATTCGAGAGGAAAGGACCGAGCAAGGAGGAAGAAATTCTGCAACGGTGAGTGTTTGCACGGTTACTCCCCCCCCCCCCCCCCCCCCCCCCGAAATATCGCCCGGCTCATTTTTTTAGAGAGCCGAGAACGTTAAGATTCCATTATTACTTTGTCCGCGAAAATCCAAAACTTCTCTTTTCCTGTTGTAGCCGTGTGGGACGGCAATTACATCTAAGATATATCGCGAGTGAAAATTTATCGTAACGGTCTTCCTATCCGCCCGACCCCCCTTCAGTCCTCACACCATACCCTACGCGATCGAGGTACACTCGGCCGACCTTCCTCGACACAGTCGAATCCTCACACCCGAAACAACTCCCCCCCTTTTCCCACTTACCCCTCTCCCTGCGAAAGACCGTATTACAGTAGTAGTAAGTGCGGAAACACAGTTAAACACGCCAGTGGTAATTACTAAGAGGCCGTTGAGTCGGCGAATCCTCTCCCTGAGATACATTCCCGCTCGACCCCCTTCCCCCCCCCGTTCCCTACGCGCTAGCCCAACAACCCCTTCACCGTTCGAGTACGAGTATTTCTATCTTGTTAAATTTTATTTCCTTTAAAATAAAATTAACTGGCGCCCAAATTTATACAGAGCAAAATCTAGACGATAAATTTCTTTATATATCCCGGAGATCGTCCGCTGTTTAAAGTATTGTGTGAGAAAGAATAAAAGTAAAGGCGATTTTTGATTATTTCTTTCCTGTTTTTTTTTGTTGTTCTTTTTCTTACCCAAAAATTCCACATACCCCCCCTCCTAACGGCGTGACAAAATTGGCGCCCAACGTGGGGCCCGAAAATTAACCCTCCCCTTCCAAAAAAAAAAAAAAAAAAAAAAAAAAAAAAAAAAATTCACCCCCGAAAATTTACCCCCCCCCCCTATCCAAGCGCAGCGGAAGTTCAGGCGGCATTCACATTTAAATGAACTTGTCTAGTTTTAAGATTGTTTCTTTTTCAGGTTAATTATTGAGAGTTGGAGAATTACTTTGAATTGGAGAGTGTGGATTATTTTTTTTTAATTTGGAAAATTGTGAGACTTTGAGCAATTAGAGATTCTGAGTTCCAGAAGATAATTTGAGATTTCGAGTTTTCCTTACTTGTGAAATTTTCTTTTTCGTTTTTGTTTGAGACTTTGTTTTTTTTTATATTGGAATTTTTATTTTTGATTTCGAGATTGTGAGATTTTGTTTTTTTTTGGTTTTGGAGATTTTTGGTTGAGAAATGTTGGATTTTGTTTTCTCTTGAGATTTTTTTTTGTATTCTGATTTGGAAATTCTGAATTCTTTTTGAGATTTGTTTTTTTTTTTGGTGAAGCTTCTGTAATCTTGATTCGAGGTTTTGTTTGTTTTTTTTTTGAGATTTGGAAAATTGTTTTGAATTGGAGACTTTGGATTATTTTTTTTTGTGGAAATTAAATTTTTGTGTGATTTTGAGATTTTGGATTTGTTTTTTTTATTTTCAGATTTTCTTTTGAGATCGCTGCCTTTTAGTTTTCTAGGGAGTGTAGAAACTTTATTTGGGAGATTTTCGAGTTTGAAATTTTGTTTTTTTTTGCCCTGGTGAAGATTTTGGAAAAATTGAAAACAAAGAGGTTGAAGTGGAAATTTTGGATTTTGTTTTTTTTCTTTTAAAGAATTTTTTTTTGTATTTCGAGATTATGGAAAATTTGTCTCTTTGAGAGAATTGAATATTTCCCTGAGAATTTGAAGGTTGAGATTTTGTACTCCCTATTAGAGAATTTTGAATTGGAGTTTAGGAAGTTGTTTTTCAAGACAAGGGAGTTTCTGTTTGTTTAATTTTCATTCTTGAGTATTGAAATTAAAACTTACCGTGAGGAATAACCCATTCTTCTTACAGGAGGACGCCATCGAGAAAAAAAAAAAAAAAAAAAAAAAAAAAAAAAAAAAAAAAAAAAAAAAAAAAAGCTCTGTATCTTGTGTGTATTGAGTTCTTATTTTCCCTCCCCATTGTGCATGCCATATATTGTTATTGCGGAAATATTATATTACGGCGCCGAACTTCCGCCCTGCTGCTCCGCCCCCCCATATAAAGTTTTTTTTTTTTTAATAGCGCCCACCACTGGCTAATTATTTTGGTAATTATTCGTTTAATTTCTTTTGAGATCGAGATTGGTTGCGTCGTCCCACACGTAGGGTTGCGTTGCTCCTCGCTCATAGTGTTAGGATACCGTAGTATTGTTAAGTATATTTCGTATTATATTTTGAACATTTGTGTATTCCCCCCCCCCCCAATACCCAACATGATGGAACGCACCCATAATACCCTCCCCACCACCGCCGTGACGGTCACCACTACGACCGTCACCGCACCAATCACACATACCGCCCAAAGCCCCCCTCTTTCGCCCCTTACCTTCCAACCCCCCCTCAACCCTCTAGACCCCCTCTCCGAGATCCGGGATCGGATCTACGGCGTTGAGGAAGTCCGCGACCTGATCCGGAGGTGTATTGTCGCCCGGATCAGCTCTCGCGGCAATTTAAACAGTATCCGTGATCGGTTAATCCGACACGAGACTCGCCGGTTGCACCCCTCATCCCCCGTCCTATGGGACCCTGCGGATGAGGAATCCGGCCTATTCCCCCCCTTCTCCCTCGATATCCAAACCGCGCACATCCCGTCCCATCACCCCTCCGCCCCACCGCAATTTCCCCAAAGAACTTTGCCCGAAGCAGGCAGTTCACAATTCACCGCCCCCCCACTCCACTCAATTTCCCGGTCGGAACGACCATTATACCCCGACCCAGAACCCCAAAGACCCCAACCCTCCCCTCGCTCCTCCCCCTATCATCATAACCTCCTCGCAGCCGTCGAGGAGGACGGACCCCAACGACCCATTTCCCCCTCTTACCCTCCCCGGCGAACCACGCCGGCGGTAACATTCGCCCGATCCCCTCCCTCTCGTTTCCCACCATATCAACCCCCCCCGGCGACCAGCCAAACCCCCTTCCCCCAACCGGAACCGGTAGAACCGGCATCCGATAACCCCTGGAACCCTTCCTACCCCTACTCCTCCCAATACGCGCCCGTACTGCATAGTACGTGGAACGCACCCCCTCCCCCTCCCCCTGGGACCGCATACCGACCCCCCGAGTCCCAGGCCTTCACCCCCTCGGGCTTCCACGAATCCCAAGGATCGCGGGACGCCCGGAGGGGGGAGGACTGGAGGAGAAATGGCCCGAAGTTTTCGGGAAAGCGTGGAGAGGACGGCGAGGAGTTCCTTCGCCGCCTCCACGAGTACTGTCGGTCTCGCGACTACAATGAGACCGACCTACTCCGTTGCCTGCCCGAAGCCCTCACAGGCGATGCACTCCGGTGGCATCGCCTGGAGGAAGAGAACTGGAACACGTATGTCGGATTCCTCTCCTATTTCCGCGACCGATTCGGGGTGGAATCCAGCCAGGAGAGGATCCGACACGAAATAAGCCTGAGGACTCAGGGTCCGGACGAACCTTGCGGGGAATACCTCGACAAGATCCGGACCCTGATCAAACGCCTCAACCCCCTCCCCCCCCTGGACCAACAAATTGAGATATGCTACGCTAATCTACACCCGGATTATAGCGAGTATATTCCCCGGGACGGCATCGCGACCTTCAGCGAGCTGCTGCTGGCCTGCCGTCAACGGGAGGTAATCCGGGAGCGCAGAAAAGCTTACCGACCCCCTCCCACTTCCTTCCCCACCTGCGATCCCTACGTCGCCTACCGGCCAACGGCCAAGCCTGAGGTACGGAGGACGGCGGCAGTGGAAGCAGAGCCAACCCCACCTCCACTCCCCCAATCACTCCCCAAACCAGCACCCCGACCTCGCCAACAAAACCCCAAACCCCCTTCCCCCGTTCCTAGCTACCGCGACGTGGCCGCGACAGCACCCCCTCCCCCACCTCGAGCGAACAACTACCCCGCACTACCACGTTCACTCCCCCAACAGCCCAAAACCATTCCTCGGCTAGCTGATGTAGCGCCGAAACACCCTCCCCCGAACTTTCCAGTCAACAACCCCTCCTACCCCCCCGGTCCTTGTTTCAACTGTGGCCAGATAGGCCACAGGTATAGAGATTGCACCCACCCCCTCGGGTATTTTTGCCGGCTGTGCGGGCAACGAGGCACGGACACCCGATCCTGCCCCGGCTGCCTGTGGAAGCGGTCGGGAAACTACCCCGGGGGGAGGCAGTAAATTCCCCGCCTCCCCTGTCCAATCTCACCCCCACTCCACAGTTAAATACCCTTCAACCATCCCAACCAAGTACCTCTGGAGTCAAAACCACCCCTAACCCCGTACCCCGCCCCAAACAACCCATACCTCCCCCAAACTCCCTCCCCATACGGACGACGAAGCGTCCGACCCCAACCTCCTCAAACCCCGGCCCAACACCCAAACAGTCCCGTAAAACCCGCGAAACCACCCCTCCCCTCCAAATGATCGACGGAGACCAACGTCATTTTCTATGGGTCCTCCTGGGAGAATATAAATTCCCAGGATTGGTGGACCCAGGCTCCTGTCGATCATACCTAAGCCCCGGATTGGCCAGCAAACTCGACCTCCCCCTTACCCCCCTCGACGAAGGTGTCAAGGTCGCCAACGGTAACGTGATGAACGTTGACGGCGCCTTGCACCTTCAATTGGAAATTGGCGGAGAGCATGGCCCGATATTGATGCGTGTGGCAGCCATTAACTGTCCCTGCATACTCGGGCTTGACTTTCTCCGACAATTTGGACTGATACTAAACTACCGAGACGAAACCTGGCAGACGAGACACAGTACACCCCGGACATTTTTAACAACGGACGTCACAATATTAGCACGAAGCCTACGAGACTGTGCCGGTCTCGTAGTGCCAACGGACCAATCCCGACAACGACTCGCCACGATACTGGACAAATATATAATCCCCAATCCCTCTCCCGAATTACGTATGACCCACATCACAGAACACGACATTGACGTAGAAGGACACCCTCCCATTAGACAGAGAGCCCGAGTAATCTCTCCACACCTCTTGAAGATCGCCCAGGAGGAGGTCGACAAGATGTGGAGAGAAGGAGTAATCGAGAGATCCCGAAGTGCCTGGCTCAGTAACCCCGTAATAGTCCCCAAGCCGGGTGGTAAACACCGGTTTTGCGTGGACTATCGGGATGTGAACAAGGTGACCAAAAAAGACGCCTACCCCCTCCCGAACATGGATCGGATACTGGCCGGCCTGAGACAGGCCCGGTACATATCCAAACTTGACCTGAGCCAGGCATACTTCCAAATCCCCGTCCATCCTGACAGCCGGCCCATAACTGCATTCGCAGTTCCTGGGCGCGGCTTGTTCCAGTTCAAACGTATGCCCTTCGGATTGACCAACGCCCCTGCCACCTTCCAACGCCTCATGGACACACTGATCGACCCCGAATGGGAGCCACATGTATTCGCGTACCTCGACGACGTTATTATTGCCACAGACACTGAAGACGACCACTATGACTACCTGACCAGAGTACTGACCGCTTTTAAAGACGCCGGACTAGAGATCAACAGAGATAAGAGTGAATTTTTTTGCCAGGAAGTAAAGTATTTAGGATATGTAATTGGACCGGACGGACTGAAGACGGACCCGGACAAAATATCCCCCATTCTCGAGTACCCGCCACCCAAGACCGTTAAGCAATTACGCCGGTTCCTGGGAATGGTCGGGTGGTACGCTCGGTTCATGGGTGATATCTCCAAAGATAAAACACCCTTGACCGAGCTGTTGCACAAGGACGTCCCCTGGAACTGGGGACCGACACAAGACTCCGCCTTCCGATCCCTCCGCGAAGCCCTCACGCGAACTCCCGTCCTTGCCCGCCCCGACTTTACCCTCCCCTTCACCATCCATACGGACGCAAGCGACCTCGCGGTGGGCGCCGTCCTGACCCAGGAGGTGAAGGGAGAGGAACACCCTATCCTTTTCGCCAGTCGAGTCCTCACCCGCGCCGAGCAGAAGTACACCGTCACAGAGAAGGAGTGCTTGGCGGTGCTGTGGGCCGTGAAGAAGCTGAGGCCGTACATTGAGGGTACGGCCTTCACGGTCATCACGGACCACAGCAGCCTCCAATGGCTCAAGAATTTAAGAGATCCCTCTGGTCGACTGGCGAGGTGGGCATTGGCCATGCAAGCCTATAACATGACCATTGTCCACCGGAAAGGAGCCCTAAATGTAGTACCCGACGCCCTATCCCGAATGCACGAGTCCCAGATAGCCACCCTGTCAGACATTGGAGATGCGGTGGACGGGTGGTATGAGGAAAAATTGGAAAATGTAAGAGAGTTCCCTAGAAAGTACCCGAGTTGGAAAATCGAGGATGGGAAACTCTTTTACCACCGACCTCATACCATCATCGACCCTACCCTGGCTGACCTGGACGCATGGAAACTAGTCCTTCCCTTAAAATCCCGTCCCGATGCCATGAGAGAGGCTCACAACCATCCCCAGTCAGGCCATTTAGGCATCGATAAAACTTACCACCGGGTCATCCAGGACTTTTTCTGGCCCGGTGTGTATCAGGACGTCGCGCACTACGTCACCCGGTGCCAGGAGTGCCAACTCCATAAGGTCTCCCAGGGAGCCCCTGGAGGCCTTATGCGAGAACGCACTACCGAAGGCCCCTGGTGCGTAGTCGCGACCGACGTCATGGGTCCCTTCCCTCCCAGTAAAAACCAAAACCGGTACGTTGTCGTTTTCCAAGACCTTTTTACCCGATTCGTAGAGGCGAAAGCCATACGAACTGCCAACGGTCCCAACATCACGTCAGCCCTCGATACCCTCGTCCTTAACCGTTGGGGCTGTCCCCAATACCTCCTAACCGACAACGGCACCGAGTTCATAAATACCCACGTCACCGAATACCTCTCTCAGAATGGCATACACCACACGACCGTCCCTCCCTATCATCCCCAAGCCAACCCGGTGGAGAGAGTGAACAGGACGTTAAAAACAATGATCGCGGCGTACGTTGGGCAAGACCACAGACTCTGGGATCAGCATCTTCCCGAGCTGTGTTTTGCCCTGAACACCGCAGTACAGTCGTCGACCCGCATGACCCCCGCCTTTTTGAATTTCGGTCGAAACCCCCGACCGACCAAAAGTATTAGAGACAATACTCCTGTTCCTCCCACCATTCAACCCGCAGACCCCCAAGTTTGGACCGACAGACTCAAGCGTCTGCCCCTGTTACACGATTGGGTCCGTAAGCAGTTAGAACAGGCGCATAAGCGCCAGGCCCGTCACTACAACCAAGGGAGGAAAGATACGCGGTTCAAGGTAGGTGATCTCGTACTCAGAAGGAACCGCGTTCTTTCGTCCGGCCCTCAAAATTTTGCAGCCAAACTCGCCCCGCGTTTCACCGGTCCCTACGAAATATTAAGCGTTCCATCTCCCGTGATTTATGAACTAAATGACCCCAATTCGCGAAAAAACCCGAGGGTACACGTATCCGATCTTAAGGCGTACCACCCGCCGACGGATACGGGTATCCTCCCCCCCAGTACACCACGATTGGCATAAAACGACCGACACTAACCCGTACGATTACTTTTCAGGAGCACAGGATGAGCGGTAGGAGAGCCGGTCGGTCTACGGGCCACCGGCGCTATGTCCTGCCGACGGGCACCCTCGTAGGAGGATTCCAAGACTTTGTCGGCACCCCCGCCTTCCAACGGGCGGCACCGGCGCCCACCTATCCCCTAATCCTCTCCATCCCAGAGGGGTATTACGAGGACGACGAGGAGTCGTCCCCCCCTTCGACCTCCCCATCCCCACCCCCTTCCCCAAGCTCCCAACACGACCCCCTTTCCGCCAACCTCCCCGCATTAAGCAACCCCATCCACCTACCCCTGTCCATCCGTCCCCCGTCCCCACGCCCCCGGTCCCCAGGACCATTCTCCCCCGATCCCCCGGCGGCGCACTTCTGCCGGTCCCTCCGATACGCGTACTACGCCGCCACCACCCCCTGCGTCAGCGTAGCAGCCCTCTCGGTGGAAATCGGGAGTGGCTGCTGCCAACCCGACCACCCCCCTTCCCCATCCCCCTCACCACCCCCCCGACCCGCTCCCCAAACACCACCCCCCCGACCCGCTCCCCAAGAACACTCCGCACCTTCTTCCTCCACCCCCCCACATCGTAACAAACCCTCCAAGCGGCAGCGACGCAGTCGTCGCAGGGCCCGCGCTCTGGCGGCAGAAGCCGGAGCCGAGGCCCCAACACCTACCCCCATCCTCCGACCCCCTCGCCCTCCCCACTCCCCCTCCATGGCCCACACCATGCCCTCCCCTCGTCCTACCCCCACCACCAACATCCCGAACCTCATGGCTCTACGCCCTACCCCCCCTAACCCCACTCCTACCACCCGCCAGCCACCCTCCCGCTCCCGCAACCCCATCCCCAGCCTGATGTCCCTCCACATTACCCCCCCGTCCAATACTCCCTCCCCGCCCCCAACTCCCCCTACCCCACCACCTTCCATCCCTGCCCTAATGTCCCTCAAACTCCGCCACCCCGACCTTCCCCGCGCACCGACACCCAAGCGGTGTTGGAGGTGCGGCCGGCTGGGACATCTGTCCGACAGGTGTCCCAACCGGATCGAAAACCGTCCCCACCCCCGCTAAACCCTCCGCCCTTCCATCCCCTCCCCCTACCCACCTCAATCCATCCCCCCGCCTGGCCACAAAACACCCCCATCTCCCCTTAACCCCCAAACCTCACCACCCTTCCCCCCTTCTCCCCTTTTCTTCTCCCCTTCTTCTCTTCTTTAACCCCTTTCTTTCCCTTCTGATTCCGTCCCCAGTTCGTTTCCGTTTGAGTTTTCTTTCCTCCTTTCCTTTCCCTACATCTGGCTTCGTCCACCATTTTAGTCCGAGTTTTTCCGTTTTTTTATACACCTGGCACCGCCCACCCTTTTAGTTTGAGTTTTTCTTTTGTACACATGGCTCCGTCCACTATTTTAGTTGATTTTTCTTCCTATACCTGGCATCGTCCACTGTTTAGTTTGCGTTTTTCTCTTTCCTTTTTTCCTCGTTAATACCTCTGGCTTCGTCCAAGTTTATTTTGCGTTAACGTTACTACCTTTTCTTTTCTCCTTAGTTTTCACCCTCTTACCCCCTCTTTCTTCCAAACCACCCCCTAAACATTACCCCCCCCCCCTCTACACCCCACCACCAACCCACACAAAATTAACCTGCCAGGCCCGGCAGGCCCCAAACAACCCATTTCCCCCCCCACATTCTCCCACACCCTTCAGCCCAAGCCCGTCGGCAGACGTATAAAGACCGGCCAAGCGTCAAACGATAGGCTGGCCTGGGGCCAAACCAAAGAAGTCAGGTACGCGAGCGAGGAGCCACGTACCCTAGTCAGAGCACAGGAGAGGAGCAAGACTGAGCCACCCACAGTACAAAATCTCAATGAGTCGGGAGATACGGGGACGAGCCGTGCAGGCACACACTCGACCCAAAACCTAAGACTGAAACCGTCCAAAAGTATGAGAGAGCGAGTGGAAGGATGAGTGAGATAATTATATTTGCAGGTAGACAGGGTACAAGAAACACGCTCGAGTACACCAAAGGGTGTACTCTCGTTTAAGCGGGGGGGTGTTGTGACGCCAAGCGTCACAGCCGCCCCTGCAGCCGGCTCGTGCAGGTCGCCGTCCCACACCTGTAACAGGAAAACAAGATAAGTATAAAAGTTATGAAATATATAGAATAAAACCTGTGCAAACACTCACCTGCGCGAAGTCAGTCCCAGCGACTGACCCCGCCAGACCATCATCATCACCATCATCCTCATCACCACCGTCACCGTCGTCTGGCCCTGGAACAAAGCAAAAAGGAAGAATTACATCGAGGAAGGAACGAGACATAATGGAAAACTACTTACCGGACTGACCCGCAAGACATCGGTTATCCTTGTTCGTGCCAAATCGTCCTCGTTATTTTTCTTTATGAAGAAATACCCAACGGATTGGCACGAAGATCATCCTCATCGTCATCGTCATCGTCATCGTCATCTTCGTCGTCGCCGCCGCCGTCTCCGTCGTCGTCGTCGACGTCGTACGAGACCGACCCGGTAACCTGCAAAGAATACAAGAAAATAAAACACCCGAAATTCAAGAAGGAAAATAAATGAAAATTCACTCACCTGGACCGGCCCGAAGACCATCTTCCTTCGGCGAGCTCGTCCCGGTTGCCACTCACCACCTCCGAAGGAAATCAACCCCGAAAACACGCACTCACGCACGAAAACTCACCACCTGTCAGATTAGCGCACCCGTCCGTCCCCGCACCCCGGCCATCCATCGGCCGTGCGGCGACAGAGTGACGAAGGTGGCAGCAGCGTACGGCGATTATCCTATCCTCCCTATTACCTACAATTATAAATTCCCGTCCGCAATAACCCCTACTTACCGACCGACCTAATTACCTCCTTTTCCCCAATAGATCCCGCTCGCGACAGTCCTATATCAATCACCCGTCTGACCCATCTACATCGATCCGTATCGCTGCTGCCGCGATGATCGATGCCGGCCGGTAGCCAATGAGCTCGCGAGAAAATTTCGCGAGCTTCCGGCCGGCCATGCGGCCGTCACTTTTGTGACGAGCCGGCGAGGAGTAGAGACGAAATTGTAAAGAGTAGAGCGTGCGAAAAAGAGTGAGATAGAGTGTAGAGTAGAGTGTGCGGAGTGAGTGAGAGAGAGAAGGAGAAAGTGAGAAAGAAATTGTAAATTGAGACGACAACGATAAGCAAAGAAAAAGGACCCCGAGTACGGAACGGATAGAGGAAACTGATAAATACGAACGACCAGGCAACGGAAAAGGATTCGAGAGGAAAGGACCGAGCAAGGAGGAAGAAATTCTGCAACGGTGAGTGTTTGCACGGTTACTCCCCCCCCCCCCCCCCGAAATATCGCCCGGCTCATTTTTTTAGAGAGCCGAGAACGTTAAGATTCCATTATTACTTTGTCCGCGAAAATCCAAAACTTCTCTTTTCCTGTTGTAGCCGTGTGGGACGGCAATTACATCTAAGATATATCGCGAGTGAAAATTTATCGTAACGGTCTTCCTATCCGCCCGACCCCCCTTCAGTCCTCACACCATACCCTACGCGATCGAGGTACACTCGGCCGACCTTCCTCGACACAGTCGAATCCTCACACCCGAAACAACTCCCCCCCTTTTCCCACTTACCCCTCTCCCTGCGAAAGACCGTATTACAGTAGTAGTAAGTGCGGAAACACAGTTAAACACGCCAGTGGTAATTACTAAGAGGCCGTTGAGTCGGCGAATCCTCTCCCTGAGATACATTCCCGCTCGACCCCCTTCCCCCCCCCATTCCCTACGCGCTAGCCCAACAACCCCTTCACCGTTCGAGTACGAGTATTTCTATCTTGTTAAATTTTATTTCCTTTAAAATAAAATTAACTGGCGCCCAAATTTATACAGAGCAAAATCTAGACGATAAATTTCTTTATATATCCCGGAGATCGTCCGCTGTTTAAAGTATTGTGTGAGAAAGAATAAAAGTAAAGGCGATTTTTGATTATTTCTTTCCTGTTTTTTTTTTGTTGTTCTTTTTCTTACCCAAAAATTCCACATACCCCCCCTCCTAACGGCGTGACAATATATATATTGTGACGCCATGCGCCACATGGGTCACAGCCTCCCATGCAGCCGGCTCGCGCAGGGGAGCCGTCCCACACCTGCAACAGAAAAGAGAAAGTTAAGTATAAAATTCTATTAAATGAATAATAAAAACCGTGCAAATACTCACCGGCGCAAGACGTCAGTCCTTAAGACTAACCCCGATCGACCAAAACAGAAACACCGTCATCCCCGTCGAGTCACCGTCGTCGTACTCATCATCATCGTCGTCGTCGTCGTCGTCGTCGTCGTCGTCGTCGTCGTCGTCGTCATCGTCGTCGTCGTCGTCGTCGTCGTCGCCGTCATACCCGTCATATTTGCCAGTCCAGGACAGACCGCCTAACCTGTGGAAAGAAAGAGGAAATTAGAAACAAGAAAAATACTGAGGAATTAATGGAAATTCACTCACCTGGACCGGCCTGAAGCTCATCTCCGTCAAGTCAGCCCTCCAAAGGATCGAATACTTCCCCGAGGACAACCAATTATTAATTGCCAATCGACAATTAATAAACATTCACCGTTCACCACTCACACGACTCTTAGAAATCACCACCTGTCAAAATTCATGCACCCGTCCGTCCCCGCACCCCGGCCATCCATCGGCCGCGCGGCGACAGAGTGACGAAGGTGGCAGCAGCGTACGGCGATTACCCTATCCTCCTTATTACCCACCATTATTAAATCCCGTCCACAATAAATCCCATACTTATCGACCGACCTAATTACACACCTTGCTGCCTCGATGATCGATGCCGGCCGGTAGCCAATAAGCGAGCGAGAAAATTTCGCGAGCTTCCGGCCGGCCATGCGGCCGTCACTTTGTGACGAGCCGGCGAGTAATAGAGAGCGAATAGTATAGAGAGTAAAGTGCGAATAGAGTATAGAGTTCAGTGAGTGAGAGAGAGCGAAGGAGAGAGTGAGAAAAGAAACATAAACTGTGAAAAGGACTATATTACGAAATCACGACGAATTGGGAACGACACAGGACACGATAAAAGGAACGGATAAAGGATACGAAAATCATAAGGACGACCAGGCTAACGACAAGGATACGAGAGGGAAAGGAAAAGACAGAACAAGAAGAGATCGACAGCAGCCACGGTGAGTGCTTGCTCAGTAATCTCCCCCCCCCCCCCCCACCCGAATTCTTGCCGGCTCATTTTTGAGGAGACCACGAATAATAGAATCCCGAGTCCTTAGCATTTCGAGTGCGAAAAATCCGTATTTGTTACTCCCTTTTGCGTGCCGTGTGGGACGGCGATACAAATTTATAAATCAGTATTATTGCGAGTAACGGTCATTCCTACCCCGCCTGACCTCCCCACCCCCCTTTACCTACTACCTCGACCGCCGTCGAGAACTTTCGATCGCGCGAGTCGCGCGATCACACTCAACCCCCCCTCCCTTTTTCCTTCGACCATCCAAAGTCCTCACGGACGACAACGCCTTTCTCCCCGCCTGCCCCTCTCCATACGAACGGCCGAATTGCCGTTACGATTAAACTTAAATTCGAATAAGTACCTGGAAATAAGTTTGAACCTACCGAGAAACGCCAGTGGTAATTATTAAGACGCCATCGCGTCGGCGAACCTGTCCCTGAGATACCTCTCCCCGCTCGACCCCTTCCCCCTTCCTACACGCTAGCCAACAGTCCCCTTCACCGTCTGAGTTGCGAGTCATAAATTTTGTTGAAACTTTTTTTTTGTAATAAGAAAATTGGTTGTTAAATTTTTTTTTTATAAAAAACATTTAACTGGCGCCCAAAAATTTTGGAGAGTTTTTTTTTGATACATATTTTTTTTTGTGAGTATTATATCGCGGAGATAGTCCGCCGTAAAATTAATAGTGAAA
Organism: Netelia fuscicornis; assembly: GCA_946811545.1. Taxonomy (NCBI): domain Eukaryota; kingdom Metazoa; phylum Arthropoda; class Insecta; order Hymenoptera; family Ichneumonidae; genus Netelia; species Netelia fuscicornis. The sequence goes on along the minus strand of OX328011.1, from coordinate 36,125,298 downwards.
ATAAAGATTACTGTGACATTGTTCCTATTATTTTATTTTTGCAACCCGAAACTTCCCCTACCTCCCTCCCAACGGCGTGACAATATATATTGAGACGTTTTCCCGCCCAGGCCAAGTGCCGCCACCTGTCACCGCACCTGAAAATGAAATTAGAATTAGAAAAGGACAGAATAAAGATTAATTCACGGAAAATGAGATAGAGGGAAGAGTTTCTCCAAGGTAGAAGGAGAGAAAAGAAAATATATAAGCGAGGAAAAATAAGGAGAAGACGCCGAAAATTCACAGACTTTGAAAGCGAGAAAGTCTTGAGAAAGCTGGTACATTGTTTTCCGAAAGGAGAGTGATCGTGGCTAACTCGAGACCGACTCGCTGGAGAGGAAAAAGGGAATAGATGGGTCACAGTATAGAAATTTTGGACCAAAAGGGTACCGACATCCATTGACTTCGAAGTGAGAAATTCGTGATAAAGCGGGGACATTCCGCTCCGAGAGGAGAGCGAGGGTGGCTGGCTCTAGAACGACTCGCGGGTAAAGAAAAGGAAAGACGGTATCGAATTTTGGGAATGACATTATATCACCGAGCGGAGAAGCAGTAAAGAGATTCAAAATCATTAAGAGGAGATCAGATTGCGCAAAGGCGCAACAGCGGAGAATCTCAAAGAATTCTAATAGTCAGAAATAATCAAGTGCGCAAAGGCACCGCGGTAGGGAAATTCATATCAACACATTAGATAAAGAATAGAGAGCAAAGAATAAAATAACATTCACAACTACGAAAAGGAAAGGGAGGAAAATATCAAAAATAAAGAAATTACTCACCAAAGTTTTGGAAGAAAACAGCAACACAACGTGTCGTACTGCACAAAATCGGTCTGACACACAACGGCAGCCACATTAAGGGATCCTGCCTCACAAGAAAGCCCTGCGACAAGATAAAAGACAACAATAAGGCAGGAGCAACGAACAAAATATCTTAACATGGCGCATACTCACTGAGACTGAAAGACGTCCCATACCAGCGCAAAACTGAAAAAAAAGAACACCCGACGGACCTAAAACAAAACCAACACAAGAGCAAAAGGCATACCAAGCTTAATTTATTTGAAAAAGGACTTACCGTCTCGTATTAATCCATAAATACGGCACACAACACAGGAAACACGTTCTCGATTCACTCCGGCGCCGCCATCTTAGCTGTCAACCAGCAAGAATCGATTCCCATCGATTACGACGCAGCTAATCAGACCGGGCAGGACAAAATTATCACTACGGAACGCGCCAATCACCACGCAGCAACGGCCGGTGATACGCGCCAATCAAAGTCGAAGAACGAGAGTGGACAATTAGGATAAGGAACTGTGTGAACTTAGAAGTATAAAGATAAAATAAAGAATAATTCAAATTTTTTTTTACGTCTACCCCTCAATTTCCTTCGAGTCCCTACAGAACATTTCAATATATATATATATATATATATATATATATATATATATAATAAATAGTATATATTAGTTTCTTGTTTTCTTCTTCGCTGGCTCCGTTCTCGTTAGAGCGCTCTCCCCTCTGATCAGCCAATGATTGTTTAACTACGGAAAACAGAGATAGACACATGGCGTGAGAGAGGCTCGTATATACGTATTGTTACATAAATATTTTATAAAGGTTTTTAGTACATATCTAGTTATGATTCCGTAGCAGATTTGAACTCCAGCTTATTGAACTTCGTACCGTGGTATTGCATGATGAGGTTTTTATTATTGGCAGCCTCGCTCATTTGCTGAAATAGATCGATCGCCTCTTCGAAAGCCTTGACGAACCTCGTAGGTAGAAAGCACGTAAATTCACCATTCACATCCACGACGATTCGCGCACCCCACTTGGTTTGGACGGTTTTGATATCAGTGATATAATAGTCTTTTTGGAGTTCCAATTCCGATAATCTTTTGACGGGAGAAGTGTCTCCAGCCGACCGACTTGGTTGATTCGTGTGAAATCCATTATGCAACTTGAGATTTTTCAGTTTTAGCGTTAAAGTACGAAACTCCGATATTGCGTGTATTTGTTCTTTAACCGTAGCAATATCTTGCAGAAAAGCGTCTAAACGGATTTTTAATCGGTGCTGGTTACTTCTTTGAAGACTCGAGGACAATTTATGTCTATCACAGAGCGTAGATTCTTCGGACCTCATACCAAAGAGATCCATTCCCCTACTTCGTATACAGAGAAGTGTAGGCTGGATTTAATTGGTGCAATATTTGCTTACTTTGTAGAAACTAGTAAGGCACCTTGGTAGTGGTGGTGGTAAAGACCAGCAAATTGCCTTGGCTGCGTCACCTCTGAATACTCCGAAAACTTAGGTCAGCGTTTTTGCACGTGCGCTGAAATTAATAAGGCATAGCTATGGCGAGAAACAGGAGAGGATCACGTGAAGATAGGATGTGTTATTTATATGTGATGATGTTAAATTCTTCCATGAAGAGGTTGATAAATAAAACACGATTTTGAAAAATATACTTTATTTTTAGCATGAAATATCGTACAATTAGCGGATGCGAGAACAACACCATTGTACACACCCAAAAGATTTCATATTAAAAGTAATGAAGTTATTATAATGGTACCCCCCACCCACAGCGGTTCCCTTCTTTAACGCATTATTCAAGGATTTGGATTTGTTACACTTATTCATATATTCCTTGTAATAGTCATACACTATTTTATCGTTCCGCGTTAAATCGGTTGAAAATGCACTCCTAAACATATTAATACCAAGGCCTGTAGACAAGAAATGAAGAACCATAACACAATAATGTCCACAAATCTATGATTCAGGACCCTGAAGCAGTATAGTGTTGTAGCTAAAGAATCTGCTGTTCTGTCGGAGACGTTGGAGATGCTGCGGGATGATTGGTGGTAGGCCGTAGCAGTCGAAGTACCATGTTCGTCCATCTCAATCGACGTACATGGCGACCCAGTGGGCTCCGGGCTGCTTGTGGCCATCGGTATTGGCGACAATCGCCGCTGGTTTCACCCACACCTTAGGGATGCGGTCTGCCGGATATACGCCTACAGTGCGGCTCTTTATACCGCGTAGGGCCTGCATATTCTGCTCGGTGTTCATAATAGACAGCAATTATAGAGACACTAGAGATGTTTAACATCGGTTGTTTTTCCCTCGTCGCGGCGCTCCACAGCTAGTAAGCTGATGTTCCAGGATGTGGTGGTTCTGTACTCCCATAAGGAGCTCGAGCGATCGTTATGAGAAAGCCACTTTTTAATTCTCATAGCATTGTTGAGGGCACACGTTAACGAGCAATTTTTACGCAGTAAACCGTGATACACACAACGAGTATTGCTCTCAGGAAGATTACGAAATGACGAATCGTCATTTCGTCGTCTTCTTCTTCTTCTAGATTTATAACGTAGCAATCCGTTAGCTGCGTCAAATAAGCCGCTTTATCAGCTCCTCTTGTGAACAGACGATCAGACCGTGCTGCAATTTTCTTCAACGAGGCTTCGACTGCACGTAACTGCGTCTCACCCTCGGACCACTCGATACCATGATGATTGGTTTGTAACCAGGTGTTTTAACGTTTTACACTGGATGGTAGAATGTTATAAGCGTAGGGCGGCGCTACAATCCAGTGGGCCAGGTACGATGTCTTTACAGAGACCACGGCAACTTATTCAGGTATAAAATGATTATATTTATCCTTCAGACCCTGCATATCAATGACGATGTTCATGGTGTTTCTCGATCGTCGTAACACAGCGACTTTTGAATACAGACTAACGATAAATATTGCACGGTCTATGGATATATGACACTCCCCCCTCAATAAGCCTTGCGACCTAGCCGCTAAAATCCACAGTTACTTGTCTGGAGGAGTCGATCTCCACCCCATTATCACATTCAGCATACACAAGGCAATTAACCGTTGATGTTAAGGCAGACGCGAAACGTACTTCTATTGTCACACTACCATGCCTCACAAGATTCCAATGAGTGCTACTATTGGCCGAGAGACCGGGTGTAAGATCAAATGCAAAGAGACAATAGCCAGGAGGGTAGGATGTACGCGTGATACAATTACCCTCATTGAGAATGTGTATGCCTGTACCCGAGAATAGTGTGTGGTATGCATCAACATACATATCAGCAGCTGCGAAGTCTGGCTGTAGGGGCTTTGACGGTATTTGCAATCCATCGGCGTACAAAGAAAAATAATTTATATTGTAATTCTGAAGATTGAAAGGGTTCATTTTACGGTCACCATTAAAAGCCTTATTATCAACAAAACCGACGATTATACGTTTAGGCAGCTGGCTAAGTATGACATTATCAAGCGTCTCACCGTGTATCCCCACATGTCGCGATGTCGCTTTAACCTCGACTCGCGTTAAAGGATATTTCGCTGTACATTTAGACAACTCAACGCCGTTTAGCAAAAATCTCTCTTGATTGAAGATATCGCAGTGTAAATGACTAAAGAGATCAACCGTTCGCTTTTTACCTAATATGGTTCGTGTGTTTACAAGCCCATTATTATTATCTTCTGTATCATCCATTTTACCCGGCACATCATTATACCATAGAGTACTCGTGAGATGTGAGTCCGTAGCACCAGGTCCATAATTCAAGAGGTTTTCAATGTATGCCCTATACGCATAAACATTGTTAGGAGGTGATACCAGTTTCTGATTCAAAAACACATCGATCTGATTGAACATTGAGTGTAATAGGTTATTGATCGGGCCTACTTTAGGAGACGGTGCATCCGCTTTGTCAGGGGTTTCTATCTTAACACGCATGCTGAGCATGGTGTGTGCAAGATCAATGTACTCATCACTCTGGCCCGGTATGACAAGCTCTATCGGTGAATCATCCGCCAATGATGAGATCGGCTTGTAACACACTGTATGCGTTCCCTCGATTGTTGTCTGGGTCGGCGGTAGTGTAAATAGCTCAAGCTCCGACTTAAGGCACTCATATGAGTGTGCGTGTAAGAAAGGCATTTTTCCAAGATTGTGTTAGGCGAAAATATCCGCCACTGTTCTTGATTTCTTATAACGATTCGTAGTTGTCTGTTTTGTTGCTCTTCTTTTCACAGGTTTCTTTTTCTTCTTCTGTCTCTTTTTCACAGAGCCCGAACGTTTTCGCGACTTCACGGTCTTCTTCCGTTTTTTTCACACCGGTACGTCGTGATACGTTCCCGGCAAGAGAATGGATCAGTTTATTAATTTTACCGGTTTTATACCCCGAACCCTTCATGAGCGTACTAATTTTTTCTTCAGCCTTACGCTTCAGATTCTCCCCTGATTCGTGCAGACGTGTTTTGAATGCTTCTTGAGGGTGAATACCAGAATCCATGATATCCGTAGCCATGTTCATACCTGAGCGCAGCGCCTCTTTACCAACCACCCGAGCACCTTGTTTCAAGAGAGGTATTATTCGTCGAAAGAGACCTCCGAGGAAACTCCCAATACCGTGACCCCTTTGATTCGGTAACCCTATATACACATGACTGATACCACCATAACCGGTGCGGCCCCCACCCCCACCCGTTTGCATATCAAAGTATTCGTCATAATAAGCCATTTTAGACTGGTTCAGGCTAATCTGTACGTTTGAACTGTAACGTCACTGTCAACGTCCCGTACTCGAATGGTATCGGTTTGCCAAACTCATCCCTTATATCAATCATTATTGTTTGAAAACTAGTACGTACTAGAGGAATGTAGCGTGGTGGTAAGAAACTTCTTATCTTCACCGACCCGTAATTACGATTATCAGTGTAACACAGGAGATGTGCATACACAGGTGTATGCACATCTCCTGTGATATAGGGCTCGCAGATATCCGTATAAACGTACATCATATTTGGGCCAGGTTGGCAGGTCTCTGAGCAGTGTACTCGCTCTAGACCACCACATCCTTAGACTCGGTGAATCCTAAAATCTTGTTCAACACATCGGAGAAGTAGAATGACTGGTCTACATTCTTACACGATTCACAGATACGCGTGACCGCCACATATCCATCGCGACAGTGCTTAAATTTCAGATGACCCGCAACACACGGTGCCTCGTTAATAGCCTCGAGTAATGTGTCTATGCTGAGGTACACACCAGGCGGTACGCAGACGCATTCTTCCTTAAAGTCGGTGCTTGCCATGCTACCGGGTGCTACTGTGTTCGTTATGACATTCATAAAGTTCCGTTCACCATCGGGCGGTACATATAAAATTGTCGTCGGTATGTGTATTTCAGCTAGAGAAACAGCCTAGCTGCCATGAAGAGAGATACATTGGGGTAAATGCGTGGTGTACCTTGTCACATTATCGGGATAATAATTCATACTACTATTACTAGGTAAAACCATGTAAAACTCCTCCTTCATTTTGCTGACGACTGTTTAGACTCCTTCGTTTGTACTCTCGATAACTCAGGCTCATAAAATATACCATCGATATCCTCGTCGTGGAGATCACGCAATATGTGTATCACAGGACAAATACTGTGCGATACACAGACAATCTTAAATAACTCGCTGCTCCAGCCACGCTCGTAACCTTTTACGAAGGCAGCCTTCGTGCTACTGATGCGCACGATGTCACCCATGCTGTATTTGGGCGAAGATCCACGAGATCAGCCTCCCAGAAGTCATCAATATTTCGGACATTATAAAAACGACGCGGATAATGTCGTCGTACCGATCTGTGTTTTGTATAAGTATCCTGTGCTTTAAGCCGCTGTACTGCCTTCACACGGGCAATTTTTTTCTGACGTGCCAAACGTAACAATTTGGTAGCACCTGAAAACGATGCTTTATGGGATGGATTAAAGTACGCGTTTTCTAAGATTTTCATGATTATAATTTCAGGTTAGCCCAAATTACACGTCTTTTCTTAACATGATAGCCGCCCCCTCTCTGCTTATCTCCCTGTGGCCGCCGTGCTGGTGATCTGTTCTCAACACCGCTGAAAAACGCTGACTGGTCCGTATCGGGTGATCCCTCGCTGCTTGTACTACCATCATCAGCCTGCGATTGACGCTGTGGCGTGTTAACTCTAGATTCCGCCCACAACTCCTCATTACTAATAAATTCCCGAGGTGTCTTGACCGCTCGTAGAACTCTGGCAAAGGCACTGCGTCCAGCAGGGTTAGGTATTTTCCTAGCCCTCATAGCATCGTTCACGAGATCAACAATATTTGAATCTTTTATTGGTTTACCGCTGACCGACACGACACCGTCAGCATCCCAAGAAAAATTAGATCGTGGAGCGCCTCGCAGGCGGCGAAGAAGAAATCTCGCTTTAACATGAAATTTAGCTGGTATACTCTCAAGTATAGTGGTATCGCTCATACCGTGACCGGTTTCGCCTTGTTCTTTTTTTCTTTCATAATCAGCCTCTACATAGTGTTTATTCTGCATAAGCTCGCGATACTGCAGAGCTCTCTCATCATCAACAAAGTGGAGATAACGCTGTAATACAGTCAAGTACGCCGTCCATTTTTCCCTCTCATCCTTGTATGCGTTGGAGTGCAAAATTTCATTCATCTCCGTGTCTAATCGAGCTAGCGTAGCGTCAATACCTCGCACTGGTTGTGTTTGAGGCGCACCCATATTAAAAAACGGCGGCGTATGGCTTTGTGTGCTCAGCCGCGTTAGATGCTCCTCAGGCACGAGTACCATTTTTCTTGCGTGTTCCATCATCCACGGCCGCCAATCAAATTCGATAGAACAGTACCTAGTATTGATGCTAATAGGAGTGGTAGAAACCCACCGTTTTGAACAACAAACCGTTTTTTACTCTTCCAGCAGCCTTTTTTTGAGGCTAAACAATGGAGAACCGGTGCGTACCGACGTAATTTTTTTCTCTGGTCGATCTTCAGCGGTACATTCCCGCAGAGAACATTCAGTGCATACTCACAAATACAGCGGATAATACTGGGACCTGCTTTGCGTAAAACAGCCTCGCGTTGCTCCTTATTCAGGTGTTGAAGAGCACGCAGTATCGCAACGTGCTTTTTGCAGAGCGGTGAACCACCCCGCGCCATTACGTCTGATAAACTGCCGGCTGTCCTGATGTATCACTCCTTTTTAAACCCTTTTGCGCTACATGTCTTTGGGGTTGTGCTACCCCTAAGAATGTACATCACACATTGACAAACGGCGTGACTAGCAGTTGTTTGTTTTTTGTGCGTGTCAGATGCACGATGCGTTGTATTGGATTGCTGAAGGGCGCTCAATACAGCTATACATTTTTCGTGACGCGGCGATGCTTTAATCGCCATTACACGCGTTGAACTGGTAATTCACTTGTGCCGGTATTGCTTTTTAACTTTTTCCGTGGTATGTACACAAAATGATGGGTATCGTTGGGGAAAATACAAGTACGGTATCTACAGTTATCAGGTGTTGATTGTTTCAAATCGAGTAACAAATAACCATGCGGTTTGGACGTTGCATCGTGATAGGCCTGTTGTAGAAATCGTGGGTTTTCCGGATACACCTGACGCGCGAGATGCTGAATTTGGACTCGATCACGAGGATTTTTGAAAATTACAATATAATTGGCGTTCAATGAAATATCGCGCTGACCATGTCCTTGATGGAACAAGTTTTGAGCAATAAAAATAACACTCAGGTTTTTATGATGACTACCTTTGGTGAAAAGATCAACAACGCTATTGTTCGACGCCTCGCGCATCAAATCGTCAATTATTATGAGCTTTGCACGCGGATCGTTCACATAATCGGCTCTCTGAGGCAGGCCTTCATGAAATTCTATCGGTTTACCATACTCTGTGTATGCTGGTTGCCATTCGAGATAATAGAAAATAATTCTCTCGAACGGCTCGCTGTTCATTTGCGAATTGAATTTCAAAAACTTGTTTACCAAATAAGTTTTACCACAGCCCGTGGGGCCACAGATCATCGAAGTCCAGGGATGGTTCCACCGTGTATCCATCTCTACGAATGAGTGTATTTTCTATATAACAGTGTATATATATATATTGAAACGGTAATACCGAATCATTAAATTTTATGGTAAGTTCGCGGCTCGAGGTAGAATAAATAGATTAAAAGCCTGTAGGTATAGCAAAGAATTTTATTGAATATATGTTTCGGGGTAATTACAGTCGCGCCTTATTATCGATGCCGGTGCTCTAATTAGTACCGCGCTAAGCGTATCGATCGCGATTGATTGATATTGGCGCTAGCGATCATTCGAGGTGCGTCGTCTATTGTATCCGTGAGTTTTACCAATATGGCTGCGGCCTCTCCTATCACGCGGGTGCGTGTTTGCGTTTTACTTCTGTGATAAAAATCTCCATTTTCTCTATTCGCGAAGCGTTTAGTGTGGTGTGACCGTTTTATCTGGATTTGAGTTTGTCGTAGACTGGTGAGTTGTTTCGATTTTTCTTATACCGAGCGTCCCGATATGGATTTCTTCTCCTCCTTGCAGCTGGTGCCTGGGGTCGTTGACTCTTCGACGAATTCGTGGACCGCTGGTGATTGACTTCGTTGTCGATGCCTGCCGCCTCTCAGGTGAGTCACGGATTATAACGCGAAACTGACTGTGTGATTGTCTTTTCAGATCTATACCATTCCGAGAGCCAGACGAGACTCGTTGTTTCTACCGGGGTAGAAACGTCAAGAGTCGTAAGGCAACAGTCCGGTAAGGCCTGATAGGACGACACAGGTAAGAGACCAAGGTGAGTGACCCACTGAGTGTGTGTTCGAGAGGGTGTTTACCCCTATTTATACTTATTACTGTTCGTCCTCGTTTACGAGCAATGTCGCCCCCTAGTGGTAATAATTTGTTTCAATGTTTCAGGTGGACCCGTTTCAATATATATATATATATATTGTGACGATTTTTTCGTCACACCGGAGATGGCAGCCTGCAGGGGGTCGCAGGTGCGACCCTGGGCGCCGATGAAACGTCGAGTCATCACCCCCGGGGGCAATTCGGTCCGTCGGCTACGTCTTTCAGCAACGAAGTTCTCGTTGGGGCACCGCACGCTGAAGTCCGCGCGAAACGGCGCCTCGAAATAAGGAGTTCGGCGGGTGCGGCGGGGGAGGCGGCGTTGCAGTTTTTCGTGCCTGGTGGCAAAATTACGTGAGCCAACCGCTAAGGACAGGGACGCCTGCCCGGCGAAGTGAGCTCCCCCTCTTCCCCGTCGCCCGTTCCGAGCTCCAGGGGGAAGGCGTGCGGTGAGGGGGGTGCGTCGTAGGGTTCGGGAGCACTCGGCTCCTAGGTGAGCTGTGCACGACTCTCGTCGCGCTCCCCCCTCCCCCGCTCGCGCCACTCGACGGCCAGAGAGGGGTATGCGGCGCGGGAGGACCGGCGAGAATCTTCAAGGAAGAGAGCCGACCACGCTGCCGTGTGACATAATTGGTCAACCGGCGGTAATAAGAAAAAGTAGGGGGAGAGTACCTAGGCTAAGTACGCCGAACGAACAACGAGGTAGGCAGTGTTCGAAGATCGATCGAGGCGTGAGAAGCGACGAAAATAAAGTAAGAAGTAAGAATATAGTAAACGGGAGAAAAGTGTGAAAAGTAGTGTGAGTGGCACCGGATCCAGCAAGAAGACGTAAGTCGATCCAATTTTTTCTAAAAGAAAGAGAGAGTAGGCAGGGACGAGGCAGCTAGGTAATTAAGGCCGGCAATAGTAATTACGAGGAAAATTAAGATTATTTGCGGTAGTCCCGCGTAGAGGAATTACGGTAATCAAAAGCCGATGTTCGATTTCGAGACGCTGCTCGTCCCTTACCGACTCTCTACTTTCATAAAATTCTCGTCGCTTCGGTATACCCGTGCGTACACCGTCGGCTACCTCATGGTCGAGACGCCGGCGTCGAGTACCACGTGCGACCGTCCTCTACCGCGGTCGCACCGTGTTGTTTACTTCTTTTGTATTGTGTCGCCGTGCCAAGTTGTATGTCGTTTAGAAAATATGCGTGCTACATAAAATGATCATTTATCTTCACGGGGGTTATCTACCACTATTGGCTATCTACAGGGTGCTACCTAAAATGATTATTTATCTTCACGGGGATTACCTACCACTATTGGCTATCTACAGGATGCTACCTAAAATGATTATTTATCTTCACGAGGGTTACCTACCACTATTGGCTATCTACAGGGTGCTACCTAAAATGATTATTTATCTTCACGGGGGTTACCCACCCCTATTTGATATCTACAGGGTGTGTTCGAGCGAGGATCTGGTCGTAGGAAAAGGAAAGCAACACGCACACACTCAATAAAATAACTGCGTCCCAATTTATCGCAACACTGTTGGTCGTTTATTTTAATCTTATCGATCAGTCAAGTACAATAGTTTGAGCTGGACCGACGAACAATAAAACAATTAGCGCTGGTCTCTTAACAACGATGGTCTGGTTATTTTACCGAGATGAGCTCGAAAGCTCGAGTTTACTTTAGCTTAGCGCGAAGGTCGATCAAAAGCGAAGGTCTAAATGAATTTAGTAAACGACGGTCAGAAAAAACAATAGAAGGATCTCGAATATTTAACTGGGGAGACGCACGGATGCTAACGCAGTTAGATACACAATGGCCGAGAAGCCGGTTCCGGCGAGCGACGAGGCGAACCAACACGTGATCTAGAGAGGGGGTAACGGCGCTGTCATCGATCGAGGGTTCGTCTCGTCAATAGTCGTTGAACTCTGCGCGGGACTATTTGTACCTTCGGCGTCGCCGAAACAAGGGTTTTTTTTTTTTTTTTAGTTCAGAGGTTGAAAAATCTTCGAAAAGACACCAGCAAAAGTTGTTGTGTTGCTGGTAGTGTCAGATTTTTACTGACTAAAAACAGTTCTCTGCCTCCCTTCACGGTGGTGAAGGTGGTTGGACCGGAAACCGCTTTCGCATTGCTTCAGTCCAACCCCTGCTGCGCCCCTAAGCGCCCGCCTCGTTTGGTTGCTGCTCCAGCCTCTTAGCCTCCAGCACCTCCTCCGCGAATTTCATAATGGCCTCCCATTTCAGCTTGGAGCCGATCATGTTGGGGACTAGGTTCTCGGGGTGCAGTGCTTCTCCGATCGCATCTGTTGCGGCTCTTCGTTCTTCCGTCCGTCTGTCACAGTGGAAGAAGGTGTGTTGAGCGTCGTCGAGTTCGGTGGGGCAGTAGACGCACCGTGGACTGTCGATGAGGCCCATTCGGTGTAGGTACGCGTTAAAGGCGCCATGGCCCGTGAGAAGCTGCGTTAAGTAGAAGTTGGTATCTACATGTTCGCATCTGATCCAGGTCCTTATGTTAGTTATGAGTTTAGCCGTCCACCTTCCGGTGCCGCTATTCTGCCTCCTGTGTTCCCATTCTCCAATGGTCCTCGTCCGTTCGAGTTCCCTGGCGTCGTCGGCCAGGGGATTTGTTGTCCGCGACGGGTGGAGCCTCCTTTGCTCCTTGGCCAGGAGGTCGATGGGGGGCGTCTTGGCGACGACCAGAATCGCTGATGCGGAGACCGTGCGATATGCACAAGCGACTCGGAGGGTGGCGCGTCTTTGTACTGCAGCCAGTTTGCGCCGGTGGCTTTCATGCGAGAGTTGATCCGCCCAGATTTCCGCGCCGTACAGGATGATGGAGTTTACGGTGCTCATCACTAGCCTCCGCTTCGCGTAGCGGGGGCCGCCGACGTTCTTCATGATCCTCGAGAGCTTGGCAGCGGCGCCGTTAGCTTTGTCAGCTGTTCGTTGGATGTGCTCTCCGAAGGTTAGCTTCTCGTCGAGTTGGAGGCCGAGATACCGGACCGATCTCCTGGCCTCGATGAGCGCTTCGCCAATATTTATCGCGAAGGGTTTATCAAACCAGCGTTGCCTCGTGAGGACAACCATCTCCGTCTTGATGGCCGCTAGCTTGAGCCCGTGGCTATCTAGCCAGGCGATTATTCGTCTGACTAGGTACCCGATCTTCCGCCGTGCGTCCTCGGTGCTGTCCGCGATGACTATACCGGCAACGTCATCGGCGTATCCGACTAAATGTGTTTCGCGCATAAAGTTCGTGGCCAGCAGGTTGTCGTATCGTATATTCCAGAACTCAGGGCCCAGGACTGCGCCCTGCGGTACATCGGCAGTGACCTCCATCGTTCTGGCTCCTTCCGTCGTGTCGTATTCGAGAAGGCGATCTCGGAAGTAATCGTCCACTATGTCGAGGACATATTGGTCGATCCTGAAGTCAGCCCTCAGCGCGTCCAGTATGTCCTCCCAGCCCACGGAGTTAAACGCGTTCTGCACGTCGAAGGTGAGCAGGATACATGCCTTCCGAGCTTGGTAGCTGCCAGACCAGGCCCTCTTCGGGATGGTGGTGACTTGATCGATCGTGGTGATTGTCGATTTCTTCTTGCGGAAGCCGTGCTGATTGCTCGATAGACCTCCGGTATTGTCTATTGCCGAAGTTAGGCGTCCCTTGAACATCTTTTCTAGTAGCTTGCCTGCGACGTCCAGCAGGCATAGTGGCCTATACGATGATGACGTCACTGGTGCGCCCTTCCCTTTGTCCAGAAGAACCAGTCGTTGACTCTTCCATCGGCGACTGAATGTGCCTGTTGCGAGGCAGGTATTGTACATAGTAAGAAGTACCTCGGGGTACTCCCTGGATATACACTTGATGGCATTGACGGGGATGCCGCCCGGGCCCGGGGCTCTGCCTGGTTTCAAGGACTTGGCAGCGTCCTGAAGCTCCGCCGTTGTGAACGGTGGTCCGCGTGCCGTCGTCAAGTTCCCTCTAGGTGCATTCCGTGGATGCTGGGGGAAGAGATCGCCGATGATCCTTTCTATGGTAGCCGGCTCCATAGGAGGTATGCGGCTTTGCCTGCCCAAACCTTTGACGGCAATCTGGTAGGCCTTGCCCCAAGGGTCCTCGTCCAGCTCGTCGCATAGGTTTCTCCAGCACTGGTTTTCGCTCTTTTTGATCGCCCGTTTCAGGGCTTTCTTGGCGCTATCGAGTTCGGCGAAGAGAGTGTCCGGTTGGCCGGCCTGTCGCCTGCGGTTGGCCCTGACGGACTTGCCCCGCAGCGCCAGGCACTTTTTCTGAAGCTCACTGATCTCGTCGTTCCACCAGTAGTTAGCGCGCCTTTTTCCGCGGGTGCTCCTCGTTGGCATGGAAGCGTCACAAGCGGCCGAAATGGCACCTATCGTTTTTTCCACGAGATTCTCCACGTCTTGTCTCGAAACGGTAGGTTCGTTGGCGCGTTGTTGGGCCTGGTTCTTCAGAGAGTTGATGAGTTTTATCTCATTCAGCTTCCTGTCGTTCCATCGTCGCCGCTCTTCTAACTGTCTCGTGCCGTTGGTCGGCGCGTTGCCGGTCGAGAACTGGATGTATTGGTGGTCGCTGGAGTTATAATCCTCCAGAACCCTCCAATCCCATACGGCTGCAGCAGTCTCCGGTGAGGTGAAAGTGATGTCGAGAATCGACTCTCGACAGCCCGGTCTTCTGAAGGTGGAAACGTTTCCCTCGTTGAGCGTGGTCAGGTCGAGTCGTGCGGCCATGTCTGTCAGCTCGTTCCCTCTGGTGTCGCTCCACTCCATTCCCCACTCTGTTGACTTGGCATTGAAGTCCCCAGCCACGATAACTTCACCGCCAATGCGTCGAATGGTATCCTCGAGATCGGCGAGTTGGCGTCTGAATGCCAGGATGCCTTGATTTGGCAAGAGGTAGCAGCTTATCAGGGCGAAGTCTCGGAACTTAACCCAGATAAAACCGTCGCTGCGTCCGCTGCTCTTTAGGTGTACGATTGGGCTAACTATCCAGTTCGCTGCCGTGTTCGACGTGTCAGAGACCCATGATGCCCTCGGTAGGTTCGCGTACTGCTCTGATATGACGCAGATGTCAATGGAGTTTTCGAGGATGAACTGCTGCAGTAATGCCTGAGCAGTCCACCCCCTTCCCAAGTTACATTGCAGAAAGGTCGTCATCTCTGACCGGTGGATGCTCCTTTCAGCGCGCTTCGGTACACTGCGCACCGTCCCGCACCGGGCACGTGATCGGTGTCGAGCCTTTTGCCCTCGGTTGCCGCGCAGAGTGTGCAGCGTGGGGGTCGGCTGCATGCCGCTGCTTTGTGGTCCGCTTCGCCGCACTGATAGCACAGCTTGCTGCGGTCAGGGCCAGTGCATCTGTTGGACAGGTGTTCATATCCGAGGCATCTGTAGCACCTCTGGATGGACTCATGTCGCCTGGTTCGGCAGATGACTCACCCGATCTTTATACGGCCGCTCGCAAGTATTTTTTGGGCGCTTTTCCCATCGAGTTCTATGAATGCCGTACGTTGGCCTCGAAAGGCATTCTTCGAGAGCCCGATCCTTTTGATATCCGCCGTGTCGTCAAGGTCTCGCACTAGGGCGCCGCGTATGTCTGCCTCATCCGTGAAGGAGTCAATATCCCGGATCTCTGTAGTAGGAGTCGGGGATAGGCTCTTGACCGAGCCTCGCTCCCCGACCGCCACCTTTATCGCTTCAGTGAACGATGGGCAGTTGTCCGATTTGCGATCCATCTCCAGCAGGATGTCCCCGTCCCTGGTCTCGCGGATGGAACGGATGGTCGCCTGATGCTGCTCCGGGTTTACCTTGGCCTTAATGTCCCTGAGTAAGTCCGCGTAGGTCTTTCCCTGCGCGGGCTTTATCAGCATGGCATTAGCGCGGGGGCCCGGGGCTGTTGCCTCTTTTCTTTTTGCTTTCCGGTGCGCAGGGGCCGAGGCTTGCTTGCTTGGTGGGCCCGGCGCCGATTGCTGCGTGGCTTTGGCGGGCCCGGCGCCGATTGCTGCGTGGCCTTGGCTGGTGTAGGTGTCCCATTACGTTTCTTCTTTTTCTTGTTGACCAGGGTGAAGCCTCCCTTGTCGCATGTGCGGGTATCTTCCTCCGGGCCGAGGGGCGGGCTGGATGCCGGGCGCTTGCTCGTCGGCGTGCACGGTGTCGCGGGTTGCCGCAGCGCCTCGCATTCTCTAGCCTCAGCGAGGGTGAGCTTCCGTTGCTCGTCCTTCCAAGATTTCCGGTGGGTGAGGGCCTCTGCGATCAGAGCGAGGGCCTCGTTCACGTTGTTCGTAACTTCCGTGGGGACAGTCCGCTTCGATTTTATCAGCCTGATGGTTTCTGTCAGAAATTCCTGGAGCTCACCGTGCTTGCCGTCTTCAAGTCCGATGTCCGTCTCCCGAGAGATCGTAAGCTGGACCAGGGGCTGGCTGAAAAATGCAGCCGCGGTGTGAGTCCGCATCGTTCCGGCGTTGTTGCAGCTTCTTTCACTTGGCGCTTTAAGTGCCATGGAGGCCAAGTGGCCCACCTCCATGTCACTGTGGCCTCCCCCAAAATCCGTGAGGCCGGCACCGGCCACCGGGGCTTTCACCCGATCGGAACCGGTGGTGAGATTACCTTCAGTTCGAGGGGTACTCACTTGGGGTATTTCGTTTCGTTCTCTCCTGTCCATAGCTGATTTATTTTCGGGGTTTCTTCCCCTAGTCTGTTGGTCCACGAGGCTTATTTTATTTCAGCCTTACCCTCTCTTGCGAGCGAGCTTTCCCCTATCCGCCACCTGGGGACGCGCCGCGTAGGGGTTACAGACTCCCCCCGTGGCCGAAACAAGGGTGCTACATAAAATGATCATTTACCTTCACGGGGGTCACCTACCACTATTCGCTACCTACAGGGTGCTACATAAAATAATTATTTACCTTCAAGGGGGCGACCTCGCGCTATTGGCTACCTAAAAGGTGTTCTGTAAATTATGTATCTTCGAGGGGGCTACCTGGCGTTATTAGTTATGTATAGGGTGCGACGTAAAGTTAGTCCTTCTCTCGGACGCGGCTACCTTCCGGCAAGGGAAATAGTATAACAGAGGGACAAGGCTATCTACCGCGAGCGAGCGGTGGCCGAGAAATGTATATCACTTGATTTAATGTATATTCGATGTCGTAAAATTACCACGTGCAATAAACCTGTTGCCCCGCTGATTGTGAGAATACTTGATTGTGCCACCGGATTGGCCCAAAATCCTTCACGTCTACCCCCTCTACCTGATCGATCCGCAGGCGGGCTGGGCCAGCCGACTTGAAGCCCGAGACCCCTGTGTTCGCCCTCGGGGCGGAGCGGGGACGCGTAGGGGGGTGGCGCGGCGGCGGCGAATCTAAACAAAGCCGGCCTAGGTCGGTGGTACGCGAGCGTACCTGGCACCCGTCCGTCCCCGATCGCCCCTGCTACGTCAGCCGGTCCCGCTTCCACCTCGCCGGAGCGGTGGAAGCTGGCGCGGACCAACGCGCGCTCCTCCTCGGGCGGAGGAACAGGAGGTTCTCGGTAGGTGCGGAGAACATCCGTTACAATATATATATATATATATATATATATATATACAGGGTGTCCCATTTTAATCTTACACCTGATTTTTCTCGGAAAATACTGCTCCGATAAAAAATTGTGTATAATGAAACTTTTAGGGTTCGAAGGGGGACGTTCAAAAAATTTTTTTTTTTGTATCATAATTCAAAATGGCGGCTGTAAGATGGCCGACATGTTTTTTTTAAATAGAAACATGCCATTTCTTTGTTACTAAAAAATTTGTCGGATCAAAACTAACAACTTTTATAGGAACATTTTTTTGATAAAGTCCATAATTTTTGGAGTAGAACACCATTTTTGACTATTTTAGCGTTATCCAGGATGTACCACGAGAAGGTCTTTAAGATAACCCCACAAGAAAAAGTCGGGAGAGGTAAGATCAGGTGATCTTGGAGGCCAATGGACAGGTCCATCTCGTCCGATCCACCTTTGACCGAATGTTGCGTCCAGGTGATTTCGAACAACACGAGCCCAGTGAGCGGGTGCACCGTCTTGCTGAAACCACATCTGTTGACGTGTAACCAAATCAATGTCTTCCATCAAAAGCGGCAATTCATTTTGCAGAAAGTCAAAATAACGGGCTCCCGTCACAGTTCCCTCGAAGAAGTGAGGACCTATTAATTGCCCGTTAATGATTCCACACCAAACATTCAAACTCCACCGATGCTGGTGATCGATCTGTCGCACCCATCGTGGATTCTGATCAGTCCAATACCGAAAGTTCCATCGATTTACCTGACCTCGGTTGTTGAATGTGGATTCATCACTGAACATAACAAACCTAAAAAAATCTGGGAATTGCTCGATTCGTCTCAATGCCCACCGACAAAACTCCATCCTTCGCAACGGATCAGGATTAGGCGTATCTTGGTGGAATTGTATCCTGTACGGGTGGAGCCTTGCACCTCTCAGTACTCGGTGCACTGTGGATCCGGGAAACCCCAGTCGCTCCGAGATCACTCGAACACTCAAATGAGGATCGATTGCTATCATCGCTAAAATAGCCATGTTTCGAGCCTCATGCGGGCCACCAAAATCATTGTTCACGTTTTGGCGACGTTGGCGGTGGCGGGTTATTCGGCCTGCCCTCGCTCTCCTCTCGAGGGTTCGGATTGTCTGCCGCGATGGATGACGACGATCAGGATATTCGCGTCGATACAAATTTTCTGCTCGTAAATAATTGCCCCGGCATCTCCCTAAAATAAGGAGCATATCAACGATTTCGTTGGGACTGAAATCAGCCATTGTTGAATTACCGTCAGTAAACGGTTAACAAATCCGCGTCTATTGTAGGCGTTCAACGTGAGATTTCGTTTTCTTATTTCGATCAGAAGCGAAGCGAACTTGAAACGCTCAAATGATATGGGGTACCATGAAAATTCGTATTGTCCTGCCGTATCCAGTTAACAGAAAAATTTCAACAGCGACACATTCCAGAGAAAATTTTCATGGTACCCCATATCATTTGAGCTGCCTGCCATGCAATCCCGAGAGTTGTTCTCTTGCGAACAGTTGATGGTTTTGAGAGGAGAGTTCGGGCATGCTTAAACATGAATGGGGGAATCTTCGAACACCTTTAAGAGTTCAGAGAACACTCATAAGGAGGTGGTTTTGGAGTCGGTAAATACTGCGGAAGTGACGAGCCGCAGAGACCTAATCCTTGTGAGTGTTTCACACACTCACACTCACACTCACACTCACACGCGCGCAAACACACACATACACGCACACACACACACACACTTACACTTGGGATGTTAAAGACTTTACCTCCTCGTGGTACATCCTGGATAACGCTAAAATAGTCAAAAATGGTGTTCTACTCCAAAAATTATGGACTTTATCAAAAAAATGTTCCTATAAATAAAATTTTTTTGAACGTCCCCCTTCGAACCCGTTCCGTTAAAAGTTTCATTATACACAATTTTTTATCGGAGCAGTATTTTCCGAGAAAAATCAGGTGTAAGATTAAAATGGGACACCCTGTATATATATATTGAAACGTAATTTGTCTCAATAATATTTTTATTCTGTGTTGCGCGAGACTCTGACTATTTGTGAAGGTTGCGGGGGAGGTGGGGGTCAATCACAAGTCTGATTTTATCGCCAAAAATATTTATTGCAGCGTTATTTCTATAATGTGGCTTTACTGCCTTTATTTTGTCAAAGCTTAATGGCAATTTCTTATTTTATAATTTTATATTGAAAATCAACATTTTATTCTAGTATTACGTTGTGTTTAAATTCGAATTGAATCTCCCGCCTTTTGGAGACTTCTCTCGTTCGATGTGTGATGGCGAGATAATCGATCCGTGGTTCTCGGTCGCTCGATCGAGCTTCCCCTTCCTTCAGTGTCCTCGACGGTGTGATCAGAAGCTCGTCCTCGATTGTGTTTGTGTAGAGTTCAGTCTGGTTGTGCTAGTGTTCGTCGTTGGTGATTGTTCTACCCTCCACGTCAGTGTATTACCGGATCGTCATTCAGGTTTGAATAATTTTCTCCTTGGTATCGATCGTGATGGTTCTTCTTTACTTTATCGGACTCAGTGCTCCGAGCAAGTATCTCTTCCCTCTCCCTCTATCCGTCGTCTGCTATAGAGTCAGATTAATGTCTGGTTTATTTTTCAGGTGAGATCATCCAAGGAATTTCTTCACATGAGTTCTTATTCAGAACTTCATGTGAAAAATTAAACTCTTCTTTAGAGTTTAATAGGAGACCCCCAGCGTTAACTCTTATTCAGAGTTAACCTACTGGTAAGTAACCAATAAATTTACTGGTTTCGCTCGCAATTTCTCGCGCTTATATACCCTGTTTGTCCCAGGTTGCCGGTGTTCTCGAGATTCTCTGGATTTTGCGCCGTTGCCGAGTCGTCTCTGCCGATTCTGATTGGTCCAATCAGATGTGTCCAATGTGGCGGGATTTTACGGATGGCGGATGAGACGAATTCCGTCTCAATATATATATGTGTATATAAAGTATTCAGATATTCGGTATATGTATAAAGTTTTATTTTACAGTAACAATATAAAGGTATGCAGTGTGTAACAGTATTTACAACATTTACAAAAACATTTATAATATAATTTTCATAAACTAAGCCTTGTAACCGTAAGGGAGCGAGTCATACTCGCCATGGCGTCTTCGTTTGACGCTCGACGGCATACATGTTTTTGTTTCGGGGCGCGTAACGACCTGATGGTATGCCGTCCGTCTAATAGCACCGTAGCGTAATACAATTGGTGCCTCTCTCTCTCACCATTTATAAAGGAACGCACAGATCTATAATTGATTAATGAGCTATTGATAAAATTGAGTGTTATGCCTTTTACTTTACACACCTCGCTTTCGGAACCACCGGAGCATTGCACAATAAATGAATAAAATTTTGGGCCTCCCGAAACAAAGCTTTTTATATAACTACCCTCACCGTAAGAACATAGCTCATCGGTAAGATCCCCTAAAAGCTGACCGGTCGGGGGCTCATATTCACAGGCATTATTTTTCGATACATATATCACAGAGTCTGTATCGCAGTACAGAGCCCGACGGCCCAAGCGCTCGAGATAACTATATAATTTCAAACGCGCGTGTGCTGTTGTATATGCTGCTATTACAACATTCGCTATATCGGATGGTATTACAGAGGTATCGGTTTTTGTGTAATTAATGTACAGTGTCTCATTATTAACAGGTAGAATACCAGTGATTTCATACTCAGGGCTGGTCAATAATTCCATGAGTTTTTCACGAGTCGAAACTATTGTTGTTTGCGGTAGATTCTTACGCTGATCGAATTTACCCCAAAAAGAATTGAGACATAGTTTAGCTACAGATCGTAATCCAGGGTTCTTTGTAATATTATCACGATCTAGTTTAATACCCTCTGAGTTCTCAAACGCTGCTATGTACTGCTCCTGCGCTCTTTCATCTTCCAAGCAGTATTCAGGCCAACCACTGACTTCCTGTTTGATTTTCAGAAACGTATTTATATATGACGCAAATAAGCCACCCTCTTTAGTATCACGATTAAACTGCGTAATCTCATATTGCCAAATTTCGTTTACTTTGATAATGATATAGCCGCATGAGATAGATTTGCGTAGCTCATCGACCACCCATGTACCATCGAACACACGCTCAGAAGATTCTTCGTGCGTACATGTTTCTTGGTTCATATTCTCGCAACAGCTACGGCATAGAGGAAACAATAAGCGATGATCCATACGAACCGGTAGCACAGGATGGTAAAGATCCCTAGGCGGTAATACCTGACATTTAACAAGACCCTCGACACGTGAAAGATCGTTATTATTAGGACCTGTTAGCTCCATACATTCATCACCCGTATATACGCGAGGGTGCCCTACGAGGTATTTACCAAATTTACAGATGTAAGGATATAAAGAACAAACATCCACGTAGTGGATCTGCTCCGAGTTCTGTACATCGTAAAGCGTTACCATGTTTTCTGTTCGCCCCCCAAAGAAAGCATCGCATGGGTTAAGAGGCTCCATACCAACTAAAGGATGGTCCTTTATGAGGGCACGCATTTCCGCATCAGCTTCTAATAGACGATCGTACTCGCACTCCCAAATCTCTGTTAATACATGACCTCCCTCTCGAATCCTATTCGTTATAGTTATAGTTTTTTCGAGACGTTCGTCCATCGATGTACCATCGCTCTGCCGCCGATCCCTATTTAAAGGATAACAACGCGGACAACCGTGCCGATAACAGCCGTGAAATTGTAATACACGAGATGTATCGTCCGTTTTGTAGTAGCCGTCTACTAGTAAATTTTGCAATATTTTAAATTCGCGTCCCCGTCCTGCATGAAGAATTCGCTGCCCTAGAGAGTGCTCTATCCACACGAGCCATGAAACTGCTTTTTTAGATTGGTTATGAGCCCATCTGTAGCCGTTTGTTGGAATAATACCTATCATGTTATATTTCAAAAAGTTTTCACGAAAAACGCGAAAACAAGCTGACGCTATTGTTGTACACTCTTCGAACGGGCAGACATTACCGCTGGCAATAAACATATCCCGAAAAGCCATACACGCACGCCTTAATATCGTAACATCTGTCGGGCAATAATCAAGAATTTCTTTCTGAAAATTGAACAGATAATTACGATCTTTCAATGCCCGGTATCACTCAAGAAAGTGTTCGCGTTCGCCAGCACGTATTGTAAGGTGAATAATATTCCAGGCTTGGTAGAGGACCTTCATAATTTTGGTTTTCAGATCTGTTGAATAAATGAGGAAAAGTACCTTTTGTGACAGTATTCGTGAGACCAAAGGCTTTTGGTAGAGCGCTTAAAGACATGTGAAAGTAGTGTAGGCTATCGAGAAATACAAGTTTTTCAAGCCTCATCGTAATTATTTTCGTACCGTTCATAATTAACGATGGTAGCTGTGTCTTTTTTTCTTCGATTAAATATCGCAAAATAAACTGCGCGTCAAAACCCTCTGCGTTATGTGCAATACAAAGTGTACGAGGAAACCCCTTGACATCCGTCATCGCTAATTCTACAAGCTAAGCTACGGGGCTGTGCTTGAAAACAAACTCGTGCACGCCACAATATTCGCATGGCTCTGTTATGGTATCATCAGTACAATAAAACGTACAGAGTCGTTGAGTTACGCAAAGGTTTGGTTCATGAGCAAAAGTAGAAGTGTCGCCCTTTAAAGGTGTGCACTGCTGTGTTTCAAAGTCATAGAAAATGAAAACCGCTTTACGCGTGTCTTTATATGTACGAAGGCTTTTCATGAAACACATATGATTATTTGGCTCGTTGCGTTTACACGTCTTGCAGTATTTCACACCGCATATATGTTTCTTCCGTTCTAAAAGTCTTATCGTTTGGAAACACCAGCGACAACGTTTCACAGTTTCGCACACACTCGCTCTTCGGCGGTTCCTGACTACAGTGACAGTCTTGTGTTTTTGCAAACACTGATTTCCGAAAAAAATACGATTACACTCAGCACATTTGATTGCATCATCTGTGTTAGGGTTACAGGGCGGTAGCGCAAAACACCGGGGACATTTCTTTTTTGAACATCTGTGATCATCTCGACGACTGCGTACATTACAACTTGAGCAAAAATCTCTACCGCCTACAGCACCTCGGAGATTCAAAATAGGTTGAAAATGATGTGTACGTTCATAATACAATATATATAGTGTGTATTTTATCGCGTGTACAGAAGCAAAAAAGCGCTTTCTACCGTCGAACAGAGGTTTTTCACGTCGCCCCAGAGTTAGAAACTCGTACACAACAATAGCGATACCGTCGTGCATTAAATAATCTTGATATTGGGCAATCTCATATACGTCGCAGCCGTTTGCAGGTACAATGATATTTGCTGCTCTCGTAAGATCAATAGCTTCGTTTTTCTGTAACGATCCGTTAATCTGTCTAATACGCTGCCATCTAGTATGTAATTTCCGCGATCGCATTTCTCCCCGCTCGGCATATGCGCGTGCTGCTATCAGCGAGCGCGGTAAGCATAAATTATCAAAATTACGGATGGTCAATATCGATTTTTTCGTAACACTCTCGTGAGTGAAACCTTTTCTGCCACGACAATCGACTCCTCTCACTATACAGGTTTTTATATCGCACGCGTCACCGATATTCAGAGATGTTGCACTCCGAGCAACGCTGGTTATGAATTGCCAGACATCTTCAAATGTATAATCTCTGGCTGGTCGTAAGGACAGCCATACTGGCCCTTGTGCTAAACTATCAGCTGTAAATGATATTCCTACATAGTCACCACCGGCGCAAGTACTGGTGATATGCGTTAGAAGATCGCGGAATGCTCCACCGAGCCAGTCTATTACAGAGAAGCCTGTCTGGGGTGGTTTGATTCGTAACGTAGTTTCGCGTCCTTGAAGGTTGAAACGTTTAAAATAACGTGTGGAATCCCTGATGATTTCGAAGCGGTTTCCGGGTGGTTGAACATCCCTGAATGGTTCTGTACCCTTGCGAACAAGCTTCTTCCCAGCGCCTATCTGCGTCTCTGAAAATATATACGGATGATTATCTCTGCATTATTAACGCACGCTTTTATTCAAAGCTATTATCAATATTATTAGTACCTTTTATGTAATAGAATTCGGTTATTCATCATCAAACAATAATCCCTGTGTTGAATAACCTATGGTAGATTAACCGTTTCATTTATTTGTTGACTAGAATAAACATGTTACTTTTTTGATATAAGAACAAATTATATTTACCCGAGTCAGTGTCAGCCAGGAGATGCTGATACCAATCATCATTTAACAGTGTTGACTCTTCATCATTGTGCATTATACCATCCTCTATTGGGTACTCCCATAGCTGATTATCATGCTGTTCAATAACCCTATTTTCTTCTTCCGCTTCTTCATGACCGTCTTGCGATGATGAAGCGACAACATTACGGTCGTCATAAACGTTAGCGTGAGCGTCGTCTTCTTCGTCACTGCTATCCGTATCGGTTACTTCATATTTCCTGGTACTTGTCGGTCTTTAGCATAGCCCTCAAAGACCTGCAATCGGTTCACTTTGCTCTTCCGCGTAGGGTTGCGCTGGTATGTCTAATGGATAAAAACAAAAGTATAAGAATAAAGTTAAGTCTGCGATATTGAAAAATCAGTGATTTTAGATAAATAGATTTTTAATTTCAATATAAAAATTTAGAATATCAGGCAATCTAAATACTTACGTTTCGCGGTGTTTTTCTCAAAATTTTCTACAGCGTAGACAGCTTCTACAAGAGCAGCTTCTTCATCACTCGATGCGTTCCAAAGTTGTCGATAACCTATTATATCGTTTCCGTCATATTATACCGTTTTCATTTTTTACATTTTGTAAAAAGTACTTACTCTTGATTTCATCAGCTATACCACGGACGCTCTGAGATCTTTGAAGACCTCTTCTGCGTAGTTCCTCATACACACACATTATCACCGTCTGACCCTGCAGTATACCTCTGTTATCGGCCGTCACTATGTTGCGCAGAGGAGCCCACCATATAAGATACTTCAATCGATTGATGAGTTTTTCACCCGATAAATGTTTTAATTCGTAACACCACTGACTGTCGCAACGACGCCGTATCTGTACACTGTGCAATTGTACAAAACGCAAAAAATCGCGAATACATTTACGAAGGGCGCGGTCTGCCATCATTCACAATAAAATATAATACGCTGTTACGCTGCTCGATTGAGACTGTCGCTTCTGTATCAAAAGATGGGTATAAAAGCTAAGCGACTGTATGCTTTTGATTTGTATGCATTTTTGATTAGATCAACAAGACACGTCTTGCTTAAAACGTGCAAGGGGTATCGGTTTCATGAGTGGTTTGCATAGTCTGGTCGCTTTTATACACACACATTTATGTATTGTCACGCCGTCGGGAGGGGGGTATGGGGAGTTTGAAAAAAAATTTTTTGATAAAGCACAAAAAAATATTTCAATACGGTTTATTATTATAATTCTCACGGCGGACGATCTCCGGGATATAATGAAAAAAATGTATCTTACAAACTTTTTTATATAAAAAAAACTCTCAATAATTTGGGCGCCAGTTAATTATTTTTCAACAAAAAAAAAATATTTAACAATTTTTGTTTTAACTCGTTACTTGGACGGGTGAGGGGTGATTGGCTAGCGTTAGGGAAGGGGGTGGGTTCGGGCGGGGAGAGGAATCTCAGGGAACAGGTTCGCCGACTCAACGGCCTCTTAATTATTACCACTGGCTGTGATTTATTACTACTTAGTTTAATTCGCACTTGATATATTCGGTCGATACGGTCGGTCGCGAGGAAGTATGGCAGGCGGGGAAAGGGGGGGGGGTTGTTGTGTCCGTGACACGGGGGATATTTGAAGGTCGGTGGGTATTGGGTGATCACGCGACTCGCGCGATGGAATATTCTCGATTGGTTATACTGGAGGAGGGGGGTCCGGCGGGAAGGAAGACCGTTACGACAAATTTTCACTCGCAACATTTCTTAAATTTAATTGCCGTCCCACACGGCTACAACCGGAAGAGAGAATGAAAGAAAAGTTATTTTTACGAATTTTTAATACTCGCGGACAAGGCATGAAGTGTAGTTTTAATATTCGCGTATCTTGGTACTAAGGAGCCGACAGTACTCGGGGGGGGGGGGGGGGGGGGGGGGTAACCTGTGCAGGCACTCACCGGTTGCCGATCGCCTTGCTTTCTCGTCCGTTCCTTTCCTTGTTCTTTAAATCCTTTTTCGTGCCGGTTCGTCCTCGTAGTTTCGTATTCCTTTCCCTTTTCCGTTTCTCGTTGGCCTATTTCGTCCCAAAGTCGTCGTTATTAATCCGGTTCGCAATCCTTTTTCTTCACTCTCTCCGTCTCTCTCTCACGCACTCTACACACCTTTCTTCTCTCTCTCACTCACTCTATACTCGATACTATTCACTCTATACTCGCTCTATTACTCTCTAATCACTCCTTACTATTCGCCGGCTCGTCACAAAGTCATGGCCGCATGGCCGGCCGGAAGCTCGCGAATTTTTCTCGCGCGCTGATTGGCTACCGGCCGGCATCGATCAACGAGGCAGTAGCGACACGGATCGATGGGAGAAGGGTCAAACGCGTGATTTATTCGGGACTGTCGCGAGCGGGATCTATCGGGAGAAGGTAAGTAATTAGGCCGGTCGATAAGTATGGGAATAATTGCGGACGGGAATTTATTATGTCGGGTAAGAAGGAAGGTAGGGTAATCGCCGTGCGCTACTGCCCTCTCGTCACTTTGTCGCCGCACGGCCGATGGATGGCCGGTGTGCGGGGACGGACGGGTGCATGAGTTTTGACAGGTGGAGAGTTTTGTGAGTCGTGCGGGTGATTTTTGCTGCGTTTTCTTTAATTGTCGGGCGACAATTAATAACATGTGGTCTTCTGGATGGGTGACGGGTGAGTGGCGATGGGGATGGTCCTCGGGTCGGTCCAGGTGAGTGAATTTTCCTTTCTCTCTTGATAATTTTCTCCTTTGCTAATTCACTCTTTTTCTCCCTTTAGATTAGGGCCGGTCCTGGACGACGTCGACGACGACGACGACAACGACGACGGCGACGAGGTGAAGGCGACGACGACGACGACGAGGACGACGACGACGACGACGACGATGATGCGGTGGCTGGCAGATCAGTCCGGTGAGTGAATTTTCGGTTATGTCTCGTTCATTTCTCGGTGTACTTCTTCTTCTTTCCTTTTTCCAGGGCCAGACGACGATGACGGTGATGGTGAAGACTCCGACGGTGACGATGTCTTGACGGGGATGGCGATGGTGATGGCGATGATGATGGTCTGGCGGGGTCAGTCGCACTGTCTGACTCTCGGCACGGTGAGTTTGCACAGGTTTTTAATTCTAATACGTTATTCTTATACTTACTATTTCTTTCCTGTTGCAGGTGTGGGACGGCGACTTCGTGGTTGAGCCGACGGCAGGGGAGGATGTGACGCGCAACGTCACAGTATATATAAGATTAAAAAGTAAAAATTAAAAATTAAAATTGCATTCGAAAAACCTCTCCAATAATTTTCTATATTGTTTAGAAGTACATTCAAAAGCGAAAATTTTCAAAAAGAGGTGTTTTTTTTCGATCGAAGAATTTTTCGATGGGTATTGAAAATATTAAAAATGCAAAAATTAAAAATACTGGTAATTGCACCGTTTTATGTGCAACGGCCCTACATATATAATATACAGTCAGTGACGAAATTGAGTGGACACTTTCTAGTATAAAGTGCCGGAACGGTTTTTTATGTCATTTCGCCGGTAATTAGCCTAGGCCAATTTACCCAGTGTCATTTTAAAGAGGAACAATTTACCTTCATTTTGGCTATTTTAAAAAAATTTTACGATTTTTTTTTACAATTAGCACCCAGTTTTGAAATAAAATGTTTTGGCCGTTTTCTTGTTTTTCTTTGAGTGGACACCTTTCGTAGTAAAATTTTTTAAGCACATTTCTTTAACCGTGATCGTAAAGGGAGTAGTCCAACCTTCAATTTCTTTTTTTTAGAAAAAATTGTACGATATTTTTTTCCAAAGATATTTCATTTTTAGAGAAAAAATAGTCGATTTGAAAATTGCTGCGCAGGACGAAAACGATGAGGTTTACAACAAAACCTCAAGATGGTAAAAAGTTGTAATACTTCTTGATGAGTTAACGAAAATTTTTTCAGATTTTTTTTTTTCGAAATTTGTTTTCCATCTATTTTCGGTCGAAGCTCGATTGATCTAAATACCATGAAAATAATAGAATTAAATTTATTACATACCAAATAAACTTTGCTGTCGTCGAATAAGCCTCCGAAGAGACCAAAGTTTAATATGTAAGTAAAAAATTTAATTTGATTGATTTCACGGTATTCGCATCAATCGAACTGACGGGAAATAGGTGGATAACAAATTTCGAAAAAAGAATCTGAAAAAATTCACGTGAACTCACCAAAAAGTGATACAACTTTTTAACATCTTGAGATTTTGTTGTAAACCTCATCGTTTTCATCCTGCAGAGCAATTTTCAAATCGACTATTTTTTCTCAAAAAATGAAATATCTTTGATAAAAAAAAATCGTAGAATGTTTTCTAAAAAAAGAAATTGAAGCTTGGATTGCTCCCTTTACGATCACAGTAAAAAAATTTGCTAAAAAAATTTTACTACGAAAGGTGTCCACTCAAAGATTAACAAGAAAACGGCGAAATTTTTTTTTTTCAAAACTGGGTGCTAATTGTAAAAAAAAATCGTAAAATTTTTTTAAAATAGCCAAAATGAAGGTAAATTGCTCCTCTTTAAAATGACGCTGGTTAAATTGGCCTAGGCCAATTACCGGCGAAATGACATAAAAAACCGTTCCGGCACTTTATACTAGAAAGTGTCCACTCAATTTCGTCACTGACTGTATATATATATATTGTGACGAGGCATTATAGGCCTCGCAGGCACGTCGAGTACAAACAGCAGCGTCGCGCCGTCTCGCACCCGTGGTGGAAACCAAGTACGGTCGAACGGGCACTGTCGTCGAAATCTTCGTAAATTTCAGAGAGACGACGACCGACGACGTCGGCAAACGACGGAGAGAGACGACGGCCGACGGCAGAGCGAGAGAGATGGCTGTGCCGAAGGAGCGATCGTCGATCGTCGGACGGACTCTGCCCCGACCACGTGACCGAGAGAGCGACGGAGCCGGCCGGCGAGAAGGATGAGATATTAAGGACAGTTAGTTAGAAATGGATCGCCGATTGGAATAGTTAGAAATTGATCGCCGAGTAGGAAGTTAGAAGTTGGAGTACGAATAGTTAGAAAAGTTAAAAAGAGTTGTTAGGGAGAGAGTCGAAAATCGGAAAAAGGACGAGTGAATAGAGAGAGTGAGGAGTGAACAGAGTAGAGTGAAGAAAGAACGAATAGAGTGAAGAGAGAGTGAGCAGTGTGTGAGAAGGCGACAGAGAGAGGATAGAGCGAGCGAGCGAGCGAGAGACCGAGAGATCGGAGGACGAGACATCGGCGAGGACGTGCGAGCGAGAGAGAGCGAGCGAGGCTGAGCCACCGGCGTACTCGGGAGCGAGAGAGAGGAACGCTGCGCGATCAGAGACGACGAGACAAGGTAGGCGCACGTGGTGCACCATTTCTTTTGTAACGCGACGCAGCGGAGAGCGTCTTGCCCGTCCCCTCGCCCCGCAAACCAAAGGCTGTACCCTCCGGCGTCTCCGGGGGTTGGCCTGAGAGGTAGAACCCGGTAGGTGAATGTGTGTGTGAATCGCGAACGAATTATTGTATGGCGAGAATCGTGTAATCTAGAGTTAAATAAATATACTTGTTAACTCAGTAGACCGTGCCGATGCTCACACGGAGTTTGTTAATTATTTACAATGGTATGGATGATCCTATGCCCGTCGAATCCTACTATTCCCAGTAGCTAGTCGAGTAGTGAGTGAGAATAAATAGTAGAAAAAAACGATACCCTTGGTGCTAAGGGGGAGATACAAGTACCTGGCGCCTAGCGAGCGAGAATTACGTAAAGGAAGGGAAAATAATAGTAATCACAATTTGGGCGTCATTATAGATTTTGGGCTGGTAGCTCTTCGCGGTATTTGAGCGAAATTTTTACGGTGGAAGAGCTCGTCACAATATATATATATATATATATATATATATATATATATATATATATATATTCATAATAACTGAAAAGATTATGCAGTTATTCGATTTGGTACATCACGAAAAACAATATTTATTCTCGTATAAAGAGAATAAAAAAAGAAGCAGGCTGTAGCATGGTCTCTGTCTTCCTACCGAGACCTCTATAGCTTTTTCTCTCTCATACATGCAGCGTCTTTAAGAGATAGAGAACGCGTGCCTTCTGATCTAGAGTATAGACGAGGTGGGGGTGATCGGTACGCGGGGAAGCACGCTGCGAGCTGTATATACTGCTGGCAATATCTCCTCTTCGTTACGTCTCTCTCTCTCTCGCTCTCGTTCTTACGTGAGAGCGTGAGAGCGTATGCCTTCATGAGCGCTCTCTCTCTCTCTCTCTCTCTCTCTCTCTCTCTCTCTCTCTCTCTCTCTCTCAAAAAAGCGGAAATTTTCAAAAAGAGATGTTTTTGAAAGACCGATGTGTTTTGAGCGAGTAATTAAAATCTCAATATTTCGATGGGTAACTAAAAATCTCAATTTTTCGATAGTTACTGAAAAATATCAAAATTGCAAAAATTACAAATTCTGACCGTTACACCGTATGATGTGCAGAGTTCCGTATATATACAGGGTGGTCCACATAACTCTTAACAGCTGAATATTTCGGAAACTATTTGTCCAATCAAAAAGTTGTTCATGAGAAAGTTTTATGCTTTCGAGGGGCCTTTCTAACTACAAAAATATGAAGTTACTCCCTGCCCCCTTTATGGGGGGCAGGGGGTAACTTTACAATTTCAAACGGGACCCCCTATCTGACAAAAAATCACATCTGATAACAAAATGTTTCGAATAAAATTTATTTGTTTTTTTCCCGTAGAACCCAACCATCTAACATTTTATAGGGGGTCCCGTTTGAAATTGTAAAGTTAGAAAGGCTCCTCGAAAGCATAAAACTTTCTCATAAACAACTTTTTGATTGAACAAATAGTTTCCGAAATATTCAGCTGTTAAGAGTTATGTGGGCCACCCGGTATAATTTTAAATAAAAATTGACAAGATTATACAGATATTCGATTTGGTACAGCACAAAACGATATTTATTCATGTATAAAGAAAATAAAAAGAAGCAGACGGTAGCACGGTCTCCGTCTTCCTAGAGAGAGCTCTATAGTTCTTTCTCTCTCATCCATAGTATAGACGAGGCGGAGATGAGTGGTACATGTGAGATACGCTCCGTGTCATATATACTGCGATGCCTTCGCGAGCTCGCCCTCTGTTTCTTTCGCTCTTATGCGCTACCTATGGCTCTCTCTCTCTCTCTCTCTCTCTCTCTCTCTCTCTCTCTCTCTCTCTCTCTCTCTCTCTCTCTCTCTGTCTGGTAATAAAGATGAACGTGGCAATGAATGTGGTAGAGAAATGGCTGAGTAGAAATAAACTGAAAATGAATGCATCAAAAACAAAATTTATGGTGATTAAAAGTGTTAGGAAACAGGTGACAGGGAATATCGTAGTCAAGTGCGCAAATGGGATAGAGATAGAGCAAGTAGAAACCATGAAATATTTGGGGATAGTTATTGATAACAAATTAAGGTTCAGCGAACACTGCGATTACATACTGAAAAAGATAGGAAAGAAATCGAGCTACCTGAATAGAATAGGCCAGTACGTATCAGCATACACCAGATGTACAGTATATAAAGCGATAATTGCTCCACACTTTGAATACTGCGCGACACTACTAATAGGCATGGGAGAAACGGAATTGCAGAAAATGCAGGTGGCACAAAATCGCGCGATGAGAATAATATTACAATGTGATAGGCGCACACGAATAAGGGATATGCTTCAAGCGCTAAACTTCATGACTGTGAGACAGAGAATAGAATACAATGTATGTATATTTATCTTTAAAGCGGTAAGGAATTTACTACCAAAACAATTAAAAAGCAAATTGAAAATAAAATAAACAAATGGCGAGAGGGAAACGAGGCAAGTGGGCAATATTACACTGCAACTACGTAAGACGCGCAGTGCGCAAAAAAGTGTCTTTTACGAAGGAGTACAAAGATATAACGAACTACCTACAGAGATTAAGGCATGTGGAAGGCTCCAGATATTTAAACGGATGTTAAAGGAACACATTGCGATCAGTACCATAGCATAAGATAGCATAAGATAGAATAAGACACAATAATATAGAAATGTAACAAAATATGTATAGTATAGAATGAAATAGCTGAGAAAGCTAATAAACAAACAATCAATCAATCAATCAATCAAATCTCTCTCTCTCTCTCTCTCTCTGGAACAGAGGCATACTATATGTGAAGCTCTTCTCTGTGTGCGGCTATTCGTAGAGTGATCTGTACGTTCTCTCGTACCTTTACAAAACGCTATCGCGCGCTCTTTCGCACATACGTTCATTGATGTATTTGACAATTTACAGATAGTTAATATAATTAAGAGGAATTGCGCATATATACATATATATATATATTGTGACGTGATTTTCCCGACGTAGGGAAAAGTCACGGTCCCAAGGCTGTTACCTGGTTTGCCCTCGCCGCACAACCTAACGATCGTCACGCGCTACCGATTATTTCATTTGATCTTTTTTTATGTACTGCCGTTATGGAAAAGTTATGTTAGGTGACAATGTTGTCCGAGGGATGTTTTAGGGAGGAAACGGCACGGCGTTCGATCCTGACGAGGAGAAGAGTACTCGACGTAACGAGTTACCCGTCAGGAAAGAACGGCCGGCGAGTACGCACGAGGAATTGATGCAGGTCCGGCTGCAATACCGGCGCCCCGCTGTTAGGTGCATCGTGCATGAGGGGAAGCGGAGGTTTTTAGATTGCGGGCGAGAGCGGGAACCTCTCGCGCCGCCGACGTAAGTGCTCCCCTATGCACGATGACCATGGGGATACGATTTTTCGGCGTACTCGCAAGATCTCGAGTAACGTTGATAATTACGATTTCGTTGGGGTAAGTACGAGTATTGTGTCGAGCGAGAGGGCAGTAGCTCCCGATGGTAGATTTCGTGTTTCGGCTGATCGAAATATGATTGGTCGAAAATGAGTTGTTACCGTGTCGCGCTCGAGACCAGAGAGGTCTCGCGAAGCATCGTAGAGAGAGCGAGGTGTCTCTGTCTCGCATACGCGCCATGCGTATGCTGAGTTCTCTCTCTACGTACGCGCTCTAGTCGTATCTCGCTCTCGCTTACGAGTCATGTGTAAGTCGCGCTCTCTCCCTCTAGGCACTCGCTCTAGAGTCGTTGTTCGTCTCTCGCCGAGGTGAGAGGTGTAAGTTCGCGTACGCGCTATGGGGAGTTCCGTGTCGACCCGGCTCCCTATAGATGAAATAAATTCGCGTTTTCTCGATCGCTCTCGTAAGACAAATTAGTTCTCGCAATATAAAAATTAATCTATCGATTCCGATGGTTAAAAATTAAGCTCTCATGATGGTTATTGTGATTTGTTTTGCTGACGGTTTCGTGCTCAGAAGTTTTCGTAAGGGAATTCGTAGAGTTCATGTTCTCGTTTTCCGATCGAGACTCAGTCTCTCGCGAAAAATTAACGACGTTTTGGTGCCATCTCGGAGTGACGTACCCCGACCCTCTCTACCATAATCGACAACCTGAGCGGCCGAGCGTTTCCGGTTTGTCGATCTCGCTGGCGCATCCAGGTGGACCGGATTGTCACCTCCGGCGAAATAAAAGTACCCCGATCCACGCAGGTAAGTCGTGAGCATGGAGGGGCCGGGTCGTTCCCTCCCGACCCCCAGGTTGTGCCGGTTGTCAATACCAGCGAAATAAAAATAGACTGGCGCCCTGTCGGCAAAATTGCGGATGCGGTAGCGAGAGAGAGACGACCGAAGGTGACGATGGCGGAAGGATTCCGGAAATTCGTCACAATCTATATATAGTAACACATAGTAACATAATTTATTTGAATAGTCGTATATACAGGGTGAATTGCGTAAGGGTGCCATCCGGGATTTCAAGGTAGATGGGCACAGTACGAACAAAAGTTGCAAATAAACATTAGGGATATTGTTAATAATTTACGAGATATTAATTTTTTAAATCGGACCAATCAGAGCGCGCCCAGAAGCGTCGAAGCCACCCACTCCCACCCTAGCCGTAGATATAGCATAGATTAGGGCGTTACCTTTGTGTTTGCAAAATTCAGAGCAGTCAATTTTATTGATTGTATTAGTACGCAGTCATTTTTTATTCGCGGTCATTGGTTGCTCTGAATTTTGCCCGGCGTGCCAATAAGCGTTAAAGCTGCCCACCTCCACTCCCCACCCTAGCCATAGTATAGCATAGATTAGGGCGTTACATTTAGGTTTGCAACATTCAGAGCAGTCAATTAGATTGCTTGTATTTTTCCGCAGTCATTTTTTTTTCTCGAGCATTGGCTGCTCCGAGTTTAGCCGACCTTCGCGAGAAGCGTTGGAGCTTCCCACTCCCCGCCATAGCCGTAGAGATAGCGCAGTGAACTAGGCATTAGATGACCGGGCGAGGCGCGAGGGGGGGGGGGGGGGGGGTACTCCACTGAAAAGTTACATTTGCACAATTCCGATACAGTCATTCGTCCATTTTATTATTCAATCATTTTTATCTCTCGGTCAAACTATTCGCCGGACAAAAAATTTGTATAACATTTCTTGTTGAAAATTGAACTCCTCAATTTCGGTCTTGTAACTTTTAATCGCAAACACCAAAAATAACAAAGTTATGAACGAAAATACATAAAAATTTGGAAACGAATTTTCTTTTGATCGTTAGGGTAGAGCGGGGTTAATTGAGCAAGCGGATAATTTGGGCAATCGTAATATCTTGAAAACTTAAGCATCGCACGCTGGTGCATCAAATGGACGAAAGAGAGGTATGTGGGAGGGGAGTACAACAAATCATTGCCGGTAGCCACGCGGCGCACGAGACGATGACACGGGATGTTTTATTATTATTGCGCACAAAAATAAAAAATCCGTGATTGAGTATTTTTCTTCTAGCATTGTGTGAAAAACCAGGGCAGCAGCTAGACGAGTACTACCACGTAATACATTGAAGTACATCTGCAATAATTATTTTAACGCACGGGGTACGGATTTCATTATAAACTAACATTTGTTAAAAAATCTGACAAGGAACATCACCTAGGTGTCCCCCTCCGATTTTGTTGAAACTTTGGTATGTGGTAGAGTATCGAAAACTAAGCGACACGTATTTTTTTATCGGCGGAAAAACGGTTTTAGGGGGAGAAACACACCCTCAAAAATGGTTTTTTTTTTCATTTTTCCGCGATAACTTTTTAACGATAGGGTAGAGCGGGGATAGTTGAGCAGTTTTTGGCTTAATCTATCATAACTCTTAGAAAGTACATCCGATTTCCTTGATTCTTGCACGGTTAGATCCGCAAATTCTCCAGCTCAAAACGCCTTCAGAAACATTATCCAATTCAGGTCTGATTTAAGAGATATTATCGTAAATGTGAGAGAGTGTCGAGCTGCTCAACCTGCCCCATAGGTGGGGCAAGTTGAGCAAGGGTATGAGGTAAGTTGAGCAAGGTAATAATTCCATCAACAAATCAGACACATGCAAGACCATTTCATGCAATGCAGTAATAAACCAATAGCTACATTAATTAGCTACATTTTGAATCATGAACATTAACTGCAACAAACTGTGAAATGTTTTTTCTTAAATAAACAAGGAGGACCGGCGATAGCGTGATGTATTCACCTCCGCTATGTTATGCGCGCTAGCCGATGAGGACGGTTGCGCATCCTTTAACTAGCCCCATCGAAAACTGCTCAACTAGCCCCTTCTCAGATTTGTTAACAAATGTTAATTTATAATGAAATCCGTACCACGTGCGTTAAAATAATTATTGCAGATTGATAACCACTTAAATGTAGTACATACTAGTACTCGTCTAGTTGCTGCCCTAATTTTTCACATAATGCTAGAAGAAAAATACTTAATCACGTATTTTTTACTTTTGTGCACAATAATAATAGAACGCCCCGTGTCATCGTCTCGTGCGCCGCGTGGCTACCGGCAATGATTTGTTGTATTCCCCTCCCACATACCTCCCTTTCGTCCATTTGATGCACCAACGTGTGATGCTTAGTTTTCGAGATATTACGATTACACAACTTACCCGCTTGCTAAACTATCGCCGCTCTACCCTACGAGATATCAAAATAATTCAAATTGCAAAAACCCTTATTTTTTACGTACTATACATTGGAGATGAGAGCCATACAAATAACAATAAATTTCATATTCTTTATTGCAAAATTCGAATTTGTTCATACGGATGAGACTTATTCCTCCGAGAATTTTTAATCGATTGACATGTAAATTTGCACACACGTGGAGGATGGGAAATAAACGAATACATGTTTTTTGTTTTATCCTTCGATTTTTCAGGCAAGAGTATCGTATACTCAGCTAGCATTATGTAATTCCGGGGTAAATTCACGTCATTATTGACGTTTGTGTGCATGTTTGTAAATACCCCCGCCCTTACCACCCTCCAACAAAAAATTAAGTAGCGAACCACCTTGTGTTTATCTTTCCCCCACCCTCTACGAGAACGAGGTGGATCTGGATGAAGGAAACCTGTTCTGTTTTGCTGGTAACACAAAAATTTAGTTGGGGTGTTTTTGCATTTTTTCCAAATAGCAATCCTAAGGGGGTAAACCACTCTCTACCCGAACTTTCTTACCGGGATCGTCTTCTCCCATTTAACACGTCTTGGCCGATTCAAAATATTTCTGACAACTCGAAAACGACATTTTCTCATATTGCGAACTCAATATGACACCCTGATCGTGAGCGGATAATCGAACCCCTCTGTGTTGTCCTTCTCGAACCATCCTTGTACCTTTCCCCCACCGTCTACGAGAACGAGGTGGATCTGGATGAAGGAAACCCGTTCTGTTTTGCTGGTAACACAAAAATTTAGTTGGGGTGTTTTTGCATTTTTTCCAAATAGCAATCCTAAGGGGGTAAACCACTCTCTACCCGAACTTTCTTACCGGGATCGTCCTCTCCCATTTAACACATCTTGGCCGATTCAAAATATTTCTGACAACTCGAAAACGACATTTTCTCATATTGCGAACTCAATATGACACCCTGATCGTGAGAGGATAATCGAACCCCTCTGTGTTGTCCTTCTCGAACCATCCTTGTACCTTTCCCCCACCCTCTACGAGAACGAGGTGGATCTGGATGAAGGAAACCTGTTCTGTTTTGCTGGTAACACAAAAATTTAGTTGGGGTGTTTTTGCATTTTTTCCAAATAGCAATCCTAAGGGGGTAAACCACTCTCTACCCGAACTTTCTTACCGGGATCGTCTTCTCCCATTTAACACGTCTTGGCCGATTCAAAATATTTCTGACAACTCGAAAACGACATTTTCTCATATTGCGAACTCAATATGACACCCTGATCGTGAGCGGATAATCGAACCCCTCTGTGTTGTCCTTCTCGAACCATCCTTGTACCTTTCCCCCACCCTCTACGAGAACGAGGTGGATCTGGATGAAGGAAACCTGTTCTGTTTTGCTGGTAACACAAAAATTTAGTTGGGGTGTTTTTGCATTTTTTCCAAATAGCAATTCTAAGGGGGTAAACCACTCTCTACCCGAACTTTCTTACCGGGATCGTCTTCTCCCATTTAACACGTCTTGGCCGATTCAAAATATTTCTGACAACTCGAAAACGACATTTTCTCATATTGCGAACTCAATATGACATCCTGATCGTGAGAGGATAATCGAACCCCTCTGTGTTGTCCTTCTCGAACCATCCTTGTACCTTTCGCCCACCCTCTACGAGAACGAGGTGGATCTGGATGAAGGAAACCTGTTCTGTTTTGCTGGTAACACAAAAATTTAGTTGGGGTGTTTTTGCATTTTTTCCAAATAGCAATTCTAAGGGGGTAAACCACTCTCTACCCGAACTTTCTTACCGGGATCGTCTTCTCCCATTTAACACGTCTTGGCCGATTCAAAATATTTCTGACAACTCGAAAACGACATTTTCTCATATTGCGAACTCAATATGACACCCTGATCGTGAGAGGATAATCGAACCCCTCTGTGTTGTCCTTCTCGAATCATCCTTGTACCTTTCCCCCACCCTCTACGAGAACGAGGTGGATCTGGATGAAGGAAACCTGTTCTGTTTTGCTGGTAACACAAAAATTTAGTTGGGGTGTTTTTGCATTTTTTCCAAATAGCAACCCTAAGGGGGTAAACCACCCTCTACCCGAACTTTCTTACCGGGGTCATCTTCTCCCATTTAACACGTCTTGGCCGATTCAAAATATTTCTGACAACTCGAA
Organism: Netelia fuscicornis; assembly: GCA_946811545.1. Taxonomy (NCBI): domain Eukaryota; kingdom Metazoa; phylum Arthropoda; class Insecta; order Hymenoptera; family Ichneumonidae; genus Netelia; species Netelia fuscicornis. Next base: position 36,086,416 of record OX328011.1, on the reverse strand, counting down.
AACGATATTTTCTCATATTGCGAACTCAATATGACACCCTGATCGTGAGCGGATAATCGAACCCCTCTGTGTTGTCCTTCTCGAACCATCCTTGTACCTTTCCCCCACCCTCAACGAGAACGAGGTGGATCTGGATGAAGGAAACCTGTTCTGTTTTGCTGGTAACACAAAAATTTAGTTGGGGTGTTTTTGCATTTTTTCCAAATAGCAATCCTAAGGGGGTAAACCACTCTCTACCCGAACTTTCTTACCGGGATCGTCTTCTCCCATTTAACACGTCTTGGCCGATTCAAAATATTTCTGACAACTCGAAAACGACATTTTCTCATATTGCGAACTCAATATGACACCCTGATCGTGAGCGGATAATCGAACCCCTCTGTGTTGTCCTTCTCGAACCATCCTTGTACCTTTCCCCCACCCTCTACGAGAACGAGGTGGATCTGGATGAAGGAAACCTGTTCTGTTTGGCTGGTAACACAAAAATTTAGTTGGGGTGTTTTTGCATTTTTTCCAAATAGCAATTCTAAGGGGGTAAACCACTCTCTACCCGAACTTTCTTACCGGGATCGTCTTCTCCCATTTAACACGTCTTGGCCGATTCAAAATATTTCTGACAACTCGAAAACGACATTTTCTCATATTGCGAACTCAATATGACACCCTGATCGTGAGAGGATAATCGAACCCCTCTGTGTTGTCCTTCTCGAACCATCCTTGTACCTTTCCCCCACCCTCTACGAGAACGAGGTGGATCTGGATGAAGGAAACCTGTTCTGTTTTGCTGGTAACACAAAAATTTAGTTGGGGTGTTTTTGCATTTTTTCCAAATAGCAACCCTAAGGGGGTAAACCACCCTCTACCCGAACTTTCTTACCGGGGTCATCTTCTCCCATTTAACACGTCTTGGCCGATTCAAAATATTTCTGACAACTCGAAAACGATATTTTCTCATATTGCGAACTCAATATGACACCCTGATCGTGAGAGGATAATCGAACCCCTCTGTGTTGTCCTTCTCGAACCATCCTTGTACCTTTCCCCCACCCTCTACGAGAACGAGGTGGAGCTGGATGAAGGAAACCTGTTCTGTTTTGCTGGTAACACAAAAATTTAGTTGGGGTGTTTTTGCATTTTTTCCAAATAGCAATCCTAAGGGGGTAAACCACTCTCTACCCGAACTTTCTTACCGGGATCGTCTTCTCCCATTTAACACGTCTTGGCCGATTCAAAATATTTCTGACAACTCGAAAACGACATTTTCTCATATTGCGAACTCAATATGACACCCTGATCGTGAGCGGATAATCGAACCCCTCTGTGTTGTCCTTCTCGAACCATCCTTGTACCTTTCCCCCACCCTCTACGAGAACGAGGTGGATCTGGATGAAGGAAACCTGTTCTGTTTTGCTGGTAACACAAAAATTTAGTTGGGGTGTTTTTGCATTTTTTCCAAATAGCAATCCTAAGGGGGTAAACCACCCTCTACCCGAACTTTCTTACCGGGGTCGTCTTCTCCCATTTAACACGTCTTGGCCGATTCAAAATATTTCTGACAACTCGCAAACGACATTTTCTCATATTGCGAACTCAATATGACACCCTGATCGTGAGAGGATAATCGAACCCCTCTGCGTTGTCCTTCTCGAACCATCCTTGTACCTTTCCCCCACCCTCTACGAGAACGAGGTGGATCTGGATGAAGGAAACCTGTTCTGTTTTGCTGGTAACACAAAAATTTAGATGGGGTGTTTTTGCATTTTTTCCAAATAGCAACCCTAAGGGGGTAAACCACCCTCTACCCGAACTTTCTTACCGGGGTCGTCTTCTCCCATTTAACACGTCTTGGCCGATTCAAAATATTTCTGACAACTCGAAAACGATATTTTCTCATATTGCGAACTCAATATGACACCCTGATCGTGAGAGGATAATCGAACCCCTCTGTGTTGTCCTTCTCGAACCATCCTTGTACCTTTCCCCCACCCTCTACGAGAACGAGGTGGATCTGGATGAAGGAAACCTGTTCTGTTTTGCTGGTAACACAAAAATTTAGTTGGGGTGTTTTTGCATTTTTTCCAAATAGCAACCCTAAGGGGGTAAACCACCCTCTACCCGAACTTTCTTACCGGGGTCGTCTTCTCCCATTTAACACGTCTTGGCCAATTCAAAATATTTCTGACAACTCGAAAACGACATTTTCTCATATTGCGAACTCAATATGACACCCTGATCGTGAGAGGATAATCGAACCCCTCTGTGTTGTCCTTCTCGAACCATCCTTGTACCTTTCCCCCACCCTCTACGAGAACGAGGTGGATCTGGATGAAGGAAACCTGTTCTGTTTTGCTGGTAACACAAAAATTTAGTTGGGGTGTTTTTGCATTTTTTCCAAATAGCAACCCTAAGGGGGTAAACCACCCTCTACCCGAACTTTCTTACCGGGGTCATCTTCTCCCATTTAACACGTCTTGGCCGATTCAAAATATTTCTGACAACTCGAAAACGATATTTTCTCATATTGCGAACTCAATATGACACCCTGATCGTGAGCGGATAATCGAACCCCTCTGTGTTGTCCTTCTCGAACCATCCTTGTACCCTTCCCCCACCCTCTACGAGAACGAGGTGGATCTGGATGAAGGAAATCTGTTCTGTTTTGCTGGTAACACAAAAATTTAGTTGGGGTGTTTTTGCATTTTTTCCAAATAGCAATCCTAAGGGGGTAAACCACTCTCTACCCGAACTTTCTTACCGGGATCGTCCTCTCCCATTTAACACGGCTTGGCCGATTCAAAATATTTCTGACAACTCGAAAACGACATTTTCTCATATTGCGAACTCAATATGACACCCTGATCGTGAGCGGATAATCGAACCCCTCTGTGTTGTCCTTCTCGAACCATCCTTGTACCTTTCCCCCACCCTCTACGAGAACGAGGTGGATCTGGATGAAGGAAACCTGTTCTGTATTGCTGGTAACACAAAAATTTAGTTGGGGTGTTTTTGCATTTTTTCCAAATAGCAACCCTAAGGGGGTAAACCACCCTCTACCCGAACTTTCTTACCGGGGTCGTCTTCTCCCATTTAACACGTCTTGGCCGATTCAAAATATTTCTGACAACTCGCAAACGACATTTTCTCATATTGCGAACTCAATATGACACCCTGATCGTGAGAGGATAATCGAACCCCTCTGTGTTGTCCTTCTCGAACCATCCTTGTACCTTTCCCCCACCCTCTACGAGAACGAGGTGGATCTGGATGAAGGAAACCTGTTCTGTTTTGCTGGTAACACAAAAATTTAGTTGGGGTGTTTTTGCATTTTTTCCAAATAGCAACCCTAAGGGGGTAAACCACCCTCTACCCGAACTTTCTTACCGGGGTCATCTTCTCCCATTTAACACGTCTTGGCCGATTCAAAATATTTCTGACAACTCGAAAACGATATTTTCTCATATTGCGAACTCAATATGACACCCTGATCGTGAGCGGATAATCGAACCCCTCTGTGTTGTCCTTCTCGAACCATCCTTGTACCTTTCCCCCACCCTCTACGAGAACGAGGTGGATCTGGATGAAGGAAACCTGTTCTGTTTTGCTGGTAACACAAAAATTTAGTTGGGGTGTTTTTGCATTTTTTCCAAATAGCAATCCTAAGGGGGTAAACCACTCTCTACCCGAACTTTCTTACCGGGATCGTCTTCTCCCATTTAACACGTCTTGGCCGATTCAAAATATTTCTGACAACTCGAAAACGACATTTTCTCATATTGCGAACTCAATATGACACCCTGATCGTGAGCGGATAATCGAACCCCTCTGTGTTGTCCTTCTCGAATCATCCTTGTACCTTTCCCCCACCCTCTACGAGAACGAGGTGGATCTGGATGAAGGAAACCTGTTCTGTTTGGCTGGTAACACAAAAATTTAGTTGGGGTGTTTTTGCATTTTTTCCAAATAGCAATTCTAAGGGGGTAAACCACTCTCTACCCGAACTTTCTTACCGGGGTCGTCTTCTCCCATTTAACACGTCTTGGCCGATTCAAAATATTTCTGACAACTCGCAAACGACATTTTCTCATATTGCGAACTCAATATGACACCCTGATCGTGAGAGGATAATCGAACCCCTCTGTGTTGTCCTTCTCGAACCATCCTTGTACCTTTCCTCCACCCTCTACGAGAACGAGGTGGATCTGGATGAAGGAAACCTGTTCTGTTTTGCTGGTAACACAAAAATTTAGTTGGGGTGTTTTTGCATTTTTTCCAAATAGCAACCCTAAGGGGGTAAACCACCCTCTACCCGAACTTTCTTACCGGGGTCATCTTCTCCCATTTAACACGTCTTGGCCGATTCAAAATATTTCTGACAACTCGAAAACGATATTTTCTCATATTGCGAACTCAATATGACACCCTGATCGTGAGAGGATAATCGAACCCCTCTGTGTTGTCCTTCTCGAACCATCCTTGTACCTTTCCCCCACCCTCTACGAGAACGAGGTGGAGCTGGATGAAGGAAACCTGTTCTGTTTTGCTGGTAACACAAAAATTTAGTTGGGGTGTTTTTGCATTTTTTCCAAATAGCAATCCTAAGGGGGTAAACCACTCTCTACCCGAACTTTCTTACCGGGATCGTCTTCTCCCATTTAACACGTCTTGGCCGATTCAAAATATTTCTGACAACTCGAAAACGACATTTTCTCATATTGCGAACTCAATATGACACCCTGATCGTGAGCGGATAATCGAACCCCTCTGTGTTGTCCTTCTCGAACCATCCTTGTACCTTTCCCCCACCCTCTACGAGAACGAGGTGGATCTGGATGAAGGAAACCTGTTCTGTTTTGCTGGTAACACAAAAATTTAGATGGGGTGTTTTTGCATTTTTTCCAAATAGCAACCCTAAGGGGGTAAACCACCCTCTACCCGAACTTTCTTACCGGGGTCGTCTTCTCCCATTTAACACGTCTTGGCCGATTCAAAATATTTCTGACAACTCGAAAACGATATTTTCTCATATTGCGAACTCAATATGACACCCTGATCGTGAGAGGATAATCGAACCCCTCTGTGTTGTCCTTCTCGAACCATCCTTCTACCTTTCCCCCACCCTCTACGAGAACGAGGTGGATCTGGATGAAGGAAACCTGTTCTGTTTTGCTGGTAACACAAAAATTTAGTTGGGGTGTTTTTGCATTTTTTCCAAATAGCAACCCTAAGGGGGTAAACCACCCTCTACCCGAACTTTCTTACCGGGGTCATCTTCTCCCATTTAACACGTCTTGGCCGATTCAAAATATTTCTGACAACTCGAAAACGATATTTTCTCATATTGCGAACTCAATATGACACCCTGATCGTGAGCGGATAATCGAACCCCTCTGTGTTGTCCTTCTCGAACCATCCTTGTACCCTTCCCCCACCCTCTATGAGAACGAGGTGGATCTGGATGAAGGAAATCTGTTCTGTTTTGCTGGTAACACAAAAATTTAGTTGGGGTGTTTTTGCATTTTTTCCAAATAGCAATCCTAAGGGGGTAAACCACTCTCTACCCGAACTTTCTTACCGGGATCGTCCTCTCCCATTTAACACGGCTTGGCCGATTCAAAATATTTCTGACAACTCGAAAACGACATTTTCTCATATTGCGAACTCAATATGACACCCTGATCGTGAGCGGATAATCGAACCCCTCTGTGTTGTCCTTCTCGAACCATCCTTGTACCTTTCCCCCACCCTCTACGAGAACGAGGTGGATCTGGATGAAGGAAACCTGTTCTGTATTGCTGGTAACACAAAAATTTAGTTGGGGTGTTTTTGCATTTTTTCCAAATAGCAACCCTAAGGGGGTAAACCACCCTCTACCCGAACTTTCTTACCGGGGTCGTCTTCTCCCATTTAACACGTCTTGGCCGATTCAAAATATTTCTGACAACTCGCAAACGACATTTTCTCATATTGCGAACTCAATATGACACCCTGATCGTGAGAGGATAATCGAACCCCTCTGTGTTGTCCTTCTCGAACCATCCTTGTACCTTTCCCCCACCCTTTACGAGAACGAGGTGGATCTGGATGAAGGAAACCTGTTCTGTTTTGCTGGTAACACAAAAATTTAGTTGGGGTGTTTTTGCATTTTTTCCAAATAGCAATCCTAAGGGGGTAAACCACTCTCTACCCGAACTTTCTTACCGGGATCGTCTTCTCCCATTTAACACGTCTTGGCCGATTCAAAATATTTCTGACAACTCGAAAACGACATTTTCTCATATTGCGAACTCAATATGACACCCTGATCGTGAGCGGATAATCGAACCCCTCTGTGTTGTCCTTCTCGAATCATCCTTGTACCTTTCCCCCACCCTCTACGAGAACGAGGTGGATCTGGATGAAGGAAACCTGTTCTGTTTGGCTGGTAACACAAAAATTTAGTTGGGGTGTTTTTGCATTTTTTCCAAATAGCAATTCTAAGGGGGTAAACCACTCTCTACCCGAACTTTCTTACCGGGGTCGTCTTCTCCCATTTAACACGTCTTGGCCGATTCAAAATATTTCTGACAACTCGCAAACGACATTTTCTCATATTGCGAACTCAATATGACACCCTGATCGTGAGAGGATAATCGAACCCCTCTGTGTTGTCCTTCTCGAACCATCCTTGTACCTTTCCTCCACCCTCTACGAGAACGAGGTGGATCTGGATGAAGGAAACCTGTTCTGTTTTGCTGGTAACACAAAAATTTAGTTGGGGTGTTTTTGCATTTTTTCCAAATAGCAACCCTAAGGGGGTAAACCACCCTCTACCCGAACTTTCTTACCGGGGTCATCTTCTCCCATTTAACACGTCTTGGCCGATTCAAAATATTTCTGACAACTCGAAAACGATATTTTCTCATATTGCGAACTCAATATGACACCCTGATCGTGAGAGGATAATCGAACCCCTCTGTGTTGTCCTTCTGGAACCATCCTTGTACCTTTCCCCCACCCTCTACGAGAACGAGGTGGAGCTGGATGAAGGAAACCTGTTCTGTTTTGCTGGTAACACAAAAATTTAGTTGGGGTGTTTTTGCATTTTTTCCAAATAGCAATCCTAAGGGGGTAAACCACTCTCTACCCGAACTTTCTTACCGGGATCGTCTTCTCCCATTTAACACGTCTTGGCCGATTCAAAATATTTCTGACAACTCGAAAACGACATTTTCTCATATTGCGAACTCAATATGACACCCTGATCGTGAGCGGATAATCGAACCCCTCTGTGTTGTCCTTCTCGAACCATCCTTGTACCTTTCCCCCACCCTCTACGAGAACGAGGTGGATCTGGATGAAGGAAACCTGTTCTGTTTTGCTGGTAACACAAAAATTTAGTTGGGGTGTTTTTGCATTTTTTCCAAATAGCAATCCTAAGGGGGTAAACCACCCTCTACCCGAACTTTCTTACCGGGGTCGTCTTCTCCCATTTAACACGTCTTGGCCGATTCAAAATATTTCTGACAACTCGCAAACGACATTTTCTCATATTGCGAACTCAATATGACACCCTGATCGTGAGAGGATAATCGAACCCCTCTGCGTTGTCCTTCTCGAACCATCCTTGTACCTTTCCCCCACCCTCTACGAGAACGAGGTGGATCTGGATGAAGGAAACCTGTTCTGTTTTGCTGGTAACACAAAAATTTAGATGGGGTGTTTTTGCATTTTTTCCAAATAGCAACCCTAAGGGGGTAAACCACCCTCTACCCGAACTTTCTTACCGGGGTCGTCTTCTCCCATTTAACACGTCTTGGCCGATTCAAAATATTTCTGACAACTCGAAAACGATATTTTCTCATATTGCGAACTCAATATGACACCCTGATCGTGAGAGGATAATCGAACCCCTCTGTGTTGTCCTTCTCGAACCATCCTTCTACCTTTCCCCCACCCTCTACGAGAACGAGGTGGATCTGGATGAAGGAAACCTGTTCTGTTTTGCTGGTAACACAAAAATTTAGTTGGGGTGTTTTTGCATTTTTTCCAAATAGCAACCCTAAGGGGGTAAACCACCCTCTACCCGAACTTTCTTACCGGGGTCATCTTCTCCCATTTAACACGTCTTGGCCGATTCAAAATATTTCTGACAACTCGAAAACGATATTTTCTCATATTGCGAACTCAATATGACACCCTGATCGTGAGAGGATAATCGAACCCCTCTGTGTTGTCCTTCTCGAACCATCCTTGTACCTTTCCCCCACCCTCTACGAGAACGAGGTGGAGCTGGATGAAGGAAACCTGTTCTGTTTTGCTGGTAACACAAAAATTTAGTTGGGGTGTTTTTGCATTTTTTCCAAATAGCAATCCTAAGGGGGTAAACCACTCTCTACCCGAACTTTCTTACCGGGATCGTCTTCTCCCATTTAACACGTCTTGGCCGATTCAAAATATTTCTGACAACTCGAAAACGACATTTTCTCATATTGCGAACTCAATATGACACCCTGATCGTGAGCGGATAATCGAACCCCTCTGTGTTGTCCTTCTCGAACCATCCTTGTACCTTTCCCCCACCCTCTACGAGAACGAGTGGGATCTGGATGAAGGAAACCTGTTCTGTTTTGCTGGTAACACAAAAATTTAGTTGGGGTGTTTTTGCATTTTTTCCAAATAGCAATCCTAAGGGGGTAAACCACCCTCTACCCGAACTTTCTTACCGGGGTCGTCTTCTCCCATTTAACACGTCTTGGCCGATTCAAAATATTTCTGACAACTCGCAAACGACATTTTCTCATATTGCGAACTCAATATGACACCCTGATCGTGAGAGGATAATCGAACCCCTCTGCGTTGTCCTTCTCGAACCATCCTTGTACCTTTCCCCCACCCTCTACGAGAACGAGGTGGATCTGGATGAAGGAAACCTGTTCTGTTTTGCTGGTAACACAAAAATTTAGATGGGGTGTTTTTGCATTTTTTCCAAATAGCAACCCTAAGGGGGTAAACCACCCTCTACTCGAACTTTCTTACCAAGGTGGTCTTCTCCCATTTAACACGTCTTGACCAATTAAAAATATTTCTAACAACTTCGAATCGACGTTTTCTCATGTTCCGAACTCAATATGAGACCCTGATCGTGAGAGGATAATCGAACCGCTCTCTATTTTCCTTTCCATTGGCGATTTAGAAAGTTGCCACGCTAATTTGATGAAAATGGTTTTGGTTACCTGTGGATATTTCGTATTAGTCTCTAATAGATTGTAAGGATCGTATCGTCTAATATTAATGTAGAAAGTCTGATGTCGTTATTTGACAGATTTTTATTTACAGCTTCGTGTATTTCCGTGAATGTTCGGTCACGAGTTTTAATTCTTCTCTCCCGAATGATATCTTGGTCCTCTTCTGGTGCGACTCATCGACCTTCGGTTGTCTTGATACTGATGATGATACAGGATGCGACGAACCGTCCTTGAGAATGAAGCTCCGACGATGCCTGAGCAGGGTGGAGTTTGTCGTCGGTTTTATAGATCGGTGATCGAGCGATGGATGTTCGAGTCCGTGGACGTAACGGTTAACTTGAGCCTTCAGGTCTCCAGTCGTATGATGGCGAGCGATTTTGACATCTCGATAATACGATTTTAATCGGTATCGGCTATATTGAGACTCGATCTGATTAGCCGTGTGATTTGTCTCTCTTCGAGATTTCGACTAAATTAGAGAGTCTCGGTAACCGTCGCTTCTTAAACCGATCATGTCCAGGAGTGGGGGGCGCGACGATTCCTCAGCGAGGGAGAGGGGGCGGTATCGTGTATTTATTCTTGCTACCACAAGATCCGTTACAAGATTAATCATTATTAATCTCTAATGGGCATTTTACATTAATCTCAACAGGCGCCGTTGAAGGGAGACGTCGAGATTTGCCTCTTACTCCTCACTTTTCTAATGTTTATCAGAAACATATTTTCTATACGTGCACGGATAAATACTTTTTCCACTTACTTTTTTTTAATGAGATAATATTTTTCATTTAAAGAAAAAAATGCACACATTGAGATGCATTCCCGGTGTTTATATTAGACGTTTGTGTCATTCTTGTGGAATTTGCGCGAATCCGATCGCTCAGCCATAACGTGATATGACTTGATATCTATGCGCCGAACTAGTTTTATAGTTCATTGAATGCGTTTTCGCAATTGATATCGTAAGATAGAGGGTACATGCAAAAACACCTCAACTATTATAGATTTTTCTGTTACCATCAAAATAGAACAGGTTTCCTTCATCCAGATCCACCTCGTTCTCGTAGAGGGTGGGGGAAAGGTACAAGGATGGTTCGAGAAGGACAACACAGAGGGGTTCGATTATCCTCTCACGATCAGGGTGTCATATTGAGTTCGCAATATGAGAAAATGTCGTTTTCGAGTTGTCAGAAATATTTTGAATCGGCCAAGACGTGTTAAATGGGAGAAGACGATCCCGGTAAGAAAGTTCGGGTAGAGAGTGGTTTACCCCCTTAGGATTGCTATTTGGAAAAAATGCAAAAACACCCCAACTAAATTTTTGTGTTACCAGCAAAACAGAACAGGTTTCCTTCATCCAGATCCACCTCGTTCTCGTAGAGGGTGGGGGAAAGGTACAAGGATGGTTCGAGAAGGACAACACAGAGGGGTTCGATTATCCTCTCACGATCAGGGTGTCATATTGAGTTCGCAATATGAGAAAATGTCGTTTTCGAGTTGTCAGAAATATTTTGAATCGGCCAAGACGTGTTAAATGGGAGAAGACGACCCCGGTAAGAAAGTTCGGGTAGAGGGTGGTTTACCCCCTTAGGGTTGCTATTTGGAAAAAATGCAAAAACACCCCAACTAAATTTTTGTGTTACCAGCAATACAGAACAGGTTTCCTTCATCCAGATCCACCTCGTTCTCGTAGAGGGTGGGGGAAAGGTACAAGGATGGTTCGAGAAGGACAACACAGAGGGGTTCGATTATCCGCTCACGATCAGGGTGTCATATTGAGTTCGCAATATGAGAAAATGTCGTTTTCGAGTTGTCAGAAATATTTTGAATCGGCCAAGACGTGTTAAATGGGAGAGGACGATCCCGGTAAGAAAGTTCGGGTAGAGAGTGGTTTACCCCCTTTCGATTGCTATTTGGAAAAAATGCAAAAACACCCCAACTAAATTTTTGTGTTACCAGCAAAACAGAATAGGTTTCCTTCATCCAGATCCACCTCGTTCTCGTAGAGGGTGGGGGAAAGGTACAAGGATGGTTCGAGAAGGACAACACAGAGGGGTTCGATTATCCGCTCACGATCAGGGTGTCATATTGAGTTCGCAATATGAGAAAATGTCGTTTTCGAGTTGTCAGAAATATTTTGAATCGGCCAAGACGTGTTAAATGGGAGAAGACGATCCCGGTAAGAAAGTTTGGGTAGAGAGTGGTTTGCCCCCTTAGGATTGCTATTTGGAAAAAATGCAAAAACACCCCAGCTAAATTTTTGTGTTACCAGCAAAACAGAACAGGTTTCCTTCATTCAGATCCACCTCGTTCTCGTAGAGGGTGGGGGAAAGGTACAAGGATGGTTCGAGAAGGACAACACAGAGGGGTTCGATTATCCTCTCACGATCAGGGTGTCATATTGAGTTCGCAATATGAGAAAATGTCGTTTTCGAGTTGTCAGAAATATTTTGAATCGGCCAAGACGTGTTAAATGGGAGAAGACGACCCCGGTAAGAAAGTTCGGGTAGAGGGTGGTTTACCCCCTTAGGGTTGCTATTTGGAAAAAATGCAAAAACACCCCAACTAAATTTTTGTGTTACCAGCAAAACAGAACAGGTTTCCTTCATCCAGATCCACCTCGTTCTCGTAGAGGGTGGGGGAAAGGTACAAGGATGGTTCGAGAAGGACAACGCAGAGGGGTTCGATTATCCTCTCACGATCAGGGTGTCATATTGAGTTCGCAATATGAGAAAATGTCGTTTGCGAGTTGTCAGAAATATTTTGAATCGGCCAAGACGTGTTAAATGGGAGAAGACGACCCCGGTAAGAAAGTTCGGGTAGAGGGTGGTTTACCCCCTTAGGATTGCTATTTGGAAAAAATGCAAAAACACCCCAACTAAATTTTTGTGTTACCAGCAAAACAGAACAGGTTTCCTTCATCCAGATCCACCTCGTTCTCGTAGAGGGTGGGGGAAAGGTACAAGGATGGTTCGAGAAGGACAACACAGAGGGGTTCGATTATCCGCTCACGATCAGGGTGTCATATTGAGTTCGCAATATGAGAAAATGTCGTTTTCGAGTTGTCAGAAATATTTTGAATCGGCCAAGACGTGTTAAATGGGAGAAGACGATCCCGGTAAGAAAGTTCGGGTAGAGAGTGGTTTACCCCCTTAGGATTGCTATTTGGAAAAAATGCAAAAACACCCCAACTAAATTTTTGTGTTACCAGCAAAACAGAACAGGTTTCCTTCATCCAGCTCCACCTCGTTCTCGTAGAGGGTGGGGGAAAGGTACAAGGATGGTTCGAGAAGGACAACACAGAGGGGTTCGATTATCCTCTCACGATCAGGGTGTCATATTGAGTTCGCAATATGAGAAAATATCGTTTTCGAGTTGTCAGAAATATTTTGAATCGGCCAAGACGTGTTAAATGGGAGAAGATGACCCCGGTAAGAAAGTTCGGGTAGAGGGTGGTTTACCCCCTTAGGGTTGCTATTTGGAAAAAATGCAAAAACACCCCAACTAAATTTTTGTGTTACCAGCAAAACAGAACAGGTTTCCTTCATCCAGATCCACCTCGTTCTCGTAGAGGGTGGAGGAAAGGTACAAGGATGGTTCGAGAAGGACAACACAGAGGGGTTCGATTATCCTCTCACGATCAGGGTGTCATATTGAGTTCGCAATATGAGAAAATGTCGTTTGCGAGTTGTCAGAAATATTTTGAATCGGCCAAGACGTGTTAAATGGGAGAAGACGACCCCGGTAAGAAAGTTCGGGTAGAGAGTGGTTTACCCCCTTAGAATTGCTATTTGGAAAAAATGCAAAAACACCCCAACTAAATTTTTGTGTTACCAGCCAAACAGAACAGGTTTCCTTCATCCAGATCCACCTCGTTCTCGTAGAGGGTGGGGGAAAGGTACAAGGATGGTTCGAGAAGGACAACACAGAGGGGTTCGATTATCCGCTCACGATCAGGGTGTCATATTGAGTTCGCAATATGAGAAAATGTCGTTTTCGAGTTGTCAGAAATATTTTGAATCGGCCAAGACGTGTTAAATGGGAGAAGACGATCCCGGTAAGAAAGTTCGGGTAGAGAGTGGTTTACCCCCTTAGGATTGCTATTTGGAAAAAATGCAAAAACACCCCAACTAAATTTTTGTGTTACCAGCAAAACAGAACAGGTTTCCTTCATCCAGATCCACCTCGTTCTCGTAGAGGGTGGGGGAAAGGTACAAGGATGGTTCGAGAAGGACAACACAGAGGGGTTCGATTATCCGCTCACGATCAGGGTGTCATATTGAGTTCGCAATATGAGAAAATATCGTTTTCGAGTTGTCAGAAATATTTTGAATCGGCCAAGACGTGTTAAATGGGAGAAGATGACCCCGGTAAGAAAGTTCGGGTAGAGGGTGGTTTACCCCCTTAGGGTTGCTATTTGGAAAAAATGCAAAAACACCCCAACTAAATTTTTGTGTTACCAGCAAAACAGAACAGGTTTCCTTCATCCAGATCCACCTCGTTCTCGTAGAGGGTGGGGGAAAGGTACAAGGATGGTTCGAGAAGGACAACACAGAGGGGTTCGATTATCCTCTCACGATCAGGGTGTCATATTGAGTTCGCAATATGAGAAAATGTCGTTTGCGAGTTGTCAGAAATATTTTGAATCGGCCAAGACGTGTTAAATGGGAGAAGACGACCCCGGTAAGAAAGTTCGGGTAGAGGGTGGTTTACCCCCTTAGGGTTGCTATTTGGAAAAAATGCAAAAACACCCCAACTAAATTTTTGTGTTACCAGCAATACAGAACAGGTTTCCTTCATCCAGATCCACCTCGTTCTCGTAGAGGGTGGGGGAAAGGTACAAGGATGGTTCGAGAAGGACAACACAGAGGGGTTCGATTATCCGCTCACGATCAGGGTGTCATATTGAGTTCGCAATATGAGAAAATGTCGTTTTCGAGTTGTCAGAAATATTTTGAATCGGCCAAGACGTGTTAAATGGGAGAAGATGACCCCGGTAAGAAAGTTCGGGTAGAGGGTGGTTTACCCCCTTAGGGTTGCTATTTGGAAAAAATGCAAAAACACCCCAACTAAATTTTTGTGTTACCAGCAAAACAGAACAGGTTTCCTTCATCCAGATCCACCTCGTTCTCGTAGAGGGTGGAGGAAAGGTACAAGGATGGTTCGAGAAGGACAACACAGAGGGGTTCGATTATCCTCTCACGATCAGGGTGTCATATTGAGTTCGCAATATGAGAAAATGTCGTTTGCGAGTTGTCAGAAATATTTTGAATCGGCCAAGACGTGTTAAATGGGAGAAGACGACCCCGGTAAGAAAGTTCGGGTAGAGAGTGGTTTACCCCCTTAGAATTGCTATTTGGAAAAAATGCAAAAACACCCCAACTAAATTTTTGTGTTACCAGCCAAACAGAACAGGTTTCCTTCATCCAGATCCACCTCGTTCTCGTAGAGGGTGGGGGAAAGGTACAAGGATGATTCGAGAAGGACAACACAGAGGGGTTCGATTATCCGCTCACGATCAGGGTGTCATATTGAGTTCGCAATATGAGAAAATGTCGTTTTCGAGTTGTCAGAAATATTTTGAATCGGCCAAGACGTGTTAAATGGGAGAAGACGATCCCGGTAAGAAAGTTCGGGTAGAGAGTGGTTTACCCCCTTAGGATTGCTATTTGGAAAAAATGCAAAAACACCCCAACTAAATTTTTGTGTTACCAGCAAAACAGAACAGGTTTCCTTCATCCAGATCCACCTCGTTCTCGTAGAGGGTGGGGGAAAGGTACAAGGATGGTTCGAGAAGGACAACACAGAGGGGTTCGATTATCCGCTCACGATCAGGGTGTCATATTGAGTTCGCAATATGAGAAAATGTCGTTTTCGAGTTGTCAGAAATATTTTGAATCGGCCAAGACGTGTTAAATGGGAGAAGACGATCCCGGTAAGAAAGTTCGGGTAGAGAGTGGTTTACCCCCTTAGGATTGCTATTTGGAAAAAATGCAAAAACACCCCAACTAAATTTTTGTGTTACCAGCAAAACAGAACAGGTTTCCTTCATCCAGATCCACCTCGTTCTCGTAGAGGGTGGGGGAAAGGTACAAGGATGGTTCGAGAAGGACAACACAGAGGGGTTCGATTATCCTCTCACGATCAGGGTGTCATATTGAGTTCGCAATATGAGAAAATGTCGTTTTCGAGTTGTCAGAAATATTTTGAATCGGCCAAGACGTGTTAAATGGGAGAAGACGACCCCGGTAAGAAAGTTCGGGTAGAGGGTGGTTTACCCCCTTAGGGTTGCTATTTGGAAAAAATGCAAAAACACCCCAACTAAATTTTTGTGTTACCAGCAAAACAGAACAGGTTTCCTTCATCCAGATCCACCTCGTTCTCGTAGAGGGTGGGGGAAAGGTACAAGGATGGTTCGAGAAGGACAACACAGAGGGGTTCGATTATCCGCTCACGATCAGGGTGTCATATTGAGTTCGCAATATGAGAAAATGTCGTTTTCGAGTTGTCAGAAATATTTTGAATCGGCCAAGACGTGTTAAATGGGAGAAGACGATCCCGGTAAGAAAGTTCGGGTAGAGAGTGGTTTACCCCCTTAGGATTGCTATTTGGAAAAAATGCAAAAACACCCCAACTAAATTTTTGTGTTACCAACAAAACAGAACAGGTTTCCTTCATCCAGATCCACCTCGTTCTCGTAGAGGGTGGGGGAAAGGTACAAGCATGATTCGAGAAGGACAACACAGAGGGGTTCGATTATCCGCTCACGATCAGGGTGTCATATTGAGTTCGCAATATGAGAAAATGTCGTTTTCGAGTTGTCAGAAATATTTTGAATCGGCCAAGACGTGTTAAATGGGAGAAGACGACCCCGGTAAGAAAGTTCGGGTAGAGGGTGGTTTACCCCCTTAGGGTTGCTATTTGGAAAAAATGCAAAAACACCCCAACTAAATTTTTGTGTTACCAGCAAAACAGAACAGGTTTCCTTCATCCAGATCCACCTCGTTCTCGTAGAGGGTGGGGGAAAGGTACAAGGATGGTTCGAGAAGGACAACACAGAGGGGTTCGATTATCCTCTCACGATCAGGGTGTCATATTGAGTTCGCAATATGAGAAAATATCGTTTTCGAGTTGTCAGAAATATTTTGAATCGGCCAAGACGTGTTAAATGGGAGAAGACGACTCCGGTAAGAAAGTTCGGGTAGAGGGTGGTTTACCCCCTTAGGGTTGCTATTTGGAAAAAATGCAAAAACACCCCAACTAAATTTTTGTGTTACCAGCAAAACAGAACAGGTTTCCTTCATCCAGATCCACCTCGTTCTCGTAGAGGGTGGGGGAAAGGTACAAGGATGGTTCGAGAAGGACAACACAGAGGGGTTCGATTATCCTCTCACGATCACGGTGTCATATTGAGTTCGCAATATGAGAAAATGTCGTTTGCGAGTTGTCAGAAATATTTTGAATCGGCCAAGAAGTGTTAAATGGGAGAAGACGACCCCGGTAAGAAAGTTCGGGTAGAGGGTGGTTTACCCCCTTAGGGTTGCTATTTGGAAAAAATGCAAAAACACCCCAACCAAATTTTTGTGTCACCAGCAATGCAGAACAGGTTTCCTTCATCCAGATCCACCTCGTTCTCGTAGAGGGTGGGGGAAAGGTACAAGGATGGTTCGAGAAGGACAACACAGAGGGGTTCGATTATCCGCTCACGATCAGGGTGTCATATTGAGTTCGCAATATGAGAAAATGTCGTTTTCGAGTTGTCAGAAATATTTTGAATCGGCCAAGACGTGTTAAATGGGAGAGGACGATCCCGGTAAGAAAGTTCGGGTAGAGAGTGGTTTACCCCCTTAGGATTGCTATTTGGAAAAAATGCAAAAACACCCCAACTAAATTTTTGTGTTACCAGCAAAACAGAACAGGTTTCCTTCATCCAGATCCACCTCGTTCTCGTAGAGGGTGGGGGAAAGGTACAAGGATGGTTCGAGAAGGACAACACAGAGGGGTTCGATTATCCGCTCACGATCAGGGTGTCATATTGAGTTCGCAATATGAGAAAATGTCGTTTTCAAGTTGTCAGAAATATTTTGAATCGGCCAAGACGTGTTAAATGGGAGAAGACGATCCCGGTAAGAAAGTTCGGGTAGAGAGTGGTTTACCCCCTTAGGATTGCTATTTGGAAAAAATGCAAAAACACCCCAACTAAATTTTTGTGTTACCAGCAAAACAGAACAGGTTTCCTTCATCCAGCTCCACCTCGTTCTCGTAGAGGGTGGGGGAAAGGTACAAGGATGGTTCGAGAAGGACAACACAGAGGGGTTCGATTATCCTCTCACGATCAGGGTGTCATATTGAGTTCGCAATATGAGAAAATATCGTTTTCGAGTTGTCAGAAATATTTTGAATCGGCCAAGACGTGTTAAATGGGAGAAGATGACCCCGGTAAGAAAGTTCGGGTAGAGGGTGGTTTACCCCCTTAGGGTTGCTATTTGGAAAAAATGCAAAAACACCCCAACTAAATTTTTGTGTTACCAGCAAAACAGAACAGGTTTCCTTCATCCAGAGCCACCTCGTTCTCGTAGAGGGTGGGGGAAAGGTACAAGGATGGTTCGAGAAGGACAACACAGAGGGGTTCGATTATCCGCTCACGATCAGGGTGTCATATTGAGTTCGCAATATGAGAAAATATCGTTTTCGAGTTGTCAGAAATATTTTGAATCGGCCAAGACGTGTTAAATGGGAGAGGACGATCCCGGTAAGAAAGTTCGGGTAGAGAGTGGTTTGCCCCCTTAGGATTGCTATTTGGAAAAAATGCAAAAACACCCCAACTAAATTTTTGTGTTACCAGCAAAACAGAACACGTTTCCTTCATCCAGATCCACCTCGTTCTCGTAGAGGGTGGGGGAAAGGTACAAGGATGGTTCGAGAAGGACAACACAGAGGGGTTCGATTATCCGCTCACGATCAGGGTGTCATATTGAGTTCGCAATATGAGAAAATGTCGTTTTCGAGTTGTCAGAAATATTTTGAATCGGCCAAGACGTGTTAAATGGGAGAAGACGATCCCGGTAAGAAAGTTCGGGTAGAGAGTGGTTTACCCCCTTAGGATTGCTATTTGGAAAAAATGCAAAAACACCCCAACTAAATTTTTGTGTTACCAGCAAAACAGAACAGGTTTCCTTCATCCAGATCCACCTCGTTCTCGTAGAGGGTGGGGGAAAGGTACAAGGATGGTTCGAGAAGGACAACACAGAGGGGTTCGATTATCCGCTCACGATCAGGGTGTCATATTGAGTTCGCAATATGAGAAAATGTCGTTTTCGAGTTGTCAGAAATATTTTGAATCGGCCAAGACGTGTTAAATGGGAGAGGACGATCCCGGTAAGAAAGTTCGGGTAGAGAGTGGTTTACCCCCTTAGGATTGCTATTTGGAAAAAATGCAAAAACACCCCAACTAAATTTTTGTGTTACCAGCAAAACAGAACAGGTTTCCTTCATCCAGATCCACCTCGTTCTCGTAGAGGGTGGGGGAAAGGTACAAGGATGGTTCGAGAACGAGCACACAGAGGGGTTCGATTATCCTCTCACGATCAGGGTGTCATATTGAGTTCGCAATATGAGAAAATGTCGTTTTCGAGTTGTCAGAAATATTTTGAATCGGCCAAGACGTGTTAAATGGGAGAAGACGACCCCGGTAAGAAAGTTCGGGTAGAGGGTGGTTTACCCCCTTAGGGTTGCTATTTGGAAAAAATGCAAAAACACCCCAACTAAATTTTTGTGTTACCAGCAAAACAGAACAGGTTTCCTTCATCCAGATCCACCTCGTTCTCGTAGAGGGTGGGGGAAAGGTACAAGGATGGTTCGAGAAGGACAACACAGAGGGGTTCGATTATCCGCTCACGATCAGGGTGTCATATTGAGTTCGCAATATGAGAAAATGTCGTTTTCGAGTTGTCAGAAATATTTTGAATCGGCCAAGACGTGTTAAATGGGAGAAGACGATCCCGGTAAGAAAGTTCGGGTAGAGAGTGGTTTGCCCCCTTAGGATTGCTATTTGGAAAAAATGCAAAAACACCCCAACTAAATTTTTGTGTTACCAGCAAAACAGAACAGGTTTCCTTCATTCAGATCCACCTCGTTCTCGTAGAGGGTGGGGGAAAGGTACAAGGATGGTTCGAGAACGAGCACACAGAGGGGTTCGATTATCCTCTCACGATCAGGGCGTCATATTGAGTTCGCAATATGAGAAAATGTCGTTTTCGAGTTGTCAGAAATATTTTGAATCGGCCAAGACGTGTTAAATGGGAGAAGACGACCCCGGTAAGAAAGTTCGGGTAGAGGGTGGTTTACCCCCTTAGGGTTGCTATTTGGAAAAAATGCAAAAACACCCCAACTAAATTTTTGTGTTACCAGCAAAACAGAACAGGTTTCCTTCATCCAGATCCACCTCGTTCTCGTAGAGGGTGGGGGAAAGGTACAAGGATGGTTCGAGAAGGACAACACAGAGGGGTTCGATTATCCTCTCACGATCAGGGTGTCATATTGAGTTCGCAATATGAGAAAATGTCGTTTTCGAGTTGTCAGAAATATTTTGAATCGGCCAAGACGTGTTAAATGGGAGAAGACGACCCCGGTAAGAAAGTTCGGGTAGAGGGTGGTTTACCCCCTTCGGGTTGCTATTTGGAAAAAATGCAAAAACACCCCAACTAAATTTTTGTGTTACCAGCAAAACAGAACAGGTTTCCTTCATCCAGATCCACCTCGTTCTCGTAGAGGGTGGGGGAAAGGTACAAGGATGGTTCGAGAAGGACAACACAGAGGGGTTCGATTATCCGCTCACGATCAGGGTGTCATATTGAGTTCGCAATATGAGAAAATGTCGTTTTCGAGTTGTCAGAAATATTTTGAATCGGCCAAGACGTGTTAAATGGGAGTAGACGATCCCGGTAAGAAAGTTCGGGTAGAGAGTGGTTTACCCCCTTAGGATTGCTATTTGGAAAAAATGCAAAAACACCCCAACTAAATTTTTGTGTTACCAGCAAAACAGAACAGGTTTCCTTCATCCAGATCCACCTCGTTCTCGTAGAGGGTGGGGGAAAGGTACAAGGATGGTTCGAGAAGGACAACACAGAGGGGTTCGATTATCCTCTCACGATCAGGGTGTCATATTGAGTTCGCAATATGAGAAAATGTCGTTTGCGAGTTGTCAGAAATATTTTGAATCGGCCAAGACGTGTTAAATGGGAGAAGACGACCCCGGTAAGAAAGTTCGGGTAGAGGGTGGTTTACCCCCTTAGGGTTGCTATTTGGAAAAAATGCAAAAACACCCCAACTAAATTTTTGTGTTACCAGCAAAACAGAACAGGTTTCCTTCATTCAGATCCACCTCGTTCTCGTAGAGGGTGGGGGAAAGGTACAAGGATGGTTCGAGAAGGACAACACAGAGGGGTTCGATTATCCTCTCACGATCAGGGTGTCATATTGAGTTCGCAATATGAGAAAATGTCGTTTTCGAGTTGTCAGAAATATTTTGAATCGGCCAAGACGTGTTAAATGGGAGAAGACGACCCCGGTAAGAAAGTTCGGGTAGAGGGTGGTTTACCCCCTTAGGGTTGCTATTTGGAAAAAATGCAAAAACACCCCAACTAAATTTTTGTGTTACCAGCAAAACAGAACAGGTTTCCTTCATCCAGATCCACCTCGTTCTCGTAGAGGGTGGGGGAAAGGTACAAGGATGGTTCGAGAAGGACAACACAGAGGGGTTCGATTATCCGCTCACGATCAGGGTGTCATATTGAGTTCGCAATATGAGAAAATGTCGTTTTCGAGTTGTCAGAAATATTTTGAATCGGCCAAGACGTGTTAAATGGGAGAAGACGATCCCGGTAAGAAAGTTCGGGTAGAGAGTGGTTTACCCCCTTAGGATTGCTATTTGGAAAAAATGCAAAAACACCCCAACTAAATTTTTGTGTTACCAGCAAAACAGAACAGGTTTCCTTCATCCAGATCCACCTCGTTCTCGTAGAGGGTGGGGGAAAGGTACAAGGATGGTTCGAGAAGGACAACACAGAGGGGTTCGATTATCCGCTCACGATCAGGGTGTCATATTGAGTTCGCAATATGAGAAAATGTCGTTTTCGAGTTGTCAGAAATATTTTGAATCGGCCAAGACGTGTTAAATGGGAGAAGACGATCCCGGTAAGAAAGTTCGGGTAGAGAGTGGTTTACCCCCTTAGGATTGCTATTTGGAAAAAATGCAAAAACACCCCAACTAAATTTTTGTGTTACCAGCAAAACAGAACAGGTTTCCTTCATCCAGATCCACCTCGTTCTCGTAGAGGGTGGGGGAAAGGTACAAGGATGGTTCGAGAAGGACAACACAGAGGGGTTCGATTATCCGCTCACGATCAGGGTGTCATATTGAGTTCGCAATATGAGAAAATGTCGTTTTCGAGTTGTCAGAAATATTTTGAATCGGCCAAGACGTGTTAAATGGGAGAAGACGATCCCGGTAAGAAAGTTCGGGTAGAGAGTGGTTTACCCCCTTAGGATTGCTATTTGGAAAAAATGCAAAAACACCCCAACTAAATTTTTGTGTTACCAGCAAAACAGAACAGGTTTCCTTCATCCAGATCCACCTCGTTCTCGTAGAGGGTGGGGGAAAGGTACAAGGATGGTTCGAGAAGGACAACACAGAGGGGTTCGATTATCCTCTCACGATCAGGGTGTCATATTGAGTTCGCAATATGAGAAAATGTCGTTTTCAAGTTGTCAGAAATATTTTGAATCGGCCAAGACGTGTTAAATGGGAGAAGACGATCCCGGTAAGAAAGTTCGGGTAGAGAGTGGTTTACCCCCTTAGGATTGCTATTTGGAAAAAATGCAAAAACACCCCAACTAAATTTTTGTGTTACCAGCAAAACAGAACAGGTTTCCTTCATCCAGCTCCACCTCGTTCTCGTAGAGGGTGGGGGAAAGGTACAAGGATGGTTCGAGAAGGACAACACAGAGGGGTTCGATTATCCTCTCACGATCAGGGTGTCATATTGAGTTCGCAATATGAGAAAATATCGTTTTCGAGTTGTCAGAAATATTTTGAATCGGCCAAGACGTGTTAAATGGGAGAAGATGACCCCGGTAAGAAAGTTCGGGTAGAGGGTGGTTTACCCCCTTAGGGTTGCTATTTGGAAAAAATGCAAAAACACCCCAACTAAATTTTTGTGTTACCAGCAAAACAGAACAGGTTTCCTTCATCCAGATCCACCTCGTTCTCGTAGAGGGTGGGGGAAAGGTACAAGGATGGTTCGAGAAGGACAACACAGAGGGGTTCGATTATCCGCTCACGATCAGGGTGTCATATTGAGTTCGCAATATGAGAAAATATCGTTTTCGAGTTGTCAGAAATATTTTGAATCGGCCAAGACGTGTTAAATGGGAGAGGACGATCCCGGTAAGAAAGTTCGGGTAGAGAGTGGTTTGCCCCCTTAGGATTGCTATTTGGAAAAAATGCAAAAACACCCCAACTAAATTTTTGTGTTACCAGCAAAACAGAACACGTTTCCTTCATCCAGATCCACCTCGTTCTCGTAGAGGGTGGGGGAAAGGTACAAGGATGGTTCGAGAAGGACAACACAGAGGGGTTCGATTATCCGCTCACGATCAGGGTGTCATATTGAGTTCGCAATATGAGAAAATGTCGTTTTCGAGTTGTCAGAAATATTTTGAATCGGCCAAGACGTGTTAAATGGGAGAAGACGATCCCGGTAAGAAAGTTCGGGTAGAGAGTGGTTTACCCCCTTAGGATTGCTATTTGGAAAAAATGCAAAAACACCCCAACTAAATTTTTGTGTTACCAGCAAAACAGAACAGGTTTCCTTCATCCAGATCCACCTCGTTCTCGTAGAGGGTGGGGGAAAGGTACAAGGATGGTTCGAGAAGGACAACACAGAGGGGTTCGATTATCCGCTCACGATCAGGGTGTCATATTGAGTTCGCAATATGAGAAAATGTCGTTTTCGAGTTGTCAGAAATATTTTGAATCGGCCAAGACGTGTTAAATGGGAGAGGACGATCCCGGTAAGAAAGTTCGGGTAGAGAGTGGTTTACCCCCTTAGGATTGCTATTTGGAAAAAATGCAAAAACACCCCAACTAAATTTTTGTGTTACCAGCAAAACAGAACAGGTTTCCTTCATCCAGATCCACCTCGTTCTCGTAGAGGGTGGGGGAAAGGTACAAGGATGGTTCGAGAACGAGCACACAGAGGGGTTCGATTATCCTCTCACGATCAGGGTGTCATATTGAGTTCGCAATATGAGAAAATGTCGTTTTCGAGTTGTCAGAAATATTTTGAATCGGCCAAGACGTGTTAAATGGGAGAAGACGACCCCGGTAAGAAAGTTCGGGTAGAGGGTGGTTTACCCCCTTAGGGTTGCTATTTGGAAAAAATGCAAAAACACCCCAACTAAATTTTTGTGTTACCAGCAAAACAGAACAGGTTTCCTTCATCCAGATCCACCTCGTTCTCGTAGAGGGTGGGGGAAAGGTACAAGGATGGTTCGAGAAGGACAACACAGAGGGGTTCGATTATCCGCTCACGATCAGGGTGTCATATTGAGTTCGCAATATGAGAAAATGTCGTTTTCGAGTTGTCAGAAATATTTTGAATCGGCCAAGACGTGTTAAATGGGAGAAGACGATCCCGGTAAGAAAGTTCGGGTAGAGAGTGGTTTGCCCCCTTAGGATTGCTATTTGGAAAAAATGCAAAAACAACCCAACTAAATTTTTGTGTTACCAGCAAAACAGAACAGGTTTCCTTCATTCAGATCCACCTCGTTCTCGTAGAGGGTGGGGGAAAGGTACAAGGATGGTTCGAGAACGAGCACACAGAGGGGTTCGATTATCCTCTCACGATCAGGGCGTCATATTGAGTTCGCAATATGAGAAAATGTCGTTTTCGAGTTGTCAGAAATATTTTGAATCGGCCAAGACGTGTTAAATGGGAGAAGACGACCCCGGTAAGAAAGTTCGGGTAGAGGGTGGTTTACCCCCTTAGGGTTGCTATTTGGAAAAAATGCAAAAACACCCCAACTAAATTTTTGTGTTACCAGCAAAACAGAACAGGTTTCCTTCATCCAGATCCACCTCGTTCTCGTAGAGGGTGGGGGAAAGGTACAAGGATGGTTCGAGAAGGACAACACAGAGGGGTTCGATTATCCTCTCACGATCAGGGTGTCATATTGAGTTCGCAATATGAGAAAATGTCGTTTTCGAGTTGTCAGAAATATTTTGAATCGGCCAAGACGTGTTAAATGGGAGAAGACGACCCCGGTAAGAAAGTTCGGGTAGAGGGTGGTTTACCCCCTTCGGGTTGCTATTTGGAAAAAATGCAAAAACACCCCAACTAAATTTTTGTGTTACCAGCAAAACAGAACAGGTTTCCTTCATCCAGATCCACCTCGTTCTCGTAGAGGGTGGGGGAAAGGTACAAGGATGGTTCGAGAAGGACAACACAGAGGGGTTCGATTATCCGCTCACGATCAGGGTGTCATATTGAGTTCGCAATATGAGAAAATGTCGTTTTCGAGTTGTCAGAAATATTTTGAATCGGCCAAGACGTGTTAAATGGGAGTAGACGATCCCGGTAAGAAAGTTCGGGTAGAGAGTGGTTTACCCCCTTAGGATTGCTATTTGGAAAAAATGCAAAAACACCCCAACTAAATTTTTGTGTTACCAGCAAAACAGAACAGGTTTCCTTCATCCAGATCCACCTCGTTCTCGTAGAGGGTGGGGGAAAGGTACAAGGATGGTTCGAGAAGGACAACACAGAGGGGTTCGATTATCCTCTCACGATCAGGGTGTCATATTGAGTTCGCAATATGAGAAAATGTCGTTTGCGAGTTGTCAGAAATATTTTGAATCGGCCAAGACGTGTTAAATGGGAGAAGACGACCCCGGTAAGAAAGTTCGGGTAGAGGGTGGTTTACCCCCTTAGGGTTGCTATTTGGAAAAAATGCAAAAACACCCCAACTAAATTTTTGTGTTACCAGCAAAACAGAACAGGTTTCCTTCATTCAGATCCACCTCGTTCTCGTAGAGGGTGGGGGAAAGGTACAAGGATGGTTCGAGAAGGACAACACAGAGGGGTTCGATTATCCTCTCACGATCAGGGTGTCATATTGAGTTCGCAATATGAGAAAATGTCGTTTTCGAGTTGTCAGAAATATTTTGAATCGGCCAAGACGTGTTAAATGGGAGAAGACGACCCCGGTAAGAAAGTTCGGGTAGAGGGTGGTTTACCCCCTTAGGGTTGCTATTTGGAAAAAATGCAAAAACACCCCAACTAAATTTTTGTGTTACCAGCAAAACAGAACAGGTTTCCTTCATCCAGATCCACCTCGTTCTCGTAGAGGGTGGGGGAAAGGTACAAGGATGGTTCGAGAAGGACAACACAGAGGGGTTCGATTATCCGCTCACGATCAGGGTGTCATATTGAGTTCGCAATATGAGAAAATGTCGTTTTCGAGTTGTCAGAAATATTTTGAATCGGCCAAGACGTGTTAAATGGGAGAAGACGATCCCGGTAAGAAAGTTCGGGTAGAGAGTGGTTTACCCCCTTAGGATTGCTATTTGGAAAAAATGCAAAAACACCCCAACTAAATTTTTGTGTTACCAGCAAAACAGAACAGGTTTCCTTCATCCAGATCCACCTCGTTCTCGTAGAGGGTGGGGGAAAGGTACAAGGATGGTTCGAGAAGGACAACACAGAGGGGTTCGATTATCCGCTCACGATCAGGGTGTCATATTGAGTTCGCAATATGAGAAAATGTCGTTTTCGAGTTGTCAGAAATATTTTGAATCGGCCAAGACGTGTTAAATGGGGGAAGACGATCCCGGTAAGAAAGTTCGGGTAGAGAGTGGTTTACCCCCTTAGGATTGCTATTTGGAAAAAATGCAAAAACACCCCAACTAAATTTTTGTGTTACCAGCAAAACAGAACAGGTTTCCTTCATCCAGATCCACCTCGTTCTCGTAGAGGGTGGGGGAAAGGTACAAGGATGGTTCGAGAAGGACAACACAGAGGGGTTCGATTATCCGCTCACGATCAGGGTGTCATATTGAGTTCGCAATATGAGAAAATGTCGTTTTCGAGTTGTCAGAAATATTTTGAATCGGCCAAGACGTGTTAAATGGGAGAAGACGACCCCGGTAAGAAAGTTCGGGTAGAGGGTGGTTTACCCCCTTAGGGTTGCTATTTGGAAAAAATGCAAAAACACCCCAACTAAATTTTTGTGTTACCAGCAAAACAGAACAGGTTTCCTTCATCCAGATCCACCTCGTACTCGTAGAGGGTGGGGGAAAGGTACAAGGATGGTTCGAGAAGGACAACACAGAGGGGTTCGATTATCCGCTCACGATCAGGGTGTCATATTGAGTTCGCAATATGAGAAAATGTCGTTTTCGAGTTGTCAGAAATATTTTGAATCGGCCAAGACGTGTTAAATGGGAGAAGACGATCCCGGTAAGAAAGTTCGGGTAGAGAGTGGTTTGCCCCCTTAGGATTGCTATTTGGAAAAAATGCAAAAACACCCCAGCTAAATTTTTGTGTTACCAGCAAAACAGAACAGGTTTCCTTCATTCAGATCCACCTCGTTCTCGTAGAGGGTGGGGGAAAGGTACAAGGATGGTTCGAGAAGGACAACACAGAGGGGTTCGATTATCCTCTCACGATCAGGGTGTCATATTGAGTTCGCAATATGAGAAAATGTCGTTTTCGAGTTGTCAGAAATATTTTGAATCGGCCAAGACGTGTTAAATGGGAGAAGACGACCCCGGTAAGAAAGTTCGGGTAGAGGGTGGTTTACCCCCTTAGGGTTGCTATTTGGAAAAAATGCAAAAACACCCCAACTAAATTTTTGTGTTACCAGCAAAACAGAACAGGTTTCCTTCATCCAGATCCACCTCGTTCTCGTAGAGGGTGGGGGAAAGGTACAAGGATGGTTCGAGAAGGACAACGCAGAGGGGTTCGATTATCCTCTCACGATCAGGGTGTCATATTGAGTTCGCAATATGAGAAAATGTCGTTTGCGAGTTGTCAGAAATATTTTGAATCGGCCAAGACGTGTTAAATGGGAGAAGACGACCCCGGTAAGAAAGTTCGGGTAGAGGGTGGTTTACCCCCTTAGGATTGCTATTTGGAAAAAATGCAAAAACACCCCAACTAAATTTTTGTGTTACCAGCAAAACAGAACAGGTTTCCTTCATCCAGATCCACCTCGTTCTCGTAGAGGGTGGGGGAAAGGTACAAGGATGGTTCGAGAAGGACAACACAGAGGGGTTCGATTATCCGCTCACGATCAGGGTGTCATATTGAGTTCGCAATATGAGAAAATGTCGTTTTCGAGTTGTCAGAAATATTTTGAATCGGCCAAGACGTGTTAAATGGGAGAAGACGATCCCGGTAAGAAAGTTCGGGTAGAGAGTGGTTTACCCCCTTAGGATTGCTATTTGGAAAAAATGCAAAAACACCCCAACTAAATTTTTGTGTTACCAGCAAAACAGAACAGGTTTCCTTCATCCAGCTCCACCTCGTTCTCGTAGAGGGTGGGGGAAAGGTACAAGGATGGTTCGAGAAGGACAACACAGAGGGGTTCGATTATCCTCTCACGATCAGGGTGTCATATTGAGTTCGCAATATGAGAAAATATCGTTTTCGAGTTGTCAGAAATATTTTGAATCGGCCAAGACGTGTTAAATGGGAGAAGATGACCCCGGTAAGAAACTTCGGGTAGAGGGTGGTTTACCCCCTTAGGGTTGCTATTTGGAAAAAATGCAAAAACACCCCAACTAAATTTTTGTGTTACCAGCAAAACAGAACAGGTTTCCTTCATCCAGATCCACCTCGTTCTCGTAGAGGGTGGAGGAAAGGTACAAGGATGGTTCGAGAAGGACAACACAGAGGGGTTCGATTATCCTCTCACGATCAGGGTGTCATATTGAGTTCGCAATATGAGAAAATGTCGTTTGCGAGTTGTCAGAAATATTTTGAATCGGCCAAGACGTGTTAAATGGGAGAAGACGACCCCGGTAAGAAAGTTCGGGTAGAGAGTGGTTTACCCCCTTAGAATTGCTATTTGGAAAAAATGCAAAAACACCCCAACTAAATTTTTGTGTTACCAGCCAAACAGAACAGGTTTCCTTCATCCAGATCCACCTCGTTCTCGTAGAGGGTGGGGGAAAGGTACAAGGATGGTTCGAGAAGGACAACACAGAGGGGTTCGATTATCCGCTCACGATCAGGGTGTCATATTGAGTTCGCAATATGAGAAAATGTCGTTTTCGAGTTGTCAGAAATATTTTGAATCGGCCAAGACGTGTTAAATGGGAGAAGACGATCCCGGTAAGAAAGTTCGGGTAGAGAGTGGTTTACCCCCTTAGGATTGCTATTTGGAAAAAATGCAAAAACACCCCAACTAAATTTTTGTGTTACCAGCAAAACAGAACAGGTTTCCTTCATCCAGATCCACCTCGTTCTCGTAGAGGGTGGGGGAAAGGTACAAGGATGGTTCGAGAAGGACAACACAGAGGGGTTCGATTATCCGCTCACGATCAGGGTGTCATATTGAGTTCGCAATATGAGAAAATATCGTTTTCGAGTTGTCAGAAATATTTTGAATCGGCCAAGACGTGTTAAATGGGAGAAGATGACCCCGGTAAGAAAGTTCGGGTAGAGGGTGGTTTACCCCCTTAGGGTTGCTATTTGGAAAAAATGCAAAAACACCCCAACTAAATTTTTGTGTTACCAGCAAAACAGAACAGGTTTCCTTCATCCAGATCCACCTCGTTCTCGTAGAGGGTGGGGGAAAGGTACAAGGATGGTTCGAGAAGGACAACACAGAGGGGTTCGATTATCCTCTCACGATCAGGGTGTCATATTGAGTTCGCAATATGAGAAAATGTCGTTTGCGAGTTGTCAGAAATATTTTGAATCGGCCAAGACGTGTTAAATGGGAGAAGACGACCCCGGTAAGAAAGTTCGGGTAGAGGGTGGTTTACCCCCTTAGGGTTGCTATTTGGAAAAAATGCAAAAACACCCCAACTAAATTTTTGTGTTACCAGCAATACAGAACAGGTTTCCTTCATCCAGATCCACCTCGTTCTCGTAGAGGGTGGGGGAAAGGTACAAGGATGGTTCGAGAAGGACAACACAGAGGGGTTCGATTATCCGCTCACGATCAGGGTGTCATATTGAGTTCGCAATATGAGAAAATGTCGTTTTCGAGTTGTCAGAAATATTTTGAATCGGCCAAGACGTGTTAAATGGGAGAAGATGACCCCGGTAAGAAAGTTCGGGTAGAGGGTGGTTTACCCCCTTAGGGTTGCTATTTGGAAAAAATGCAAAAACACCCCAACTAAATTTTTGTGTTACCAGCAAAACAGAACAGGTTTCCTTCATCCAGATCCACCTCGTTCTCGTAGAGGGTGGGGGAAAGGTACAAGGATGGTTCGAGAAGGACAACACAGAGGGGTTCGATTATCCTCTCACGATCAGGGTGTCATATTGAGTTCGCAATATGAGAAAATGTCGTTTTCGAGTTGTCAGAAATATTTTGAATCGGCCAAGACGTGTTAAATGGGAGAAGACGACCCCGGTAAGAAAGTTCGGGTAGAGGGTGGTTTACCCCCTTAGGGTTGCTATTTGGAAAAAATGCAAAAACACCCCAACTAAATTTTTGTGTTACCAGCAAAACAGAACAGGTTTCCTTCATCCAGATCCACCTCGTTCTCGTAGAGGGTGGGGGAAAGGTACAAGGATGGTTCGAGAAGGACAACACAGAGGGGTTCGATTATCCGCTCACGATCAGGGTGTCATATTGAGTTCGCAATATGAGAAAATGTCGTTTTCGAGTTGTCAGAAATATTTTGAATCGGCCAAGACGTGTTAAATGGGAGAAGACGATCCCGGTAAGAAAGTTCGGGTAGAGAGTGGTTTACCCCCTTAGGATTGCTATTTGGAAAAAATGCAAAAACACCCCAACTAAATTTTTGTGTTACCAGCAAAACAGAACAGGTTTCCTTCATCCAGATCCACCTCGTTCTCGTAGAGGGTGGGGGAAAGGTACAAGGATGGTTCGAGAAGGACAACACAGAGGGGTTCGATTATCCGCTCACGATCAGGGTGTCATATTGAGTTCGCAATATGAGAAAATGTCGTTTTCGAGTTGTCAGAAATATTTTGAATCGGCCAAGACGTGTTAAATGGGAGAAGACGATCCCGGTAAGAAAGTTCGGGTAGAGAGTGGTTTACCCCCTTAGGATTGCTATTTGGAAAAAATGCAAAAACACCCCAACTAAATTTTTGTGTTACCAGCAAAACAGAACAGGTTTCCTTCATCCAGATCCACCTCGTTCTCGTAGAGGGTGGGGGAAAGGTACAAGGATGGTTCGAGAAGGACAACACAGAGGGGTTCGATTATCCGCTCACGATCAGGGTGTCATATTGAGTTCGCAATATGAGAAAATGTCGTTTTCGAGTTGTCAGAAATATTTTGAATCGGCCAAGACGTGTTAAATGGGAGAAGACGATCCCGGTAAGAAAGTTCGGGTAGAGAGTGGTTTACCCCCTTAGGATTGCTATTTGGAAAAAATGCAAAAACACCCCAACTAAATTTTTGTGTTACCAGCAAAACAGAACAGGTTTCCTTCATCCAGATCCACCTCGTTCTCGTAGAGGGTGGGGGAAAGGTACAAGGATGGTTCGAGAAGGACAACACAGAGGGGTTCGATTATCCTCTCACGATCAGGGTGTCATATTGAGTTCGCAATATGAGAAAATGTCGTTTTCGAGTTGTCAGAAATATTTTGAATCGGCCAAGACGTGTTAAATGGGAGAAGACGACCCCGGTAAGAAAGTTCGGGTAGAGGGTGGTTTACCCCCTTAGGGTTGCTATTTGGAAAAAATGCAAAAACACCCCAACTAAATTTTTGTGTTACCAGCAAAACAGAACAGGTTTCCTTCATCCAGATCCACCTCGTTCTCGTAGAGGGTGGGGGAAAGGTACAAGGATGGTTCGAGAAGGACAACACAGAGGGGTTCGATTATCCGCTCACGATCAGGGTGTCATATTGAGTTCGCAATATGAGAAAATGTCGTTTTCGAGTTGTCAGAAATATTTTGAATCGGCCAAGACGTGTTAAATGGGAGAAGACGATCCCGGTAAGAAAGTTCGGGTAGAGAGTGGTTTACCCCCTTAGGATTGCTATTTGGAAAAAATGCAAAAACACCCCAACTAAATTTTTGTGTTACCAACAAAACAGAACAGGTTTCCTTCATCCAGATCCACCTCGTTCTCGTAGAGGGTGGGGGAAAGGTACAAGCATGATTCGAGAAGGACAACACAGAGGGGTTCGATTATCCGCTCACGATCAGGGTGTCATATTGAGTTCGCAATATGAGAAAATGTCGTTTTCGAGTTGTCAGAAATATTTTGAATCGGCCAAGACGTGTTAAATGGGAGAAGACGATCCCGGTAAGAAAGTTCGGGTAGAGAGTGGTTTACCCCCTTAGGATTGCTATTTGGAAAAAATGCAAAAACACCCCAACTAAATTTTTGTGTTACCAGCAAAACAGAACAGGTTTCCTTCATCCAGATCCACCTCGTTCTCGTAGAGGGTGGGGGAAAGGTACAAGGATGGTTCGAGAAGGACAACACAGAGGGGTTCGATTATCCTCTCACGATCAGGGTGTCATATTGAGTTCGCAATATGAGAAAATATCGTTTTCGAGTTGTCAGAAATATTTTGAATCGGCCAAGACGTGTTAAATGGGAGAAGACGACTCCGGTAAGAAAGTTCGGGTAGAGGGTGGTTTACCCCCTTAAGGTTGCTATTTGGAAAAAATGCAAAAACACCCCAACTAAATTTTTGTGTTACCAGCAAAACAGAACAGGTTTCCTTCATCCAGATCCACCTCGTTCTCGTAGAGGGTGGGGGAAAGGTACAAGGATGGTTCGAGAAGGACAACACAGAGGGGTTCGATTATCCTCTCACGATCACGGTGTCATATTGAGTTCGCAATATGAGAAAATGTCGTTTGCGAGTTGTCAGAAATATTTTGAATCGGCCAAGAAGTGTTAAATGGGAGAAGACGACCCCGGTAAGAAAGTTCGGGTAGAGGGTGGTTTACCCCCTTAGGGTTGCTATTTGGAAAAAATGCAAAAACACCCCAACTAAATTTTTGTGTCACCAGCAATACAGAACAGGTTTCCTTCATCCAGATCCACCTCGTTCTCGTAGAGGGTGGGGGAAAGGTACAAGGATGGTTCGAGAAGGACAACACAGAGGGGTTCGATTATCCGCTCACGATCAGGGTGTCATATTGAGTTCGCAATATGAGAAAATGTCGTTTTCGAGTTGTCAGAAATATTTTGAATCGGCCAAGACGTGTTAAATGGGAGAGGACGATCCCGGTAAGAAAGTTCGGGTAGAGA
Organism: Netelia fuscicornis; assembly: GCA_946811545.1. Taxonomy (NCBI): domain Eukaryota; kingdom Metazoa; phylum Arthropoda; class Insecta; order Hymenoptera; family Ichneumonidae; genus Netelia; species Netelia fuscicornis. Next base: position 36,053,708 of record OX328011.1, on the reverse strand, counting down.
GTGGTTTACCCCCTTAGGATTGCTATTTGGAAAAAATGCAAAAACACCCCAACTAAATTTTTGTGTTACCAGCAAAACAGAACAGGTTTCCTTCATCCAGATCCACCTCGTTCTCGTAGAGGGTGGGGGAAAGGTACAAGGATGGTTCGAGAAGGACAACACAGAGGGGTTCGATTATCCGCTCACGATCAGGGTGTCATATTGAGTTCGCAATATGAGAAAATGTCGTTTTCAAGTTGTCAGAAATATTTTGAATCGGCCAAGACGTGTTAAATGGGAGAAGACGATCCCGGTAAGAAAGTTCGGGTAGAGAGTGGTTTACCCCCTTAGGATTGCTATTTGGAAAAAATGCAAAAACACCCCAACTAAATTTTTGTGTTACCAGCAAAACAGAACAGGTTTCCTTCATCCAGATCCACCTCGTTCTCGTAGAGGGTGGGGGAAAGGTACAAGGATGGTTCGAGAACGAGCACACAGAGGGGTTCGATTATCCTCTCACGATCAGGGTGTCATATTGAGTTCGCAATATGAGAAAATGTCGTTTTCGAGTTGTCAGAAATATTTTGAATCGGCCAAGACGTGTTAAATGGGAGAAGACGACCCCGGTAAGAAAGTTCGGGTAGAGGGTGGTTTACCCCCTTAGGGTTGCTATTTGGAAAAAATGCAAAAACACCCCAACTAAATTTTTGTGTTACCAGCAAAACAGAACAGGTTTCCTTCATCCAGATCCACCTCGTTCTCGTAGAGGGTGGGGGAAAGGTACAAGGATGGTTCGAGAAGGACAACACAGAGGGGTTCGATTATCCGCTCACGATCAGGGTGTCATATTGAGTTCGCAATATGAGAAAATGTCGTTTTCGAGTTGTCAGAAATATTTTGAATCGGCCAAGACGTGTTAAATGGGAGAAGACGATCCCGGTAAGAAAGTTCGGGTAGAGAGTGGTTTGCCCCCTTAGGATTGCTATTTGGAAAAAATGCAAAAACACCCCAACTAAATTTTTGTGTTACCAGCAAAACAGAACAGGTTTCCTTCATTCAGATCCACCTCGTTCTCGTAGAGGGTGGGGGAAAGGTACAAGGATGGTTCGAGAACGAGCACACAGAGGGGTTCGATTATCCTCTCACGATCAGGGCGTCATATTGAGTTCGCAATATGAGAAAATGTCGTTTTCGAGTTGTCAGAAATATTTTGAATCGGCCAAGACGTGTTAAATGGGAGAAGACGACCCCGGTAAGAAAGTTCGGGTAGAGGGTGGTTTACCCCCTTAGGGTTGCTATTTGGAAAAAATGCAAAAACACCCCAACTAAATTTTTGTGTTACCAGCAAAACAGAACAGGTTTCCTTCATCCAGATCCACCTCGTTCTCGTAGAGGGTGGGGGAAAGGTACAAGGATGGTTCGAGAAGGACAACACAGAGGGGTTCGATTATCCTCTCACGATCAGGGTGTCATATTGAGTTCGCAATATGAGAAAATGTCGTTTTCGAGTTGTCAGAAATATTTTGAATCGGCCAAGACGTGTTAAATGGGAGAAGACGACCCCGGTAAGAAAGTTCGGGTAGAGGGTGGTTTACCCCCTTCGGGTTGCTATTTGGAAAAAATGCAAAAACACCCCAACTAAATTTTTGTGTTACCAGCAAAACAGAACAGGTTTCCTTCATCCAGATCCACCTCGTTCTCGTAGAGGGTGGGGGAAAGGTACAAGGATGGTTCGAGAAGGACAACACAGAGGGGTTCGATTATCCGCTCACGATCAGGGTGTCATATTGAGTTCGCAATATGAGAAAATGTCGTTTTCGAGTTGTCAGAAATATTTTGAATCGGCCAAGACGTGTTAAATGGGAGTAGACGATCCCGGTAAGAAAGTTCGGGTAGAGAGTGGTTTACCCCCTTAGGATTGCTATTTGGAAAAAATGCAAAAACACCCCAACTAAATTTTTGTGTTACCAGCAAAACAGAACAGGTTTCCTTCATCCAGATCCACCTCGTTCTCGTAGAGGGTGGGGGAAAGGTACAAGGATGGTTCGAGAAGGACAACACAGAGGGGTTCGATTATCCTCTCACGATCAGGGTGTCATATTGAGTTCGCAATATGAGAAAATGTCGTTTGCGAGTTGTCAGAAATATTTTGAATCGGCCAAGACGTGTTAAATGGGAGAAGACGACCCCGGTAAGAAAGTTCGGGTAGAGGGTGGTTTACCCCCTTAGGGTTGCTATTTGGAAAAAATGCAAAAACACCCCAACTAAATTTTTGTGTTACCAGCAAAACAGAACAGGTTTCCTTCATTCAGATCCACCTCGTTCTCGTAGAGGGTGGGGGAAAGGTACAAGGATGGTTCGAGAAGGACAACACAGAGGGGTTCGATTATCCTCTCACGATCAGGGTGTCATATTGAGTTCGCAATATGAGAAAATGTCGTTTTCGAGTTGTCAGAAATATTTTGAATCGGCCAAGACGTGTTAAATGGGAGAAGACGACCCCGGTAAGAAAGTTCGGGTAGAGGGTGGTTTACCCCCTTAGGGTTGCTATTTGGAAAAAATGCAAAAACACCCCAACTAAATTTTTGTGTTACCAGCAAAACAGAACAGGTTTCCTTCATCCAGATCCACCTCGTTCTCGTAGAGGGTGGGGGAAAGGTACAAGGATGGTTCGAGAAGGACAACACAGAGGGGTTCGATTATCCGCTCACGATCAGGGTGTCATATTGAGTTCGCAATATGAGAAAATGTCGTTTTCGAGTTGTCAGAAATATTTTGAATCGGCCAAGACGTGTTAAATGGGAGAAGACGATCCCGGTAAGAAAGTTCGGGTAGAGAGTGGTTTACCCCCTTAGGATTGCTATTTGGAAAAAATGCAAAAACACCCCAACTAAATTTTTGTGTTACCAGCAAAACAGAACAGGTTTCCTTCATCCAGATCCACCTCGTTCTCGTAGAGGGTGGGGGAAAGGTACAAGGATGGTTCGAGAAGGACAACACAGAGGGGTTCGATTATCCGCTCACGATCAGGGTGTCATATTGAGTTCGCAATATGAGAAAATGTCGTTTTCGAGTTGTCAGAAATATTTTGAATCGGCCAAGACGTGTTAAATGGGAGAAGACGATCCCGGTAAGAAAGTTCGGGTAGAGAGTGGTTTACCCCCTTAGGATTGCTATTTGGAAAAAATGCAAAAACACCCCAACTAAATTTTTGTGTTACCAGCAAAACAGAACAGGTTTCCTTCATCCAGATCCACCTCGTTCTCGTAGAGGGTGGGGGAAAGGTACAAGGATGGTTCGAGAAGGACAACACAGAGGGGTTCGATTATCCGCTCACGATCAGGGTGTCATATTGAGTTCGCAATATGAGAAAATGTCGTTTTCGAGTTGTCAGAAATATTTTGAATCGGCCAAGACGTGTTAAATGGGAGAAGACGATCCCGGTAAGAAAGTTCGGGTAGAGAGTGGTTTACCCCCTTAGGATTGCTATTTGGAAAAAATGCAAAAACACCCCAACTAAATTTTTGTGTTACCAGCAAAACAGAACAGGTTTCCTTCATCCAGATCCACCTCGTTCTCGTAGAGGGTGGGGGAAAGGTACAAGGATGATTCGAGAAGGACAACACAGAGGGGTTCGATTATCCGCTCACGATCAGGGTGTCATATTGAGTTCGCAATATGAGAAAATGTCGTTTTCGAGTTGTCAGAAATATTTTGAATCGGCCAAGACGTGTTAAATGGGAGAAGACGACCCCGGTAAGAAAGTTCGGGTAGAGGGTGGTTTACCCCCTTAGGGTTGCTATTTGGAAAAAATGCAAAAACACCCCAACTAAATTTTTGTGTTACCAGCAAAACAGAACAGGTTTCCTTCATCCAGATCCACCTCGTACTCGTAGAGGGTGGGGGAAAGGTACAAGGATGGTTCGAGAAGGACAACACAGAGGGGTTCGATTATCCGCTCACGATCAGGGTGTCATATTGAGTTCGCAATATGAGAAAATGTCGTTTTCGAGTTGTCAGAAATATTTTGAATCGGCCAAGACGTGTTAAATGGGAGAAGACGATCCCGGTAAGAAAGTTCGGGTAGAGAGTGGTTTACCCCCTTAGGATTGCTATTTGGAAAAAATGCAAAAACACCCCAACTAAATTTTTGTGTTACCAGCAAAACAGAACAGGTTTCCTTCATCCAGATCCACCTCGTTCTCGTAGAGGGTGGGGGAAAGGTACAAGGATGGTTCGAGAAGGACAACACAGAGGGGTTCGATTATCCGCTCACGATCAGGGTGTCATATTGAGTTCGCAATATGAGAAAATGTCGTTTTCAAGTTGTCAGAAATATTTTGAATCGGCCAAGACGTGTTAAATGGGAGAAGACGATCCCGGTAAGAAAGTTCGGGTAGAGAGTGGTTTACCCCCTTAGGATTGCTATTTGGAAAAAATGCAAAAACACCCCAACTAAATTTTTGTGTTACCAGCAAAACAGAACAGGTTTCCTTCATCCAGCTCCACCTCGTTCTCGTAGAGGGTGGGGGAAAGGTACAAGGATGGTTCGAGAAGGACAACACAGAGGGGTTCGATTATCCTCTCACGATCAGGGTGTCATATTGAGTTCGCAATATGAGAAAATATCGTTTTCGAGTTGTCAGAAATATTTTGAATCGGCCAAGACGTGTTAAATGGGAGAAGATGACCCCGGTAAGAAAGTTCGGGTAGAGGGTGGTTTACCCCCTTAGGGTTGCTATTTGGAAAAAATGCAAAAACACCCCAACTAAATTTTTGTGTTACCAGCAAAACAGAACAGGTTTCCTTCATCCAGATCCACCTCGTTCTCGTAGAGGGTGGGGGAAAGGTACAAGGATGGTTCGAGAAGGACAACACAGAGGGGTTCGATTATCCGCTCACGATCAGGGTGTCATATTGAGTTCGCAATATGAGAAAATATCGTTTTCGAGTTGTCAGAAATATTTTGAATCGGCCAAGACGTGTTAAATGGGAGAGGACGATCCCGGTAAGAAAGTTCGGGTAGAGAGTGGTTTGCCCCCTTAGGATTGCTATTTGGAAAAAATGCAAAAACACCCCAACTAAATTTTTGTGTTACCAGCAAAACAGAACACGTTTCCTTCATCCAGATCCACCTCGTTCTCGTAGAGGGTGGGGGAAAGGTACAAGGATGGTTCGAGAAGGACAACACAGAGGGGTTCGATTATCCGCTCACGATCAGGGTGTCATATTGAGTTCGCAATATGAGAAAATGTCGTTTTCGAGTTGTCAGAAATATTTTGAATCGGCCAAGACGTGTTAAATGGGAGAAGACGATCCCGGTAAGAAAGTTCGGGTAGAGAGTGGTTTACCCCCTTAGGATTGCTATTTGGAAAAAATGCAAAAACACCCCAACTAAATTTTTGTGTTACCAGCAAAACAGAACAGGTTTCCTTCATCCAGATCCACCTCGTTCTCGTAGAGGGTGGGGGAAAGGTACAAGGATGGTTCGAGAAGGACAACACAGAGGGGTTCGATTATCCGCTCACGATCAGGGTGTCATATTGAGTTCGCAATATGAGAAAATGTCGTTTTCGAGTTGTCAGAAATATTTTGAATCGGCCAAGACGTGTTAAATGGGAGAGGACGATCCCGGTAAGAAAGTTCGGGTAGAGAGTGGTTTACCCCCTTAGGATTGCTATTTGGAAAAAATGCAAAAACACCCCAACTAAATTTTTGTGTTACCAGCAAAACAGAACAGGTTTCCTTCATCCAGATCCACCTCGTTCTCGTAGAGGGTGGGGGAAAGGTACAAGGATGGTTCGAGAACGAGCACACAGAGGGGTTCGATTATCCTCTCACGATCAGGGTGTCATATTGAGTTCGCAATATGAGAAAATGTCGTTTTCGAGTTGTCAGAAATATTTTGAATCGGCCAAGACGTGTTAAATGGGAGAAGACGACCCCGGTAAGAAAGTTCGGGTAGAGGGTGGTTTACCCCCTTAGGGTTGCTATTTGGAAAAAATGCAAAAACACCCCAACTAAATTTTTGTGTTACCAGCAAAACAGAACAGGTTTCCTTCATCCAGATCCACCTCGTTCTCGTAGAGGGTGGGGGAAAGGTACAAGGATGGTTCGAGAAGGACAACACAGAGGGGTTCGATTATCCGCTCACGATCAGGGTGTCATATTGAGTTCGCAATATGAGAAAATGTCGTTTTCGAGTTGTCAGAAATATTTTGAATCGGCCAAGACGTGTTAAATGGGAGAAGACGACCCCGGTAAGAAAGTTCGGGTAGAGGGTGGTTTACCCCCTTAGGGTTGCTATTTGGAAAAAATGCAAAAACACCCCAACTAAATTTTTGTGTTACCAGCAAAACAGAACAGGTTTCCTTCATCCAGATCCACCTCGTTCTCGTAGAGGGTGGGGGAAAGGTACAAGGATGGTTCGAGAAGGACAACACAGAGGGGTTCGATTATCCGCTCACGATCAGGGTGTCATATTGAGTTCGCAATATGAGAAAATGTCGTTTTCGAGTTGTCAGAAATATTTTGAATCGGCCAAGACGTGTTAAATGGGAGAAGACGATCCCGGTAAGAAAGTTCGGGTAGAGAGTGGTTTACCCCCTTAGGATTGCTATTTGGAAAAAATGCAAAAACACCCCAACTAAATTTTTGTGTTACCAGCAAAACAGAACAGGTTTCCTTCATCCAGATCCACCTCGTTCTCGTAGAGGGTGGGGGAAAGGTACAAGGATGGTTCGAGAAGGACAACACAGAGGGGTTCGATTATCCGCTCACGATCAGGGTGTCATATTGAGTTCGCAATATGAGAAAATGTCGTTTTCGAGTTGTCAGAAATATTTTGAATCGGCCAAGACGTGTTAAATGGGAGAAGACGATCCCGGTAAGAAAGTTCGGGTAGAGAGTGGTTTACCCCCTTAGAATTGCTATTTGGAAAAAATGCAAAAACACCCCAACTAAATTTTTGTGTTACCAGCAAAACAGAACAGGTTTTCTTCATCCAGATCCACCTCGTTCTCGTAGAGGGTGGGGGAAAGGTACAAGGATGGTTCGAGAAGGACAACACAGAGGGGTTCGATTATCCTCTCACGATCAGGGTGTCATATTGAGTTCGCAATATGAGAAAATGTCGTTTTCGAGTTGTCAGAAATATTTTGAATCGGCCAAGACGTGTTAAATGGGAGAAGACGATCCCGGTAAGAAAGTTCGGGTAGAGAGTGGTTTACCCCCTTAGGATTGCTATTTGGAAAAAATGCAAAAACACCCCAACTAAATTTTTGTGTTACCAGCAAAACAGAACAGGTTTCCTTCATCCAGATCCACCTCGTTCTCGTAGAGGGTGGGGGAAAGGTACAAGGATGGTTCGAGAAGGACAACACAGAGGGGTTCGATTATCCGCTCACGATCAGGGTGTCATATTGAGTTCGCAATATGAGAAAATGTCGTTTTCGAGTTGTCAGAAATATTTTGAATCGGCCAAGACGTGTTAAATGGGAGAGGACGATCCCGGTAAGAAAGTTCGGGTAGAGAGTGGTTTACCCCCTTAGGATTGCTATTTGGAAAAAATGCAAAAACACCCCAACTAAATTTTTGTGTTACCAGCAAAACAGAACAGGTTTCCTTCATCCAGATCCACCTCGTTCTCGTAGAGGGTGGGGGAAAGGTACAAGGATGGTTCGAGAACGAGCACACAGAGGGGTTCGATTATCCTCTCACGATCAGGGTGTCATATTGAGTTCGCAATATGAGAAAATGTCGTTTTCGAGTTGTCAGAAATATTTTGAATCGGCCAAGACGTGTTAAATGGGAGAAGACGACCCCGGTAAGAAAGTTCGGGTAGAGGGTGGTTTACCCCCTTAGGGTTGCTATTTGGAAAAAATGCAAAAACACCCCAACTAAATTTTTGTGTTACCAGCAAAACAGAACAGGTTTCCTTCATCCAGATCCACCTCGTTCTCGTAGAGGGTGGGGGAAAGGTACAAGGATGGTTCGAGAAGGACAACACAGAGGGGTTCGATTATCCTCTCACGATCAGGGTGTCATATTGAGTTCGCAATATGAGAAAATGTCGTTTGCGAGTTGTCAGAAATATTTTGAATCGGCCAAGACGTGTTAAATGGGAGAAGACGACCCCGGTAAGAAAGTTCGGGTAGAGGGTGGTTTACCCCCTTAGGGTTGCTATTTGGAAAAAATGGAAAACACCCCAACTAAATTTTTGTGTTACCAGCAAAACAGAACAGGTTTCCTTCATTCAGATCCACCTCGTTCTCGTAGAGGGTGGGGGAAAGGTACAAGGATGGTTCGAGAAGGACAACACAGAGGGGTTCGATTATCCTCTCACGATCAGGGTGTCATATTGAGTTCGCAATATGAGAAAATGTCGTTTTCGAGTTGTCAGAAATATTTTGAATCGGCCAAGACGTGTTAAATGGGAGAAGACGACCCCGGTAAGAAAGTTCGGGTAGAGGGTGGTTTACCCCCTTAGGGTTGCTATTTGGAAAAAATGCAAAAACACCCCAACTAAATTTTTGTGTTACCAGCAAAACAGAACAGGTTTCCTTCATCCAGATCCACCTCGTTCTCGTAGAGGGTGGGGGAAAGGTACAAGGATGGTTCGAGAAGGACAACACAGAGGGGTTCGATTATCCGCTCACGATCAGGGTGTCATATTGAGTTCGCAATATGAGAAAATGTCGTTTTCGAGTTGTCAGAAATATTTTGAATCGGCCAAGACGTGTTAAATGGGAGAAGACGATCCCGGTAAGAAAGTTCGGGTAGAGAGTGGTTTACCCCCTTAGGATTGCTATTTGGAAAAAATGCAAAAACACCCCAACTAAATTTTTGTGTTACCAGCAAAACAGAACAGGTTTCCTTCATCCAGATCCACCTCGTTCTCGTAGAGGGTGGGGGAAAGGTACAAGGATGGTTCGAGAAGGACAACACAGAGGGGTTCGATTATCCGCTCACGATCAGGGTGTCATATTGAGTTCGCAATATGAGAAAATGTCGTTTTCGAGTTGTCAGAAATATTTTGAATCGGCCAAGACGTGTTAAATGGGAGAAGACGATCCCGGTAAGAAAGTTCGGGTAGAGAGTGGTTTACCCCCTTAGGATTGCTATTTGGAAAAAATGCAAAAACACCCCAACTAAATTTTTGTGTTACCAGCAAAACAGAACAGGTTTCCTTCATCCAGATCCACCTCGTTCTCGTAGAGGGTGGCGGAAAGGTACAAGGATGGTTCGAGAAGGACAACACAGAGGGGTTCGATTATCCGCTCACGATCAGGGTGTCATATTGAGTTCGCAATATGAGAAAATGTCGTTTTCGAGTTGTCAGAAATATTTTGAATCGGCCAAGACGTGTTAAATGGGAGAAGACGATCCCGGTAAGAAAGTTCGGGTAGAGAGTGGTTTACCCCCTTAGGATTGCTATTTGGAAAAAATGCAAAAACACCCCAACTAAATTTTTGTGTTACCAACAAAACAGAACAGGTTTCCTTCATCCAGATCCACCTCGTTCTCGTAGAGGGTGGGGGAAAGGTACAAGGATGATTCGAGAAGGACAACACAGAGGGGTTCGATTATCCGCTCACGATCAGGGTGTCATATTGAGTTCGCAATATGAGAAAATGTCGTTTTCGAGTTGTCAGAAATATTTTGAATCGGCCAAGACGTGTTAAATGGGAGAAGACGACCCCGGTAAGAAAGTTCGGGTAGAGGGTGGTTTACCCCCTTAGGGTTGCTATTTGGAAAAAATGCAAAAACACCCCAACTAAATTTTTGTGTTACCAGCAAAACAGAACAGGTTTCCTTCATCCAGATCCACCTCGTTCTCGTAGAGGGTGGGGGAAAGGTACAAGGATGGTTCGAGAAGGACAACACAGAGGGGTTCGATTATCCGCTCACGATCAGGGTGTCATATTGAGTTCGCAATATGAGAAAATGTCGTTTTCGAGTTGTCAGAAATATTTTGAATCGGCCAAGACGTGTTAAATGGGAGAAGACGATCCCGGTAAGAAAGTTCGGGTAGAGAGTGGTTTACCCCCTTAGAATTGCTATTTGGAAAAAATGCAAAAACACCCCAACTAAATTTTTGTGTTACCAGCAAAACAGAACAGGTTTTCTTCATCCAGATCCACCTCGTTCTCGTAGAGGGTGGGGGAAAGGTACAAGGATGGTTCGAGAAGGACAACACAGAGGGGTTCGATTATCCTCTCACGATCAGGGTGTCATATTGAGTTCGCAATATGAGAAAATGTCGTTTTCGAGTTGTCAGAAATATTTTGAATCGGCCAAGACGTGTTAAATGGGAGAAGACGACCCCGGTAAGAAAGTTCGGGTAGAGGGTGGTTTACCCCCTTAGGGTTGCTATTTGGAAAAAATGCAAAAACACCCCAACTAAATTTTTGTGTTACCAGCAAAACAGAACAGGTTTCCTTCATCCAGATCCACCTCGTTCTCGTAGAGGGTGGGGGAAAGGTACAAGGATGGTTCGAGAAGGACAACACAGAGGGGTTCGATTATCCGCTCACGATCAGGGTGTCATATTGAGTTCGCAATATGAGAAAATGTCGTTTTCGAGTTGTCAGAAATATTTTGAATCGGCCAAGACGTGTTAAATGGGAGAAGACGATCCCGGTAAGAAAGTTCGGGTAGAGAGTGGTTTACCCCCTTAGGATTGCTATTTGGAAAAAATGCAAAAACACCCCAACTAAATTTTTGTGTTACCAGCAAAACAGAACAGGTTTCCTTCATCCAGATCCACCTCGTTCTCGTAGAGGGTGGGGGAAAGGTACAAGGATGGTTCGAGAAGGACAACACAGAGGGGTTCGATTATCCGCTCACGATCAGGGTGTCATATTGAGTTCGCAATATGAGAAAATGTCGTTTTCGAGTTGTCAGAAATATTTTGAATCGGCCAAGACGTGTTAAATGGGAGAGGACGATCCCGGTAAGAAAGTTCGGGTAGAGAGTGGTTTACCCCCTTAGGATTGCTATTTGGAAAAAATGCAAAAACACCCCAACTAAATTTTTGTGTTACCAGCAAAACAGAACAGGTTTCCTTCATCCAGATCCACCTCGTTCTCGTAGAGGGTGGGGGAAAGGTACAAGGATGGTTCGAGAACGAGCACACAGAGGGGTTCGATTATCCTCTCACGATCAGGGTGTCATATTGAGTTCGCAATATGAGAAAATGTCGTTTTCGAGTTGTCAGAAATATTTTGAATCGGCCAAGACGTGTTAAATGGGAGAAGACGACCCCGGTAAGAAAGTTCGGGTAGAGGGTGGTTTACCCCCTTAGGGTTGCTATTTGGAAAAAATGCAAAAACACCCCAACTAAATTTTTGTGTTACCAGCAAAACAGAACAGGTTTCCTTCATCCAGATCCACCTCGTTCTCGTAGAGGGTGGGGGAAAGGTACAAGGATGGTTCGAGAAGGACAACACAGAGGGGTTCGATTATCCGCTCACGATCAGGGTGTCATATTGAGTTCGCAATATGAGAAAATGTCGTTTTCGAGTTGTCAGAAATATTTTGAATCGGCCAAGACGTGTTAAATGGGAGAAGACGATCCCGGTAAGAAAGTTCGGGTAGAGAGTGGTTTGCCCCCTTAGGATTGCTATTTGGAAAAAATGCAAAAACACCCCAACTAAATTTTTGTGTTACCAGCAAAACAGAACAGGTTTCCTTCATTCAGATCCACCTCGTTCTCGTAGAGGGTGGGGGAAAGGTACAAGGATGGTTCGAGAACGAGCACACAGAGGGGTTCGATTATCCTCTCACGATCAGGGCGTCATATTGAGTTCGCAATATGAGAAAATGTCGTTTTCGAGTTGTCAGAAATATTTTGAATCGGCCAAGACGTGTTAAATGGGAGAAGACGACCCCGGTAAGAAAGTTCGGGTAGAGGGTGGTTTACCCCCTTAGGGTTGCTATTTGGAAAAAATGCAAAAACACCCCAACTAAATTTTTGTGTTACCAGCAAAACAGAACAGGTTTCCTTCATCCAGATCCACCTCGTTCTCGTAGAGGGTGGGGGAAAGGTACAAGGATGGTTCGAGAAGGACAACACAGAGGGGTTCGATTATCCTCTCACGATCAGGGTGTCATATTGAGTTCGCAATATGAGAAAATGTCGTTTTCGAGTTGTCAGAAATATTTTGAATCGGCCAAGACGTGTTAAATGGGAGAAGACGACCCCGGTAAGAAAGTTCGGGTAGAGGGTGGTTTACCCCCTTCGGGTTGCTATTTGGAAAAAATGCAAAAACACCCCAACTAAATTTTTGTGTTACCAGCAAAACAGAACAGGTTTCCTTCATCCAGATCCACCTCGTTCTCGTAGAGGGTGGGGGAAAGGTACAAGGATGGTTCGAGAAGGACAACACAGAGGGGTTCGATTATCCGCTCACGATCAGGGTGTCATATTGAGTTCGCAATATGAGAAAATGTCGTTTTCGAGTTGTCAGAAATATTTTGAATCGGCCAAGACGTGTTAAATGGGAGTAGACGATCCCGGTAAGAAAGTTCGGGTAGAGAGTGGTTTACCCCCTTAGGATTGCTATTTGGAAAAAATGCAAAAACACCCCAACTAAATTTTTGTGTTACCAGCAAAACAGAACAGGTTTCCTTCATCCAGATCCACCTCGTTCTCGTAGAGGGTGGGGGAAAGGTACAAGGATGGTTCGAGAAGGACAACACAGAGGGGTTCGATTATCCTCTCACGATCAGGGTGTCATATTGAGTTCGCAATATGAGAAAATGTCGTTTGCGAGTTGTCAGAAATATTTTGAATCGGCCAAGACGTGTTAAATGGGAGAAGACGACCCCGGTAAGAAAGTTCGGGTAGAGGGTGGTTTACCCCCTTAGGGTTGCTATTTGGAAAAAATGCAAAAACACCCCAACTAAATTTTTGTGTTACCAGCAAAACAGAACAGGTTTCCTTCATTCAGATCCACCTCGTTCTCGTAGAGGGTGGGGGAAAGGTACAAGGATGGTTCGAGAAGGACAACACAGAGGGGTTCGATTATCCTCTCACGATCAGGGTGTCATATTGAGTTCGCAATATGAGAAAATGTCGTTTTCGAGTTGTCAGAAATATTTTGAATCGGCCAAGACGTGTTAAATGGGAGAAGACGACCCCGGTAAGAAAGTTCGGGTAGAGGGTGGTTTACCCCCTTAGGGTTGCTATTTGGAAAAAATGCAAAAACACCCCAACTAAATTTTTGTGTTACCAGCAAAACAGAACAGGTTTCCTTCATCCAGATCCACCTCGTTCTCGTAGAGGGTGGGGGAAAGGTACAAGGATGGTTCGAGAAGGACAACACAGAGGGGTTCGATTATCCGCTCACGATCAGGGTGTCATATTGAGTTCGCAATATGAGAAAATGTCGTTTTCGAGTTGTCAGAAATATTTTGAATCGGCCAAGACGTGTTAAATGGGAGAAGACGATCCCGGTAAGAAAGTTCGGGTAGAGAGTGGTTTACCCCCTTAGGATTGCTATTTGGAAAAAATGCAAAAACACCCCAACTAAATTTTTGTGTTACCAGCAAAACAGAACAGGTTTCCTTCATCCAGATCCACCTCGTTCTCGTAGAGGGTGGGGGAAAGGTACAAGGATGGTTCGAGAAGGACAACACAGAGGGGTTCGATTATCCGCTCACGATCAGGGTGTCATATTGAGTTCGCAATATGAGAAAATGTCGTTTTCGAGTTGTCAGAAATATTTTGAATCGGCCAAGACGTGTTAAATGGGAGAAGACGATCCCGGTAAGAAAGTTCGGGTAGAGAGTGGTTTACCCCCTTAGGATTGCTATTTGGAAAAAATGCAAAAACACCCCAACTAAATTTTTGTGTTACCAGCAAAACAGAACAGGTTTCCTTCATCCAGATCCACCTCGTTCTCGTAGAGGGTGGGGGAAAGGTACAAGGATGGTTCGAGAAGGACAACACAGAGGGGTTCGATTATCCGCTCACGATCAGGGTGTCATATTGAGTTCGCAATATGAGAAAATGTCGTTTTCGAGTTGTCAGAAATATTTTGAATCGGCCAAGACGTGTTAAATGGGAGAAGACGATCCCGGTAAGAAAGTTCGGGTAGAGAGTGGTTTACCCCCTTAGGATTGCTATTTGGAAAAAATGCAAAAACACCCCAACTAAATTTTTGTGTTACCAGCAAAACAGAACAGGTTTCCTTCATCCAGATCCACCTCGTTCTCGTAGAGGGTGGGGGAAAGGTACAAGGATGGTTCGAGAAGGACAACACAGAGGGGTTCGATTATCCTCTCACGATCAGGGTGTCATATTGAGTTCGCAATATGAGAAAATGTCGTTTTCGAGTTGTCAGAAATATTTTGAATCGGCCAAGACGTGTTAAATGGGAGAAGACGACCCCGGTAAGAAAGTTCGGGTAGAGGGTGGTTTACCCCCTTAGGGTTGCTATTTGGAAAAAATGCAAAAACACCCCAACTAAATTTTTGTGTTACCAGCAAAACAGAACAGGTTTCCTTCATCCAGATCCACCTCGTTCTCGTAGAGGGTGGGGGAAAGGTACAAGGATGGTTCGAGAAGGACAACACAGAGGGGTTCGATTATCCGCTCACGATCAGGGTGTCATATTGAGTTCGCAATATGAGAAAATGTCGTTTTCGAGTTGTCAGAAATATTTTGAATCGGCCAAGACGTGTTAAATGGGAGAAGACGATCCCGGTAAGAAAGTTCGGGTAGAGAGTGGTTTACCCCCTTAGGATTGCTATTTGGAAAAAATGCAAAAACACCCCAACTAAATTTTTGTGTTACCAACAAAACAGAACAGGTTTCCTTCATCCAGATCCACCTCGTTCTCGTAGAGGGTGGGGGAAAGGTACAAGGATGATTCGAGAAGGACAACACAGAGGGGTTCGATTATCCGCTCACGATCAGGGTGTCATTTTGAGTTCGCAATATGAGAAAATGTCGTTTTCGAGTTGTCAGAAATATTTTGAATCGGCCAAGACGTGTTAAATGGGAGAAGACGACCCCGGTAAGAAAGTTCGGGTAGAGGGTGGTTTACCCCCTTAGGGTTGCTATTTGGAAAAAATGCAAAAACACCCCAACTAAATTTTTGTGTTACCAGCAAAACAGAACAGGTTTCCTTCATCCAGATCCACCTCGTACTCGTAGAGGGTGGGGGAAAGGTACAAGGATGGTTCGAGAAGGACAACACAGAGGGGTTCGATTATCCGCTCACGATCAGGGTGTCATATTGAGTTCGCAATATGAGAAAATGTCGTTTTCGAGTTGTCAGAAATATTTTGAATCGGCCAAGACGTGTTAAATGGGAGAAGACGATCCCGGTAAGAAAGTTCGGGTAGAGAGTGGTTTACCCCCTTAGGATTGCTATTTGGAAAAAATGCAAAAACACCCCAACTAAATTTTTGTGTTACCAGCAAAACAGAACAGGTTTCCTTCATCCAGATCCACCTCGTTCTCGTAGAGGGTGGGGGAAAGGTACAAGGATGGTTCGAGAAGGACAACACAGAGGGGTTCGATTATCCTCTCACGATCAGGGTGTCATATTGAGTTCGCAATATGAGAAAATATCGTTTTCGAGTTGTCAGAAATATTTTGAATCGGCCAAGAAGTGTTAAATGGGAGAAGACGACCCCGGTAAGAAAGTTCGGGTAGAGGGTGGTTTACCCCCTTAGGGTTGCTATTTGGAAAAAATGCAAAAACACCCCAACTAAATTTTTGTGTCACCAGCAATACAGAACAGGTTTCCTTCATCCAGATCCACCTCGTTCTCGTAGAGGGTGGGGGAAAGGTACAAGGATGGTTCGAGAAGGACAACACAGAGGGGTTCGATTATCCGCTCACGATCAGGGTGTCATATTGAGTTCGCAATATGAGAAAATGTCGTTTTCGAGTTGTCAGAAATATTTTGAATCGGCCAAGACGTGTTAAATGGGAGAGGACGATCCCGGTAAGAAAGTTCGGGTAGAGAGTGGTTTACCCCCTTAGGATTGCTATTTGGAAAAAATGCAAAAACACCCCAACTAAATTTTTGTGTTACCAGCAAAACAGAACAGGTTTCCTTCATCCAGATCCACCTCGTTCTCGTAGAGGGTGGGGGAAAGGTACAAGGATGGTTCGAGAAGGACAACACAGAGGGGTTCGATTATCCGCTCACGATCAGGGTGTCATATTGAGTTCGCAATATGAGAAAATGTCGTTTTCAAGTTGTCAGAAATATTTTGAATCGGCCAAGACGTGTTAAATGGGAGAAGACGATCCCGGTAAGAAAGTTCGGGTAGAGAGTGGTTTACCCCCTTAGGATTGCTATTTGGAAAAAATGCAAAAACACCCCAACTAAATTTTTGTGTTACCAGCAAAACAGAACAGGTTTCCTTCATCCAGCTCCACCTCGTTCTCGTAGAGGGTGGGGGAAAGGTACAAGGATGGTTCGAGGAGGACAACACAGAGGGGTTCGATTATCCTCTCACGATCAGGGTGTCATATTGAGTTCGCAATATGAGAAAATATCGTTTTCGAGTTGTCAGAAATATTTTGAATCGGCCAAGACGTGTTAAATGGGAGAAGATGACCCCGGTAAGAAAGTTCGGGTAGAGGGTGGTTTACCCCCTTAGGGTTGCTATTTGGAAAAAATGCAAAAACACCCCAACTAAATTTTTGTGTTACCAGCAAAACAGAACAGGTTTCCTTCATCCAGATCCACCTCGTTCTCGTAGAGGGTGGGGGAAAGGTACAAGGATGGTTCGAGAAGGACAACACAGAGGGGTTCGATTATCCGCTCACGATCAGGGTGTCATATTGAGTTCGCAATATGAGAAAATATCGTTTTCGAGTTGTCAGAAATATTTTGAATCGGCCAAGACGTGTTAAATGGGAGAGGACGATCCCGGTAAGAAAGTTCGGGTAGAGAGTGGTTTACCCCCTTAGGATTGCTATTTGGAAAAAATGCAAAAACACCCCAACTAAATTTTTGTGTTACCAGCAAAACAGAACAGGTTTCCTTCATCCAGATCCACCTCGTTCTCGTAGAGGGTGGGGGAAAGGTACAAGGATGGTTCGAGAACGAGCACACAGAGGGGTTCGATTATCCTCTCACGATCAGGGTGTCATATTGAGTTCGCAATATGAGAAAATGTCGTTTTCGAGTTGTCAGAAATATTTTGAATCGGCCAAGACGTGTTAAATGGGAGAAGACGACCCCGGTAAGAAAGTTCGGGTAGAGGGTGGTTTACCCCCTTAGGGTTGCTATTTGGAAAAAATGCAAAAACACCCCAACTAAATTTTTGTGTTACCAGCAAAACAGAACAGGTTTCCTTCATCCAGATCCACCTCGTTCTCGTAGAGGGTGGGGGAAAGGTACAAGGATGGTTCGAGAAGGACAACACAGAGGGGTTCGATTATCCGCTCACGATCAGGGTGTCATATTGAGTTCGCAATATGAGAAAATGTCGTTTTCGAGTTGTCAGAAATATTTTGAATCGGCCAAGACGTGTTAAATGGGAGAAGACGATCCCGGTAAGAAAGTTCGGGTAGAGAGTGGTTTGCCCCCTTAGGATTGCTATTTGGAAAAAATGCAAAAACACCCCAACTAAATTTTTGTGTTACCAGCAAAACAGAACAGGTTTCCTTCATTCAGATCCACCTCGTTCTCGTAGAGGGTGGGGGAAAGGTACAAGGATGGTTCGAGAACGAGCACACAGAGGGGTTCGATTATCCTCTCACGATCAGGGCGTCATATTGAGTTCGCAATATGAGAAAATGTCGTTTTCGAGTTGTCAGAAATATTTTGAATCGGCCAAGACGTGTTAAATGGGAGAAGACGACCCCGGTAAGAAAGTTCGGGTAGAGGGTGGTTTACCCCCTTAGGGTTGCTATTTGGAAAAAATGCAAAAAGACCCCAACTAAATTTTTGTGTTACCAGCAAAACAGAACAGGTTTCCTTCATCCAGATCCACCTCGTTCTCGTAGAGGGTGGGGGAAAGGTACAAGGATGGTTCGAGAAGGACAACACAGAGGGGTTCGATTATCCGCTCACGATCAGGGTGTCATATTGAGTTCGCAATATGAGAAAATGTCGTTTTCGAGTTGTCAGAAATATTTTGAATCGGCCAAGACGTGTTAAATGGGAGAGGACGATCCCGGTAAGAAAGTTCGGGTAGAGAGTGGTTTACCCCCTTAGGATTGCTATTTGGAAAAAATGCAAAAACACCCCAACTAAATTTTTGTGTTACCAGCAAAACAGAACAGGTTTCCTTCATCCAGATCCACCTCGTTCTCGTAGAGGGTGGGGGAAAGGTACAAGGATGGTTCGAGAAGGACAACACAGAGGGGTTCGATTATCCGCTCACGATCAGGGTGTCATATTGAGTTCGCAATATGAGAAAATGTCGTTTTCGAGTTGTCAGAAATATTTTGAATCGGCCAAGACGTGTTAAATGGGAGAAGACGATCCCGGTAAGAAAGTTCGGGTAGAGAGTGGTTTGCCCCCTTAGGATTGCTATTTGGAAAAAATGCAAAAACACCCCAACTAAATTTTTGTGTTACCAGCAAAACAGAACAGGTTTCCTTCATTCAGATCCACCTCGTTCTCGTAGAGGGTGGGGGAAAGGTACAAGGATGGTTCGAGAAGGACAACACAGAGGGGTTCGATTATCCTCTCACGATCAGGGTGTCATATTGAGTTCGCAATATGAGAAAATGTCGTTTTCGAGTTGTCAGAAATATTTTGAATCGGCCAAGACGTGTTAAATGGGAGAAGACGACCCCGGTAAGAAAGTTCGGGTAGAGGGTGGTTTACCCCCTTAGGGTTGCTATTTGGAAAAAATGCAAAAACACCCCAACTAAATTTTTGTGTTACCAGCAAAACAGAACAGGTTTCCTTCATCCAGATCCACCTCGTTCTCGTAGAGGGTGGGGGAAAGGTACAAGGATGGTTCGAGAAGGACAACACAGAGGGGTTCGATTATCCTCTCACGATCAGGGTGTCATATTGAGTTCGCAATATGAGAAAATGTCGTTTTCAAGTTGTCAGAAATATTTTGAATCGGCCAAGACGTGTTAAATGGGAGAAGACGACCCCGGTAAGAAAGTTCGGGTAGAGGGTGGTTTACCCCCTTAGGGTTGCTATTTGGAAAAAATGCAAAAACACCCCAACTAAATTTTTGTGTTACCAGCAAAACAGAACAGGTTTCCTTCATCCAGATCCACCTCGTTCTCGTAGAGGGTGGGGGAAAGGTACAAGGATGGTTCGAGAAGGACAACACAGAGGGGTTCGATTATCCGCTCACGATCAGGGTGTCATATTGAGTTCGCAATATGAGAAAATGTCGTTTTCGAGTTGTCAGAAATATTTTGAATCGGCCAAGACGTGTTAAATGGGAGTAGACGATCCCGGTAAGAAAGTTCGGGTAGAGAGTGGTTTACCCCCTTAGGATTGCTATTTGGAAAAAATGCAAAAACACCCCAACTAAATTTTTGTGTTACCAGCAAAACAGAACAGGTTTCCTTCATCCAGATCCACCTCGTTCTCGTAGAGGGTGGGGGAAAGGTACAAGGATGGTTCGAGAAGGACAACACAGAGGGGTTCGATTATCCTCTCACGATCAGGGTGTCATATTGAGTTCGCAATATGAGAAAATGTCGTTTGCGAGTTGTCAGAAATATTTTGAATCGGCCAAGACGTGTTAAATGGGAGAAGACGACCCCGGTAAGAAAGTTCGGGTAGAGGGTGGTTTACCCCCTTAGGGTTGCTATTTGGAAAAAATGCAAAAACACCCCAACTAAATTGTTGTGTTACCAGCAAAACAGAACAGGTTTCCTTCATTCAGATCCACCTCGTTCTCGTAGAGGGTGGGGGAAAGGTACAAGGATGGTTCGAGAAGGACAACACAGAGGGGTTCGATTATCCTCTCACGATCAGGGTGTCATATTGAGTTCGCAATATGAGAAAATGTCGTTTTCGAGTTGTCAGAAATATTTTGAATCGGCCAAGACGTGTTAAATGGGAGAAGACGACCCCGGTAAGAAAGTTCGGGTAGAGGGTGGTTTACCCCCTTAGGGTTGCTATTTGGAAAAAATGCAAAAACACCCCAACTAAATTTTTGTGTTACCAGCAAAACAGAACAGGTTTCCTTCATCCAGATCCACCTCGTTCTCGTAGAGGGTGGGGGAAAGGTACAAGGATGGTTCGAGAAGGACAACACAGAGGGGTTCGATTATCCGCTCACGATCAGGGTGTCATATTGAGTTCGCAATATGAGAAAATGTCGTTTTCGAGTTGTCAGAAATATTTTGAATCGGCCAAGACGTGTTAAATGGGAGAAGACGATCCCGGTAAGAAAGTTCGGGTAGAGAGTGGTTTACCCCCTTAGGATTGCTATTTGGAAAAAATGCAAAAACACCCCAACTAAATTTTTGTGTTACCAGCAAAACAGAACAGGTTTCCTTCATCCAGATCCACCTCGTTCTCGTAGAGGGTGGGGGAAATGTACAAGGATGGTTCGAGAAGGACAACACAGAGGGGTTCGATTATCCGCTCACGATCAGGGTGTCATATTGAGTTCGCAATATGAGAAAATGTCGTTTTCGAGTTGTCAGAAATATTTTGAATCGGCCAAGACGTGTTAAATGGGAGAAGACGATCCCGGTAAGAAAGTTCGGGTAGAGAGTGGTTTACCCCCTTAGGATTTCTATTTGGAAAAAATGCAAAAACACCCCAACTAAATTTTTGTGTTACCAGCAAAACAGAACAGGTTTCCTTCATCCAGATCCACCTCGTTCTCGTAGAGGGTGGGGGAAAGGTACAAGGATGGTTCGAGAAGGACAACACAGAGGGGTTCGATTATCCTCTCACGATCAGGGTGTCATATTGAGTTCGCAATATGAGAAAATGTCGTTTTCGAGTTGTCAGAAATATTTTGAATCGGCCAAGACGTGTTAAATGGGAGAAGACGACCCCGGTAAGAAAGTTCTGGTAGAGGGTGGTTTACCCCCTTAGGGTTGCTATTTGGAAAAAATGCAAAAACACCCCAACTAAATTTTTGTGTTACCAGCAAAACAGAACAGGTTTCCTTCATCCAGATCCACCTCGTTCTCGTAGAGGGTGGGGGAAAGGTACAAGGATGGTTCGAGAAGGACAACACAGAGGGGTTCGATTATCCTCTCACGATCAGGGTGTCATATTGAGTTCGCAATATGAGAAAATGTCGTTTTCGAGTTGTCAGAAATATTTTGAATCGGCCAAGATGTGTTAAATGGGAGAGGACGATCCCGGTAAGAAAGTTCGGGTAGAGAGTGGTTTACCCCCTTAGGATTGCTATTTGGAAAAAATGCAAAAACACCCCAACTAAATTTTTGTGTTACCAGCAAAACAGAACAGGTTTCCTTCATCCAGATCCACCTCGTTCTCGTAGACGGTGGGGGAAAGGTACAAGGATGGTTCGAGAAGGACAACACAGAGGGGTTCGATTATCCGCTCACGATCAGGGTGTCATATTGAGTTCGCAATATGAGAAAATGTCGTTTTCGAGTTGTCAGAAATATTTTGAATCGGCCAAGACGTGTTAAATGGGAGAAGACGATCCCGGTAAGAAAGTTCGGGTAGAGAGTGGTTTACCCCCTTAGGATTGCTATTTGGAAAAAATGCAAAAACACCCCAACTAAATTTTTGTGTTACCAGCAAAACAGAACAGGTTTCCTTCATCCAGATCCACCTCGTTCTCGTCGAGGGTGGGGGAAAGATAAACACAAGGTGGTTCGCTACTTAATTTTTTGTTGGAGGGTGGTAAGGGCGGGGGTATTTACAAACATGCACACAAACGTCAATAATGACGTGAATTTACCCCGGAATTACATAATGCTGAGTATACGATACTCTTGCCAGAAAAATCGAAGGATAAAACAAAAAACATGTATTCGTTTATTTCCCATCCTCCACGTGTGTGCAAATTTACATGTCAATCGATTAAAAATTCTCGGAGGAATAAGTCTCATCCGTATGAACAAATTCGAATTTTGCAATAAAGAATATGAAATTTATTGTTATTTGTATGGCTCTCATCTCCAATGTATAGTACGTAAAAAATAAGGGTTTTTGCAATTTGAATTATTTTGATATCTCGTAGGGTAGAGCGGCGATAGTTGAGCAAGCGGGTAAGTTGTGTAATCGTAATATCTCGAAAACTACGCATCACACGTTGGTGCATCAAATGGACGAAAGGGAGGTATGTGGGAGGGGAATACAACAAATCATTGCCGGTAGCCACGCGGCGCACGAGACGATGACACGGGGCGTTCTATTATTATTGTGCACAAAAGTAAAAAATACGTGATTAAGTATTTTTCTTCTAGCATTATGTGAAAAATTAGGGCAGCAACTAGACGAGTACTAGTATGTACTACATTTAAGTGGCTATCAATCTGCAATAATTATTTTAACGCACGTGGTACGGATTTCATTATAAATTAACATTTGTTAACAAATCTGAGAAGGGGCTAGTTGAGCAGTTTTCGATGGGGCTAGTTAAAGGATGCGCAACCGTCCTCATCGGCTAGCGCGCATAACATAGCGGAGGTGAATACATCACGCTATCGCCGGTCCTCCTTGTTTATTTAAGAAAAAACATTTCACAGTTTGTTGCAGTTAATGTTCATGATTCAAAATGTAGCTAATTAATGTAGCTATTGGTTTATTACTGCATTGCATGAAATGGTCTTGCATGTGTCTGATTTGTTGATGGAATTATTACCTTGCTCAACTTACCTCATACCCTTGCTCAACTTGCCCCACCTATGGGGCAGGTTGAGCAGCTCGACACTCTCTCACATTTACGATAATATCTCTTAAATCAGACCTGAATTGGATAATGTTTCTGAAGGCGTTTTGAGCTGGAGAATTTGCGGATCTAACCGTGCAAGAATCAAGGAAATCGGATGTACTTTCTAAGAGTTATGATAGATTAAGCCAAAAACTGCTCAACTATCCCCGCTCTACCCTATCGTTAAAAAGTTATCGCGGAAAAATGAAAAAAAAAACCATTTTTGAGGGTGTGTTTCTCCCCCTAAAACCGTTTTTCCGCCGATAAAAAAATACGTGTCGCTTAGTTTTCGATACTCTACCACATACCAAAGTTTCAACAAAATCGGAGGGGGACACCTAGGTGATGTTCCTTGTCAGATTTTTTAACAAATGTTAGTTTATAATGAAATCCGTACCCCGTGCGTTAAAATAATTATTGCAGATGTACTTCAATGTACTACGTGGTAGTACTCGTCTAGCTGCTGTCCTGGTTTTTCACACAATGCTAGAAGAAAAATACTCAATCACGGATTTTTTATTTTTGTGCGCAATAATAATAAAACATCCCGTGTCATCGTCTCGTGCGCCGCGTGGCTACCGGCAATGATTTGTTGTACTCCCCTCCCACATACCTCTCTTTCGTCCATTTGATGCACCAGCGTGCGATGCTTAAGTTTTCGAGATATTACGATTGCCCAAATTATCCGCTTGCTCAATTAACCCCGCTCTACCCTAACGATCAAAAGAAAATTCGTTTCCAAATTTTTATGTATTTTCGTTCATAACTTTGTTATTTTTGGTGTTTGCGATTAAAAGTTACAAGACCGAAATTGAGGAGTTCAATTTTCAACAAGAAATGTTATACAAATTTTTTGTCCGGCGAATAGTTTGACCGAGAGATAAAAATGATTGAATAATAAAATGGACGAATGACTGTATCGGAATTGTGCAAATGTAACTTTTCAGTGGAGTACCCCCCCCCCCCCCCCTCGCGCCTCGCCCGGTCATCTAATGCCTAGTTCACTGCGCTATCTCTACGGCTATGGCGGGGAGTGGGAAGCTCCAACGCTTCTCGCGAAGGTCGGCTAAACTCGGAGCAGCCAATGCTCGAGAAAAAAAAATGACTGCGGAAAAATACAAGCAATCTAATTGACTGCTCTGAATGTTGCAAACCTAAATGTAACGCCCTAATCTATGCTATACTATGGCTAGGGTGGGGGGTGGAGGTGGGCAGCTTTAACGCTTATTGGCACGCCGGGCAAAATTCAGAGCAACCAATGACCGCGAATAAAAAATGACTGCGTACTAATACAATCAATAAAATTGACTGCTCTGAATTTTGCAAACACAAAGGTAACGCCCTAATCTATGCTATATCTACGGCTAGGGTGGGAGTGGGTGGCTTCGACGCTTCTGGGCGCGCTCTGATTGGTCCGATTTAAAAAATTAATATCTCGTAAATTATTAACAATATCCCTAATGTTTATTTGCAACTTTTGTTCGTACTGTGCCCATCTACCTTGAAATCCCGGATGGCACCCCTTACGCAATTCACCCTGTATATATGTAAAAATGCTGAATCGTAAGTACGTGATGAGCCCAAGTGTGCATTCCTCACTACGGTGCATATTCTACGAAAACACTCGTTTCAATTTTGTGTTGATATAAACAAGATATACCATAGGTACGTGACGGATGCAGGTGTGCATTCCTCGCGATAATGTGTTCTTCTTAACAGATATTGTTTTCCACATCGCTCTAAGGGCGGCTGGGAGGGGGATACACGGGATTCTGCAAGATCTTGTTGAGCTATAGAATTCAGTTCTTATTCAAGTGCCGTTCGAGAAAGTTTCATTTTATATATACCTATTATGTATCCTCTGTGGGAGGTCGAAGCTATGCCGCCGCAGTTTGCGTGTACAATCGTTGAATTCAAAGATTTCAACGAGATATATGTACGAACGGCAGCTATGGTTACGGCCTATCGGGAGCTCATCGAGTATCTCCGTGCGGTTTATATAGAAAACGGCAGTGGTGCGCGTATAGGTTTAGCAGACCTTGCTGAAGACATATACTGTGCCGTTATAGTGGGTGCTAGCGTTTATAGGGGTGTAATTCGCCAACATCTTGCGACGGGTGCTGTAACGTAGCCCTCGTTGACGAGGGTCGCGAAGAGTTTGCGGAGAGTATAAACATTTTTTATCTACACCCTCATTTCAAATTAACACCCATTCTAAATATAGTGTGTGGGTGTTACGAATTATATGATATAAGTTACGCGCATCATGCGGAAGATACGTATTTTTTTGTCGGCGCGCGTAGCGACAGCTATGACTGTGTACAATGACATTATAACCGTGCAATTTTTCGACGAGAGGGGTAGAAATGTGGCCCATCTATTTTTGGAGGGGGAACACGGAGAAGAGGAAGAAGAAGAAGAAGACGACGGTTATGACAGTTACGGCAGCATGTAGTGCGTGTGTGTGTGTGTGTGTGTGTTTTTTTTTTTCAGAGGGGGGAAATGCTTTATGCACCGTAGGTTGCGCGTGCAACCCGTGTGTTGGACTCTCGCACTTCGTATACCAACTAAAACCCTAAACCTCTTTCTCCTTGACCTTTGTTCTACTCCCGCGGGACCGCCGCAAAGCACTTCTTCACGAGAGTGGTCACAGCCGTAGCTCTTCCTCCGATGGTGCCCACGGGCTCTTTCCTCTTTCCTCAGGCGACAGCGACCATCCTTGCTGTCTCCCTCCTTCTCTTCTTCTCTTCTTGGCGCAGCTTCTTCAACACTGCCGTCGCAAAGCTGCTGCTCGCTGCCCAGTTCTCTTCCGTCTTCATCATGAGTCCCACCAAAGTCTCTGGAGTTGGTGCTTCCGCTAGTACCTCCTTCAGTTCTTCTCTTTCTCCTTGGAATCGTGGGCACCGGAAGAATGCGTGTTCAGCCTCCTCCGGTACTCCACATCCACTTGGACACTCCGCAGACTCATCATGTCCAAACCTATTCAGGTATGCTCTGAAGCAGCCGTGGCCTGAGAGCATCTGCGTCAGGTAGTAGTTGACCTCCCCGTGTTTGCGGTTCAGCCACCTCTCCACCTGCGGAATTAGGCGGTACGTCCATCTCCCCTTCACAGATGCATCCCACTTCTGCTGCCAGCGTTGTATGCTGCGTTTCTCGATTATGTCTCTGTGCTCGGCTTGGAGTCCTGTTGGTGCCTTCCTCTGGTGATAGAGGGATCTTCTCTTTTCAGCCAGGACCTCTATGGGTGGCATTCCCGCGAGCACGCCCACCGCATCTTCCGATACTGTGCGGAACGCACAGGAAACCCTTATGGCGCTGAGCCGGTAGACCGCGGCCGTCTTCCGTCGGTAATTTTCCGTGTTCAGTGCGTTGCCCCAGATGGCAATACCGTAGGTCAGGACCGAAGTAACCACTGATGCCAGTAGTTTCCTTCTCGCCTGTCTCGATCCTCCTATGTTTGGCATCAGTCGCGCTACCGCCGCTCTAACTTTTGCCGCTTTGCTAACGACGTATTCCACGTGCTCCTTGAAGCTGAGTCGTGCGTCGATCATCAAGCCCAGATATTTTATGCTGGGTTGCGACGTAATTGTGTAATGTCCCACAGTCAGTTCGATCGTCTCTATCGACTTCCTGCTGGTGATCAACACAGCTTCTGTCTTACGTTCAGCTAATTTCAAGCCCGCTGTACTAGTCCAGTGCTGGATTTGGTGGTATGCTTCTTCAAACATTCTGTTAGCTTCTTCGAGGTATTTCGCTACGATGACCACTGCTGCGTCATCGGCAAAGGCGACTATCTCCACTCCTTGCGGCTGTGTTAGTTTCAACAATCCGTCATACATTATGTTCCACAGGAGTGGACCGAGTACCGAGCCTTGGGGTACGCCCCCAGTGATTCTGTACTCATATGGTCCATCTTCTGTGTCATACGTCAGGCACCTGTTGTCAAAGTAGCTCCCTGTTATTCTTTTCAGGTAGGGTGGCACGTTCAGATTATCCAGTGCAGAGCAGATGTTACTCCATCTGGCTGAATTAAAAGCGTTTTTGATGTCGAGGGCGACCACGAGGCAGTACTTCTTTGCCCCCCCCCCTTTCTTGTTCCGGAGATAGCTTGACTTGCTGTGTTGACCACGTGGCTTATGGCATCTAGTGTCGATCTGGACTTACGGAAACCGTATTGGTTTGCCGCCAAGGAGTTCCCGATAGCGGCTTCTACGCGATTGTGGACTATTCTCTCCAGTATTTTTCCTGCGGTGTCCAGCATGCACAGCGGACGATACGACGATGGATCTTCCGGCGGTTGTTTGCTTTTTGGCAATAGAACGAGTCTCTGCCATTTCCATGGGTCGGGGAATTTTCCTTCCCTGAGGCATGCATTGTACACTTCTATGAACAACGCAGGAGCTTCTCCAACAGCTGCTTTAAGAGCGATGTTCGGGATGCCATCCATTCCCGGTGCCTTCTTGTTTCCCACCTTTCTGCACGCTCGAAGCAGCTCCTCCTGCGTAACAGGCGGGATGGCTTCAGCGCCCTCGACTTCCACTTGATAGTTGAGTTCTTCTTGTTGGGGGAAGAGCGTTGACACTATCCTCCTCAGTTGGCCTGGGCAGGTCGGTTACTGTCTTGACTGCCCTTTCAAGCAGGTCATGACTACCTTGTATGGCCTTCCCCATAGATCTCCTTCGACTTCACCGAGTAGCTCCAACCAGCTTTGCTTTTTGCTCTGCTTGATCGCCTTAGTCAGCGCAGCTCGTGCCGCCTTGTGCTTTGCCTCCAATGCTTGGTGAGAATTCTTACCCCTGGCTCGCTGAGCTACCCTCCTCGTTCGGTTGCTGTCACGTCGTAGCCCGGCAATCGCGTCGTTCCACCAGTACACTGGGGGATGATGGTTTCCTTCCCGTCTTCTCAGCATTGTAGCATCACAGGCCCTTGCTACCCTCTTCATCAGTTCTTGGGCTTTGGCCTCGGCGCTTTGGCTGTCGGTTGCAAATTCACTGCCGTTCAAGGCCTCGCGAAACACGTCTATATCGAACATGTTCGTTTTCCAGCCGAGGACTTTGGGTCCACCTAACGTCCGTCGCTTGCTCTGCTGCTTCGTCGTTTCCCATGTAATAGCGCGATGGTCACTATGTGTATAGATTCCCGATACCTGCCAGCGTGTATCGCCGTTAGCGAGGCCCCCACTGACGAAGGTGAGGTCTATCACTGAGAAGGCATCTCCCTTGCAGTACGTTGGTACCTTGCCATCGTTGAGCAGGACTAGGTTTAGTACGGACAGTGCTTCCAAGAGTGCCTGGCCTCTTTTGTCCGTCTTTTTACTGCCCCAGTCCAGTGCCCAGGCATTGAAGTCGCCCGCGATTGCATGTGGGACCCGATCCTTGGCATCCTGTACCAGTCGGTCCAGGCTTCCTTCAAAGTTCTCCAATTTCATGCTCGGTGGCATATAGCAGCTGAATATATGAACGCCGTTTATTTTGGCCCTAACAAAGCCGTCTTCCAGTCGCTTCGAGGTGTCCTGGAATGGGTACCCGCCGCAAGCCCAGACAGCGGTCAAAGTTTCTATATGGCTCCGAGATGACCGCCACATCAGCTTTGTGTTCTCGCACGATCTGCGTCAACAGGTCCTGTGCCGCTTCACAGTGATTAAGATTCACTTGCAATACTTTCATTCTCGTTTTCGGACGAGCGTCTGGTAGGCCTTCTTATACACTGGGCATTTGAAGCTTCCTGCAGCATGCTTGCACGCATCTTCTTCTTCTTTTCCACTACAGAGGGCACAGCGGGGGTCTGCAGCGCATTTTTCGGCCTTGTGACCTTCGCCGCCACACTTGATGCAGCACTTCGATCTGTCCACCGTGCTTTTGCAACTGTTTGACAGGTGTCCATAGTGCCAGCACTTAAAGCACTTAGTTGGCCTGACTATCTCTCGGATTCGACAGACTGCCCAGCCAACTCGAACTTTCCCCACCTTGGTAGCCTTAATTGTGACCGAGGCAGGTAGTGTCACCACCGCTGACAGGGTGCCACTGTATGCTGTCCGGATAGATTTGACAGCATCACCTCCTATTAAGGCGTTCTCACCGAGGACGTCCTGGAGTGCTTCGCAGATCTCCTGCTTCGTTGTATCTTCGGCAAGGTCTTTGACTTCGATCGAGGTGCGTTGCACCCTGCTTTTTATTGCAGCTTCATCACCGAGGGCCGTCTCGATAGCCGTAGAGTACTCGGCGGTTTTGTCTTGGCTTGCTTTATCGAAGACGAGGATGATGTCACCCCCCATCGTTCGACGTATTTTTGAGACGCTTTGTCCCACCTCCTTTAACTTGTCGTCCCTCTTCATCCTAGCCAGGATCTCAGCGTAGCTGAGCTGTCCTTTCCGCTCGATGATCAGGGCATTAGGGAGTACAGGCTCCTTGCGCCGTTTCCTTCGCGGTTTAGGCCACACTTCCCTCTAGTCAGCACTGGAAGCATTCTTCATGAAGTTTTCATTGCTTTGACGAGGTTCCGGAGGTGATTCCGGGGGTGGTTCCTGTCGTATTTTCTTCTTCCTCTTAGGCTTGCGACCATCTGCCGAAGGCGGAGTGCGTTTCTTCTTCTCCCCGTTTTCCGGCCGTTGCCGGTTTCGTGGTGTGGGCATCACATCAGCAAAGGTTTTCGGCGTAGTCTGCGTCGAGGCGGCATTTTTTGGTGCCGGTGCAATTCCCGCCGCCGTTTTGCCTGCTTCTTTCTCGAGTCTGAGCACCCGGTCATACGAAGTGCTCATGGAGCTGGCGAGCTTTCGGATTTCACCGTGGACGTTTGACCTGTCCTTGATGAAGCCGAGGAGGCAAGTGATTTGGCTACCTAGCCTATGGAGCTCTTTTTTCCACTTCTCTTCCTTTTCTTCACTTGTAACATTGATGCTGGCTGCGGCCAAGTCGGCCACCGCAGCCGCACTGCGGTCGTTTGATGACGACGTCCCGGGGCCCGCTTGTACACCTCTGCCGGACGCCGGTACTGGGGATCCGCGCCCCTGCACCGTAATCGTTTTTCCTTCCGTTGTACTATCCATAGTTTCGAGGGGGGGGGGGGGGGGGGGGGGGGGGGACTGCTCTTTGTCTGGTCCTTCACTACCAACCATTCCATCATGGGAGTCCTTGCCAGAGGCCGAAGCCTCCGATGGCCTAGCTTGTTAGATCATTAAAACACTGAAGCCCCTCCGCCACGGCAAGGCGACAGTCCGCGGAGGGTGTGTGTGTGTGTGTGTGTGTGTGTGTGTGTGTGTGTGTGTGTGTTTTTATTTTTTTTTTTTTTATTTTTATAGAGGAGGATTGAAAATGCATTTACGCATACCCGAAAGGGTTATGTGGGACTCGGCCATTCCTGGCAATACCCACTAAAAACATTCCTCCTCTCGACTGCTGTCCCCCCCGCGGAAACCGCCCAAAAGGCTTTACTTCGCGAGGGGCAGTCTACGCCTCAGACGGCCCTTCTGTCACGCGCTCGGACTTCAAGCGCGTCTGCCTCTACGCTCTTCCATCCTCCTGATGGAATTCAGCTTGTCCACAATGGACGTGGCGAGGGTGACCACCGCGTCCCAACCATCCTGTGAGCCGAGCAGGCATCTTCCCATGCCCTCGGGTGTCATGGATCCTCTCCATGATGCCCGGAATCGCTCCCGGTCATCGGCGAATCTCAGGCAATGGAATAGGACATGTTCCACGTCCTCGTCGATCCCAGGGCACGCCGGGCATTCCGCGCCATCGTACACGCGAATACGATGTAGATAGCTGCGGAAGCAGCCATGCCCGGTGAGCACCTGGGTCAGGTGGAAAGTTGTAAGTCCAACCTGCCTGCTCGCCCACGCTCTCACATTAGGAATCACACGGTGGGTCCACCGACCCTCGCCTGCTGAATCCCATCTCCGCTGCCATTCTTCGAAGGTTCTGCTGGACCATCGATCATCCCCACCATCTTGATCGTTGCCGTCAGCATCAGTACGCCTACGATCACGGTACACTTTGGCTCTCTCGGCTGCCAGTAGATCAACAGGAGGCAGTCCTGCGATCACCGAGAGAGCAATGTCAGACACGGTTCGATACGCTCGGGCCACCCGCAGCGCGGCAGTCCGGCAGGCTCGTCGGCACGTGGCTCCGTAACTTGCATTGGTGGTCATGGCATCAGCCCAGATTGGAGCCCCGTAGAGAATTACGGAGCTCACAACGGAGGAAAGGAGGAGCCGTCGCGGCTCCTTCGGTCCCCCAACGTTGGGCATGATGCCTGCAAGCCCTCGCGCGACCCGTGATGCCTTCGAGCCTGCGTTCAGGAGATGTTCTCTGAACGACAGCCGCGCATCCAGGATGACACCGAGATAATTCACCGTGTCTACGGTCTTGATCCTGCTATGACCGACCGTGAATGTGGCGTACACCCTCTTCTTCGTCCGAGAGATGAGCACCGCCTCAGTCTTCTCGGCCGCCAGACTCAGCCCATGGTCGCTCAACCAGCCAGCCACTACCCCGATTGAGTCGTCTCCAAGGTGTTGAACCTCATCGATGGTCCTCGCAACGACGACGAGAGCAACGTCGTCCGCGAAGGCCACCATCGACACCCCGTCTGGAAGTGGCTGCCGAAGCAGACCATCGTACAAGACGTTCCAGAGGAGGGGCCCCAGGACCGAACCCTGTGGCACGCCTCCTGTGATATTATAGGAATGCGTGCCGTCGTCGGCGTCGTAAAGCAGGGTCCGGTCCGTCAGGTAGCTCGAAACGACTCTTCGCAGGTATAGCGGCACCTGGAGATCTTGCAGGGCCAGCAAGATCTTGTCCCACCTGGCCGAGTTGAATGCGTTCCGGATGTCCAAAGCGATGATGGCGCACATGCGCTTTGTACACCGGCTGCCACTGATAGCGTCCGTGGCTAGCGCAACTACCCGGCCGATGGCATCCACGGTTGAGCGACCCTGACGAAAGCCGAACTGGTTTTCAGACAGGTCTCCAGCTCGCTGTATGGCTGCCTCTAGCCTGGCACATATGACTCGTTCGAATAGCTTCCCGGCTATGTCTAGCATGCACAGCGGTCGGTAGGAGGAAGGTTCGTCCGGGGGTTTGTTCCCCTTGGACAGAAGGACCAACCTCTGTACCTTCCACTGTGCCGGAAAGCATCCTTCGCGAAGACATGCGCTGAATGTATTCCCGAAAATATCGGGAGCATTCACCGCAGCGGTCTTTACGGCCAGGCCAGGGACCCCGTCCAGCCCTGGGGCCTTGCGAACGGTGATCCTGCTGGCAGCCATTTTCAGTTCGTCTTCCGTGACGTCTGGCGGCTCGGCTACACCATCGTCTGCCATCAGGCCAGTCTCGGCACGCCGCTTCCGGTGTTCCGGAAACAGGTGTCGGACGACCCTGTCGAGGAAAATTGGACAAGTTGGAGCGGTGGCACCCCTGGGCTTGATCTTGTTCATAACCGTCTTGTACGGTCGGCCCCAAGGGTCACTGGCCACTTCCTCGCAAAAGTCTAGCCAGCACTTCCGCTTGGCGGCCTTGATGGCAGCCTTGAGCCGTTTCCGCAGTATTTCATAGGCCGCCGCTAGCTCCTGGTATTGCGGCCTATGAACGGCTCTTTGGTGTAGCCTACGAGCTCGAAGGCACTCTCGGCGTATCTCTGCGATGTTCTCGTTCCACCAGTATACTGGTGGACGGCCGCGAGGGTTGGACTTCGCGGCCATGGAGGCATCGCAGGCCGCTGTGATGATCTGCGAGAGGCTTCGAGCTCGCTCCTCGGACGTTCCCTGCACTGTCGCTCCCTCTAACATGCAGAGAAACGTCTCCCGGTCGAAGGTGGCGGGTGCCCATCTCTCTTTCTTGCGTCTGCACGACGCCTCTGCTGTCCTGCTGGTCAGCTGGAGCTGGTATACGAGGGCTTGATGGTCGCTGCCCGTGTACCGATCGCTAACTTTCCAATCGAGCCCTTCCCCCATCAGTCTAGGATCGACGAAGGTCAGGTCGATAATGGACGTCCTGCCACCCTTTGAAAAGGTTGGCTTGGAACCCGTGTTAGCGATCTCCAGCTCCAGAATCGCGAAGGCCTCGAGGAGGGCGCGACCGCGATTGTTGGTACTCGCGCTGCCCCACTCCGTCGCCCATGCGTTAAAGTCCCCTCCGATGACGACCGGCAATCGGGAGGTCCTAGCACTGTCGACGATGGCATCGAGGGATCTCAGGAATTCATCGGTGGTATCACTGGGTGGGAGGTAGCAACTGTATAATCTTATACCCGCCACCTCCACCCAAGTGAAACCGGGCTGGGGGGCGGCCATCTTGTTAGATATTTGGAGGTTTCCGCATACCCAGATGGCCGCCTTGCCGGTCGATTCCCCTACCCAGTTTGGTTCACTGAGATCCCTGTACTCCTCGTTGACGATGACTACGTCGGCCTTCTCTTCCCTGACCAGCTGGAACAACAGGTCCTGGGCCACAGCACAGTGGTTCAGGTTTATTTGGAGCACCTTAGCCATTGTTGGTCGATGCCCCAACCTCCTGCACTGCTTGTCGCCTGACTGCGCAGTCCACAGCCCTGTGACCCTCTTTGCCACACCTGTAGCACTGCCTCGATCGGTCGACCTCGCTTTTGCAGTCCTTTGCCAGATGCCCAGTTTCATGACACCTGAAGCAACGGGAGGATGCTTGGCGCGGCCGAACCCGGCAATTCACCCATCCGACCCTGAGCCTTCCGCTTTGCAACAGCTTTTTTGCTGCTGCGGCGGGAAGCAGGATGGTAGCCGCCTGGGTGCCACTGTAGGAGTCCCTGAGTTTAACATCCTCAGGGGTTACAGCTCCTGGCCCAATCGCCGCAGTGATGGCCTCTGCCACCTCTTCTACAGTTGTGGCCCCATCCATGTCCTTGACGACCAGGACTTCCCTGTGAGTCAGCGTCTGAACGACCGCTGACTCCACTAGGGTGGACGAGACCAGTGTCTGTAGGAGTGGGGTCTCCACACCAGGCTTCCCCAGCTCCAGGAGTAATTCTCCGACACGGGTCCGCCTGATGCGGGTCACTCTATCTCCCAGGGCTTTGAGGTCAGGTGCGGCTCTTACCCTTCGGAGGATGTCGGCATACGACACCTCACCCGTTGCCCTGATGTGGATCGCATCAGGGCGGGGGGGTCTAAGTGAGACCTTGGGCATTGCCTGCCTTTGGTCGCGCCTGCCGACATCCTCTTTCCGCAGCGGCTGCTGCTCTCTTTTCTTCCCCTTTTTGACGACTGTTGCCCAGTCGGGGTCTTTCGGCTGGGTAACCGGCTGCTGCCGGGCTTCCGCAGGCGGGAGCAGATCCGTCTCCGGCGTCGCCCCTCTCTTCTTCTTCTTCCGCTTCTTTCTCGCCGCCGGAGACTTTGGCGGCGAGGGGCGCTCGCGGTCTATGTTTTCGCGGGGTGGCCGGTCGGTGCGAAAGAGCGGCGAGGTTTGACTCGACCCCTCCTTGCTCGGCCGTGCTACCCGGGCTGGCGTTTCCGCGGGTCGCGCCACCGCAAACTCTTTTAGCGCCCTTAGGGTGCCCCGAGCCTTCACCTTGAGCTCTGTATGGAGGTTCTTCTTCTCTAAGATGAAGCCCACCAGCGACTCAAGCTCCCTAGTTAGGCGCTGAAAAGCCTCTTGGCCCTTCAGCGTCAAACTCTCGCCACCTGCGTCACTTGTCGCATTACACACCACAGAGGCCGAGTGACCCACCTCTGCAGTACTGCGGTCGTTAGATGACGACGTCCCGGGGCCCGCTTGGTCACCCCCGACAGACGCCGGTACTGGGGATCCGTACCCCTGCACCGTAAACGTGTTTTCCTTCGTCCTTTCCATCGTGATTTGTTGACGGGGTTAACTCCCCTGCTGTTGGTCCGCGGGAGGGCTTTCCTTATATGACCCTCCTGCCCTCTATATCTAGAGGGCGTTCCCCTATCCGCCACCTGGGGACGCGCCACGTAGGGGTTACAGCCTCCCCCCGTGGTGTGTGTGTGTGTGTGTGTGTGTGTGTGTGTGTGTGTGTGTGTGTGTGTGTGTGTGTGTGTGTGTGTGTGTGTGTGTGTGTGTGTGTGTGTGTGTGTGTGTGTGCGTGTGTGCGTGCGTGCGTGCGTGCGTGCGTGCGTGCGTGCGCGCGCGCGCGTGTGTGTGTGTGTGTGTGTGTGTGTGTGTGTGTGTGTGTGTGTGTGTGTGTGTGTGTGTGTGTGAGCTGGAACGCCGAGGGGTGCGGAGCGACCGGTAAGTCCTGGGCTTAATTATTCAAATAAAAAACAGCGCGCCACTATGCCGA
The DNA here is from genome assembly GCA_946811545.1 of Netelia fuscicornis. Taxonomy (NCBI): domain Eukaryota; kingdom Metazoa; phylum Arthropoda; class Insecta; order Hymenoptera; family Ichneumonidae; genus Netelia; species Netelia fuscicornis. The sequence goes on along the minus strand of OX328011.1, from coordinate 36,018,629 downwards.
CACCCTCTCCCTGCGCACCACTCCCCCCACATCGACGACCGCTCCAGCTCACGGCGAACTCCAAGAGTTAAATAATAGCTCTAACAGTCCCAACATTAAAAAACGAAAAGTCGAACCGCGCGAGCAGAAATTTCGCTTAGAATGGAAGAAGAATACCAAAGACTTTGGTACCCACGTATCAATGTGACTCCAGCCGTGCCCAGGATCCGAGCACAGAGCAAAATGCGTGTGTTGCGGTGTTATTTTAACAGCAACGATAACAACGTTAAAAGACCACTTTAAATCGCAACGACATCAAAAGCATAAGCAAGGTCGTTCCTCAGTCACTCCAGCGATGATGACCAATTTTTTAGTAAAAAGTACGCCATCCTCGCTTGATCAAGCGTTAAAGGAGGCGGAAATTAAATTAAGTGGATTCTTGCCGGCACATAATGTACCGTTCAATACCATTGAACACTTAATACCGACGTTGAAGATGTGTTTCCCGGATTCATCTATCTGTCAAGGAATTCAAATGAAAATAAAAAATGCACCAATATCGTTACAAATGTTATCGGAGGCTCCCATGCCGACGATTTATCTGATAAATTAAAACGGGTGAAATTCTCAGTACTAACTGATGAGTGCACCACGTTAAATACCAAAACATTTTGTATAATGGTGCGCTTTTACGATGCAACCGTGGGTCGTATAATTACCAGGTAAGAGTGTTGTGTATTTTATAATAAACTCAGAAATATTCGCAGTTTTACAAAAAATATGATTGCATTATAAACTTTTATTTTTCGCAGATTTTACGATCTACAGGATATATATCCAAACAACGATGCGGCAGCCGCAGAAGAAGGAGCAACTGGAGCCAGACTCTACGGACTGTTAAAAAAGTCATTTAACGATAAAAAGGTTCCAATGGATAACATACTCGGATTTGGCTGCGATGCTGCAAGCGCAAATATAGGGGAATATAACTCCATTATCAGTCGTCTGCGTATTGACTGTCCGGGTATTGTCTTGATGAAATGTGTGTGTCATTCGCTTCATCGAGCTTCGAGTCAGGCCTGCAAGATTTTGCCGCGCAACTGCGAAGACTTGGCTCGAAATACCCACAATTACTGCCACAATACTGCGAAGAGATTGGCGCACTTGCAGCAATTTCAAATCTTTGCCCAGGTAAAATTATTGCAATGCGATGCAATTACTTTCCGTACACATTAAAATAATATAAATATAAAGTTGATATATACTAATATAAATATAAAGCTTTTAATTAATTTCAGTAAAGTGTAAGAATGTGCAACGTACTAGTTAAAACAGTGCGAAAAACGTCTCATAATTTATGCGAACAATGAAAATCTCGTGAAAAATTTCTCAACTTCAGAAAAATTTGAATCATTAAAAATCTTGAACTAAAAATTAAATAAAATCATTATTGTCAAGAATAAATGGTTTTTATCTCAATCTCCGAATATATTGATTGACTTTCATTGACATTTCGATTTTCCCATAGTTTTCAAAATATTTAAAAAAATAGTAAATATCGAGATTCCACGATGAAACTAGTCTAGATTTTTTCGAAATCACAAGAAGTATTTTTAAAAAAATTAGAAAGAAAATCAGTAACGGCACACTTCATTTTTTTTAATTTTATCAAAAAAAAAAGCATTAAGAAATTTGAAAATAATTTTTTCGTTATTGTTTCCTCAAAAAGCAGTTCAAGATGCATAATTTAACGTACTTATAATCTTAACATGTCTTGTTCTGGAGTTATTTGCATTTGATTTTTTTTTCGGATTTTTCAAAAATGTCATGATTTCTTCTTTTCATTAAGTACTACGAGGGAAAGTTTTTTGTCAAAATCGAAGAGGGCTCGGCAGTACTTACGTTGAAAATGTTTATATTTTTCAGGTCGAGGAGCATAAAATGTTGGGCATCGCTATAACTCGATGGCTATCATTTTTGCCAGCAATAGAACGTACAATTGAACAATAGGATGCTCTGCGATTATATTTTACTGATGCGTGGATCGGTGAGCGGACGCTTGCAGCAGAGCAGATTGCAAATTTTTAGCGTGGACGCTACCTAAAAAGTCGTCGTAACGACATTACACGAGAACATGGAGATTGCATTCAAATAGCAGTAAATTTATACCACTCGACAATATGTATTTAGGGGTACAAGTAGCCGAGCAATTAAAAAAACGGACGTCATGAAAAGACCGGATCTTGGGCGATATTTCCGACAAAAATGTAGGGAATCCAATCCAAATGTAGGTCTATCCAATTTATGCATCGGCATAAAAGAACGATTTGAGTTTGGCGATCCACTGCTCACAGCAGTGAAAACTTTAACTCCTGCAAAAGCATTATCTGCAGTGCAGAGGGATATCACGCCATCCCTACATCATTTATGTGATCTGTGTCCGAGAGGAAAGATCCCACAAAAGTTACAAGCATTAGATGATGAATGGCGCCGGCTGCCATTTGAACACCTAGAAGATAATATCAGAAATGAAAAGGAAGTAGATATATTCTGGCATAACGTAATTCATTATATATATATTTACTGTTCATTACATAACTAATAAAAATTTTATTCATATAACCTGTCAAAAATATTACAAACATGTACAATTTTAAACGGTGGGTTTTCTGATTTAGGTGAGAAATATATCGTTCTCCGCTGAAGACGATACGCAAGGGAGAAAGTATGAGATTCTTGCAGATTTTGCTCGGTCTGTATTGACTCTGCCCCACAGCAATACCGATACAGCAAGAATGTTCAGCAAAATTAAATTAACTAAAACAACGCTGCGGAACAAATTAAGTACACAAACTGCGAAGGGGTGTCTCCTAGCATCGCAATGCGTGAAAACACAATCCACCGAGTGTTGTTATGGATTCAAGCCAACTAGCGACATGCTTAGTCGGATGACTTCCGCCGTTTTATACGCCCAACCAGAGAGCGTTGACGATGATACGGAATCGGAGGATTGAAGGTCGACAAGAATATCTTGTGATTTTTCAAAGATGTACGTAACATGAGAGAAGCAAAACAACGGGGATTGCAAAATAACCGATACATCGTCGAGTAATCTTTGAGATTCTTCGATCGTGGGAATATCGACTTTTCTCACTACTGGGTGCTAAAGAAGAATGTGCTCCTGAGTAGTTGCTCAAATGAAAAATGTGAAAATGCCAAAGAAAACACAAGTCATTTAATGACAATATATTAAAAAATAAATTATAATAAAGACAGCACTTTTAAGAAGTGAAAAGATATATTTAAATGTACAACCATAATTGACATTGTTATTGTGAGAAAGAGACTTACTTCAGTAAATGAGATACTGAACGGACCAAAAATGTATTGTAAAACGTAATTTTGATCGATAAGGTTGTATGAAAGGTCGTATGAAAAGTTTCATTGTGTCGTGAATTGTGAATTTTTGTTATCGGTGCTAAAAGATGGGTACTGGCGTAATGCAATTGTAGCCGTAAAATTTCCTGAAAAAGGTAAGAAATATTGAATGAAATAAAATATCTTGATTACTAACGTATTTTTATGCAGCGTACTAGCTACAGGGATAAGACTTAATATTTGTCTGTGGAAATGAGAATATCCTCACAGCTATGTCAGACCTGCAATGCTATTGCGAAATGGCTTTCGTACACTCCGGCGACGAGCCGGAGATATATCCAATAGGACGCCTGCTTTCCGGTGTAACGCGCGCGATGGAGTCAACGACAGTCATGGCGAATCGGTCGTTATGAGCAGTGCGCGCGAAAGGAAAGGAAATGAGAGGCAGCCTTTCTGTTGGAATGTATGATGCCGGCCCTGGTTTCCTGACGTATGAGAATTTTGTGTGGGGTATGAGAATTTCGTGACGTTGGTATGAGAACGCCTCCGCGGGCATCTACCATCCCTGCTCGTGGCTCGTCTTATCCCTAACAACGAAACTGTTCCTAACGGTGGAATCATCGATACATTTAATAGCCAGTGAAATTGAAGCTTGTGGCTTCCCAAATAACGTTTTCCTACATACTACTGCCATGGAATTTTAATGGTAATTACTACATCATAGTTAACTATTATCAACTATTATCAACAATAAAGACATAACAATTTTCGTATCTCTTAACACACACCAACAAACAATACTGTGACGATGGTCAACTTTCATCCACCTTTTTTTCTCTTTCCCACGCGTCTCTCGCATTCCCTTTTTGCCTACGTGACTTCCTGCAGCTACACCCCCGCTATCGCAGGGGCATCTGGCCTTCGAAATACAAATAATCTCTGTTTCCCGGTAAGGACCCAAAACTACATCTTTTCGATTTTCCACGATCCCGCCATAAAACATCTATCTTTATGGCCTGACCCGCCTCAAGCCCGAAACAGCTGCCATGCCTAGAATCTTCCAAGACATTTCCGCCTCCAGAATGTTCTAACTCCCAAATTCTCTCCCTTAGTTATCCGTTAGTAGTTTTCCGATCATCCAAGCAGCAACGTTACGCTGTCCGTTGTAACACTGAAAATAAAGTCTTGTGCTTCTCGATGAAGTGTCTACCGCGTTTTACTTCTCAACCACCGCGTTCCGTAGCCGAGTCGGCAGCCCCAATCACAATAAATAAATTAATAAATAACTCGCGACATCACAATACCTATCCACAAAAAAATGGACTAGGCACTGACCGCATTAATATTCGGAATCACATAATGGGTGAAGTTATCACTCCCCTATCGTAATGCATAGCGAGTTAGCGATTTAAATTAATCAACAATTATAAACTATTTGGGAAAAAGGAAAGAAATGGGAAACAATAGGAAATATTGTCTCGTGACATAAATTGCTCACCAAACTATCAAGGTTCGTCAGTCGCACAAAATACATAACCTATAACCACATGTTTTTAGCTAATACTCATTAGTCTTCACAAGGCATCAAAACCGACTTATTTATTAATTAAATAAAATGCGTGTACATTAATTATAATAATACATCATATTTTTATAGCTTCAATAAAAAACATTTTCTGAAGAGGGTCCGAATCGGGACCGAAACGTAAAAACGCTATCATTATTCTCACACGAGGAATCAACGACCGAATACCTAGCCGACATTCACCAACCATTACTAAGAGATAGAGCAAACTTAAGAGCTCCTCAGAGATATAATGACTACGTTGACCCAAATGAAGCATTCATAATGGAAACTTATAAGCCTTCAACATTTGAGGAGGCAATTAAGGGGCAGAAATCGACGAACTCGAGTGAAGCAATGAACGAAGAAATCGCATCATTGCGTTATAATAATGTTTGGAATCTAGTCGAACTCCCACAAAACCAACGAATAATCGACAATAAATTGGCGTTCAAAATAAAAGCAGATAAAAATGGAAACATTAATCGTTACAAGGCATGAGGATTTAGACAAGAGTACGGGGTTGACTATCATGAGACATTTAGCCCTGTCGTACATTTGGACTCACTCAGAACGATTCTCGCAATAGCGGCAAAGAAAAGATGATCCTTGAATAATTTGACGTTTAAGACTGCCTTTCTGAATGGTGTTACGTCCTAGTAACATAACAGTTGCCCTATTTTTGACCTTAGCAAAGCTAATGAGTCTTGGGAAACGGGCTAATGGAGTTTGACCAGATAAATGAATTTAAGACAAACAAAATTAACTGATAGAATTGATTCTGTTTATTGAGTTGCAACTTTGTTACATGTTTCTAATCTCTGTTCATATATTCTCCTTCGAGGATCGTTCTCAGGGATCCAAGATGGGTGTAAGAAATTAATTGTATATTCCAATTTGTATAACAAATAATGGTTCTTGATGGGTTTCTGAGAGAACGTATGGCTCAGGAATTCCTCGGTGTAGTAACCGTGAGTTTCATCCCGTGAATACCCGTAATATTGAGCGGCAATTTTCCGCAGCTGGTTTTTGCGTCCCCCTGATCGGCGTTTCTTTCCCACTAGAATTTCAAATGAATTTTTGACTATGGAGTCCCCAGAAGTTAGAAGGAATTTGGATTAATGTGTAAGGAAGGCATCCTCTGAGTTCGAGGTAGTCCTCGCAACTCGACGGATGATGGAAGGAATGAGCTCGCTGTTGTCCTCGCAACGCATTTATTCTTTGGGGAATCTATCGAACTCGGGGTGGACCTCGCAGTTCAATGGGTTGTGTAGGAGGATGATCGAACCCGAGGTGGGCCTCGCAGTTCAATATGGAGTATTGGAAGATGGTCGAACTCGGGGTGGTCCACGCAATTCGACTTGTTGTTGCGAAGGAATTTTGAACTCGAGGTGGTCCTCGCAATTCAATAATTTGTGGGAGTCAGTTAGTAACTTACTCTTTTCTATTTTTCTTGGTTGGTTGAGTTGAGACTGGTAGAGCAGTACAGGGTTTTTGCTCTATCCAGGACTATTACAATTTTGAAGACTTAAGAGAAGCTTACAACTTTGAATGTTGTGAAGAACTGATTTTTATGCTAAAATTCGGGCCTTATATACTAGTCTATCAACTATCTTTGTCTATTGCGTAGGGGTTGGAGAGGGTAGTTTACAAATTTCTTATTGGTCCAAAGTCTCCACCGTCTCCTACTCCTTACTTTTCCAATTCGGAGGAAAATTTATCCTTATCGCCTGTCCCCACTCTTGGGCCTGAGCATCTCTCCCCGCCGCGTTCATCCCCGAGTTAGGATTGCGTCGTGCGTTGGCGTAAGGAGGGATGCTCGTCTTTAAGGCGCGATGGTGGTTACGTTATGGGGATGTAACAATGGAGAAAATGAGGAAACCATATACATGAAGCAGCCTGAAGGTTATTCAGATGGTTCAAACAAAGTCTGTAAACTAGATGGTAGTCTTTACGGATTAAAACAATCTTCGCGTTGCTGGAATAAGCGTTTTACTAAGGTTCTGAACCGATTTAATCCAGAAGCAAATAGCGCAGATGCGTGTATATTTACGAATACGAAAGGAAAAGAAAAGCTAATACCAGCAATCTATATTGATGACGGACTCATTGCTTCAAAAGATTCTCTAATAACAGGAAAATTGATCCGAGAACTAAACAAGGAATTTCAAATAACAAATAACAAAGCCAGTCTTTTTGTCGGTCTGCAAATCGAGCAAAAACAGAATGGCGAAATTTCCTTGCATCAGGCAACTTACGCAAAACAAGTATTGAACAAGTTCACAATGTGTCAAGCAAACGCAGTGGCCATACCAGCTGATCCACACCATAAGACTTGCGAATAAGCACATACGGATAACGATGACATCAGAATCAATGCATCATACCAAGAAGCAATTGGTACTTTAATGTATCTGTCCATAGCCACCCGTCCAAATATTGCGTATGCGGTAAATCGAGCCGGGCGTTATGCGGTGAAACCGCTGAAAATTCATTGGAACTCTGTGAAAAGAATATTAAAATATCTGAAAGGGACAGTGGATCGAGGACTTAGATTTAAAACAAACAACGATATGCAACTCAGAGCATACAGTGATTCGGATTACGCAGGAGAGCACGAAACCAGACGATCGACCACTGGGTTTGTTATCAAGTTTGGAGACAGCACGATCGCATGGAATTCGCAACGACAACGAAGCGTGGCTTTGTCTACTACTGATGCAGAATATATGACGCTCTGTCATACCGCTAAAGAAATAGATTGGTTAAAAAAACTACTCAAGGATATCCTAAATCAAGATGCTCAAACAACCTTGTTCATCGACAACCAAAGTGCCATACAACTCATAAAGAATCCTGTGTATCATAAAACGACCAAACACATTGAGGTTCATTATCACTACATGCGAGAAAGGTTCGAGGCAGGGGACTTCGCTCTCGAATACACAACTTCAAACGAACAAACAGCTGACATATTTACGAAGCCTCTTCCAAGACAAGTATTCGAGAAGCATCGAGATAAGGTCTGTTCCAAGAGCGAAGAAGATGAAACCGAGGAAACACAAGCCAAAGTGGGAGTGTTGGAGAAGTTGGCATACATGTTTCCTTCCCTTGCCGACTATCGGCATGGCAGACATACTGTCTACCTACCCCTTCCCCGGTGCAAGATCCGGTTAGATGATATAGTCTAGTGTACTGTTATGCGCAGTGAAAGGGTGCCTTTCTTGTATCTTTTCTCAATCCATAAATATATTATTAATCCCATTAGTGGTAAACGTGTATAGTCAATTTCCTTAACAAGATGTAAACAAAGTTTGGCAAACAAATCTGAACAAATTCTCGTGAACTCACCAAGAAGTAATACAACTTTTTATCATCTTGGGGTTTTGTTGTAAACCTCATCGTTTTCGTTCTACGGAGCAAGTTTCAAATTATTTTTTTTGCCCACAAAACGAAATACCTTTGGGAAAAAAAAATTAGAGAAAGTTTTCTAAAAAATGAAATTGAAGCTTAAACTTCCCGCATCATGCTTTTGGTCAAAGAAATGCGTAAAAAATTTGTTTGCCACAAATGGAGTTCAGTCCAAAAAGAACAATAAAACGACGAACAAATTTCGTTATCAAAACTGGATACTAACTGTAAAAAAACCGTAATTTTGTTTGTAAAAAGCTAAAATGAAGATGAATCGCTCCTCTTTAAAATGGCGTCGGTTAAATTGGCCTAGGCACACTACCGACGAAATGTCATATAAAACCGTTCGGGCACACTTCGTCCGGAAACTTTTCACAGGCAGTGAACATAGATATAAGATGGACGTAAGTCACAGCGACTACATCGCTTTTAGGATAGTGGGTTGACTGCAGTTTTTCATCACGGTCAAGAGACGGATTGTTTCAGCAAAGCGCCCGTGTTTATAATCGCAGTGGGACATCGAAAAAGTACGTTTCAACTGTGTAATGAAATGTGGTTAAAATGCGCTATTCTGCAATCTAAGGCTATTTCAACGGCACACGAAAAGGAACATTTCAACCGTATAACGTAACGCGCTTGAAACGCGCTTGAAACATGCTATTCTGCAGCCGAAGTACGTTTCAAGAGTGTACCATCAACGAAGCATACTCAAAACGGACTTGTCATATACTTGAAATTTATTTTTCTATGGTAGGTTTTTCTCAGGGGGGAGGGCGTCGGAACCTACACTTTACCGAATAAAAATTAGATGGCGTTTCTAGTTTCCCAGCAATCGAAAAACAACATCTTGCCCTAATGGATCATCTCGTACACCTTTCCCCTACTGTTGGTTTCTATAAAAAAAAGCAGTTCAAAATGATAAAACATGAACACACTTCTTTTTTTATCTCGATCGTCACATTGGATTGATTGCATCCGGTCTATTCTTCAATGAGTATCGTCGCCAAACTATCGGTCGGAAAAACCTTAAATAATTACGGAACATCCTGCAAACATTCTACTCCATCTACGTTTTTTTAAATAATCAAATGACAACATAATTAACAAATTCACACAGAATAAAAAACGGCGAAGAAATTGTTTTCACTAAAAAATCACAAATCCGGCAATTTTGAATATTTTTGACTAAAATTTAAACCTCTTACTCCACAGATATCGTGCTTTTAAAAAATAATACATAGAACTTTAGTACGCGTGCAAAAAAGGTATATATTTCGGAATTTGGATCGGGTTGATTTTGGAGTAAAAAATATTCACATCATGACACATTTGCATTTTATTCGTTGTGACGAGATTCCGTCGGCTTCCCACCACTCGAACGTATTTCGTCGAGAAGCGGGTCGGATTTACATCCTCTGGACGCCGCTGCAGAGTCTTCAAACGTTTTCATACGAGCTTCTCGAAGGTACACCGAGCATCGCGGACCACAAAACACGGCACCTCAATTGCGGGTATGTTCGGAGCGCCGAAGGGGGGTTGCAGTATAGTTTTAGTTGCCTGGTGGGGTATAGTGTGGGCCAACCGCGAAGATACGCGATGCCGGCCCTGTGTGGTGAGCCTCCTCCGTCCCCGTGAACCGATCCTAACTCCGAGACAAAAACGTTCGGTGAGACGGAGGAGACGCGATAGTTAGCCCGCGATAATGAATAAACGATACTCTATGCGATAGTTAGTCCGCAATAACAAATAAACGATAATTTATGCGATAGTTAGCCTGTGGCAGGATTTCGTAACTCGTTATGCCGTCGTTATGCGCTCATAACGACAATTGTCGGTTCGTTATATACCGAGACGCTGCTTTAACGACAATGGCGATTTTGTACACCAAATATAACGAGTTTTGTCGTTATTGATACCGACGAACGTCGTTATTGTGTCGTTATGCGTCGCTGGCATAGCGAGACATGACTTACCCCTCGCTATTGTATATCGACATCCCAAAGTGCGGTTAGAAGAGTCGTGGTGTCATAAGAGAATGTGAAACAGTGTGAAACATCTTGCAGCGAAATATAAGAAAAGCGTACTTCAAAAAAACATTATAAGAAGTAGTGTTTGGGAACAGTGATTGAAAAGTTAAAAAAAAGCGGTTCGTGAAGTACTTTATAATCATTTATATTACGGATTTAATGCTAATCCATACCTATGTATTGTATGAGTTACTTAAAATTTTACATAACCTACAAATGTTGTTTTTACTTGAAATAAAATTTACTCAAATATGTGAGTACCGTAATTTTGTTCTTCTTTGAATTACATATATTATTAAATAATGTCTCTTTTCGTAGAAAACATGGCCCTTGAATATTTGGCTTGGGATTTAGAATTTCTTGCTGAAAGGGTGCGTTGGATAGAACGGCGTATCGAAAGAAGACAGCTAAGAGATGCGCAAAACCCCTTTGAACTGCCACGATACGAATTTATCGATTATTTTCGCCTCACTCCTGAACTTCTCATTGATATTGTTAATGTACTACGAGTACAATTGCAGAGTCTACGAACTACTGACTTGAGCCCAGAAATAAAGGTAACTTTTTAACATAAGTTGTTTCTTAATTTATGTTATTGAAATAATATTGGAATACATTTTTTCCACTTAATATTACCATGTATAAATATTTGTTACGTCCCGAGAGAGGGAGACACCGTACGGAGACGCAGCGCGATCGGAGATAGAGCGCGAACTTTGAGTGTACTTACGTTCTGCACGAGCGAGTCCTTTGGTGATCGGCTGCGACTCCCAACACAACTAAATATTTAATGGTACAGATTTCTTTGAATCTGTGAGATATTGGTTAAGGTTGCGTAGACTCTCTATACGAGAGAATAACACTGTCACACTCGGTTATTTTTTGGTAATAACCTACAACGTAGACTTTTTTCAAACTGTTAGTTGATAACGAACCTTGCTCGTTCGAGTTAAGGGTTTTACAGTTTATCGGATTTTTAGTCTAAGTCTTGTGACTGTTCGTGAATTCTTTTACAGAGTTTTTAAGATGTGGACTCGATGAGTGCGGAGTATGATCTGACTTCAGTTTTTTCAGAGCGTTGCCCGTTCTGCCTCGCAGAGGCAGATTACAAAGAAGGGCAGTCGATTTTTGATTGGTCGGGTTTGTGTGAGCCTTTGTTTTATTTGGCGGAGGGGTTATCTCGATAACGCGGAGGTGACTCGAGATAGTCGCCTCGTGGGAAAGTAAGTAGGGTTTCGAATTATAATTTCGGCGAATGGTATAGAGTTTGTTTATGACTGTGTTATCGAGTGGCGGTGTCGCATGAGACGTTCGTGGAAAAAATATAAAAGAAAATGTTCGCCGGACAGGGTGTTAATAAATTGATAGAGTGCCTATATTTGATTACAGCTTTGAATTCTCTGGTGTGTATATGTGTAATGAGAGCGTGGTACCCTACTAATCTTAGTTGGGGTCTTTCCCTTAGTCTATTTAGTTTTCTAAGAATAAATGATATTATTAATTAATTGGGAGTTTAGGATCGACGAGTAACGGTGACTGTGCTGGTATATTATCGACTGTTGAGAAGTTTGAGATACCGGCCGGACACCCTGTGTCGACTCCGGTATTACCGGCTAGGACGTAACATTTTTATTACAGGTGTTGATTGCTATTCAATTTTATGCTCAAGGCAACTATCAAAGAAGCGTTGGCAATCAATTTCATTTCAATGTTAGTCAGACAAAAACAAGCTGTTGCCTCCATGCTGTAACTGAAGCAATAAATCAACGCTTGCTACGTAGATGGGTCAAATTTCCGATGACTAACGAAGATCGACAGCAAGCGAGAGAAAAATTTTTAACTGCTCCACAGCCATTTCATGGTGCAATCGGTTCTATAGATTGCACTTTCATTCACATTCTCACACCTTCTGAGCATGAAGAAGCATTCGTGAATCATCACGGTCGCCATTCTTTGAACGTTCAAGCGGTAAGTAGATAGGCGTAACAGTCTGTGGTGAGTGTATAAGGGATTTCTACACCCATGAGCGATACATTCGATCCATCAAATATGAAGATTTCGTAAAATATATGTGTATGTTACGTACCAAGTCCAAAATTGTACATGTCAGAAATTGTACAGCGATTTTTATACAAAGCGCGATACGTATGAGCCGTTTTAAACAGAGTGCAAATTCACACCTTGGTACAACAACTTTCTACATGTTGCGAACTGTACGAAAATTGTTGCGCCAAGTCCGATTATTTGCACTCTGTACAAAACGGCTCGCACGTCTCGGGGTTTGTACAAAAACCGCTCTACGATCTCCGACATATGCAATTTTCTACTTTGTACGTAACACATATGAGGTATTCCATCTCAAGTATACGAACCCGTGACCTCGACGCTCTCGTATTTGTCCCATTATTTTTTGAAATGATTGCTTTAAGCCTAAAAGACATCCTCACATTTTTTCAATTTTTCCAAACAGGTCTTATGTAAAATAAATTTGTTTACGAAAAAATCGCCATGCTGTAAAAATCTGAAATAATTCCAAAAAATCCGTGATTATACGTAGAACATTTTAAGTTGTCACCTGTAGTAGGCAAATTAATTCCGAGCTTTCTGCGTTAGCTTGCTAGTAAGTTTATGTTCAACTGTTACATTACCGACTGATTATATTTTAGATTGTTGACCCAGATTTGAAGCTGCTCAACATCAATGCTCGGTATCCAGGTGCACGAAATGATGCATATATCTGGAGTACGTCACCAATCCGCCGAGCTATGGAATTTCATTACGATCGAGGAGAACGTAAAACTTGGCTTATTGGTGGGTGTGGTAATGTAATAGTATATTGTGTATCAAGGGCGTAAAGTAAGATTCTTAGAGCGAGTGTGGAGGTTGCAGTACGAGTGAAGGCGAGCTAGCACGAGCCGAAGGTGAGTGCGTCTACAAGCCGAAGTCGAGTGCGTTTGCGAGCCGAAGACGAGTAGTGCAACCACACGAGGTCAAAAAGTCCACTCAGCCCTTGGTGCACATCATATTTTTTGTAACACATGCGCGATTTCGCGTTTTTTAGATCTATGAAGCAGCCTACATATACGTGTATATATATATATAGATATACATTTCTGTAAACAAATAACCCAAACATATATCTCAAACAAAAATAACCTAAATTTTCTAAAAGCGGGTCAAATAAGGGTCACTTTAGGCCCGCTTAATAGGTCCAAAAAACGCAGAAATCGTGCATGTGCTACAAAAAGATATTTGTCCTTTAAGTTATAGCAAAGATACATAATTGGCATTATCAATACAAATGGCATTCCATACATATTGATAAAATATTCTATAATTTTTCGTTTTTATCAGGTGACGCTGGGTACCCTTTGGAACCATGGCTCATGACACCCTTGGCTAATTTTCCTGAAAATACTCGACAATTCCAGTATACGGAGCAGCTTTGTAAGGCAAGGAACGTTGTTGAACGTTTCTTTGGCGTCTTCAAATCTGTATGGAGATGTCTTTCTTATCAGCGTGTGCTAATGTACAAACCGGCATTTGCTGCAAAAATAGTTACTGCATGTGCAGTACTGCACAATATGAGAATTCATCATCGTTTGAATGATGAAGAATACCCCGCGCCAATAGCTGCTGATGGTCGTCAAAGCGAAAATGTTGATCCCATGGATATCGATGATGAATTAGTACAAAGAGGCCCACGAGTTGTAGCTCGGAGAATACAACGACAAATCATGAGAGAGAGGTTTCCCAACTACCGTGATGCCGAAAGTGAAGGAAATTAACTACGAGTACCGTTTATAAAAAATATAACCTGATTTTATAAAAAATAAAATGTATTTTTGGTGAAATAAACTATTTTTAAATATAGGAACATGAACAAGTTATCTTAATTCTTAAATATAATAATCTTTATCTATAATAAAATATCAATCTTTTTTCAAATGTTGCACACAATCCGAATCATGAGCTTCGACGAACGTACGGAGAATCTCGTTTCTTTCTTTGTTGTTGTTCGCCATTTGTTGCATGGATTTTGCAAACATCTGCATAAAGAACATTTTTCAAATTTCATTTCAATGTCGAATTTATTATAAAAAGTTGTGTATAAGGCAGGGTGAACATTTAAATGAATTTCGGCAATAATTACCGCCATGCATGATATTTGTCGCTCAGCTAGAATCGCAAAATCCTCTCGTGCATTTATCATCTGCGTGCCTAACCTTTCGCGACCTTGAGGAAATAACCAACATTACACATATGTTTTTGTATATTGTAACGGACCAATGAATAATTATTTTCTCATGCTTACAGGACTTTGTGGCTCGTTGTGCCTTTCTTTGTTCAGTTGAATTTTGTAAGCCGCTAGGACCGGGTTCCGATGATTGTTGCAAGTGGCAATGTTTTTGTCACATTTTTCAAAATCGCAGAGCTTTCCCCTGTAAACGGCTGCATAATGTCAATCGCTTCCAGCATTTTAAAATCTGAAAGAAAACGATATATAAAGTACAGTAAATTTTAACGTGTCATACGACACGGGATTAAGAGAGGCGCGTCAGCTAAGTATAGGTTATTTTGCATGTCAAATTTTGTTCTCTATAATATTTTAGCAAATATGATAAATTTCTTTTGTATTAGTATTTTCAATAGCAAAATTTTCAAGAGGTGACTGAATTCATCCGGTCAACAGATTTTCGTATTCACTGAACTGTATTGAACTTTTCCATTCTGCGCATGATGCAAAACAAACAATTGGATGGCTTCGCGAAGATTTATTTTCTTTGTAACATACAGTACCGAACATAAAAAAGAACGCACCGTAGTATTACTTTTGTACGTACCGGTGCATGCTTTTTTTTGTACCGTACTATAATTCCTCATCAGTCGAAGTAGAATTTTGTTTCAAGGTTCCAAAACTTTATCTATTGCCATTCTTGTAAAATTTTGAGATTAAAAAACTTTCAATTTATACATAAATAGCAATAATTAAAATTTGTGGGCCTTAAAAAAAATCTTCGGTTGATCCGGAGAAGAAAAATTGTGATACAATAAAATAAGACTTTGCAAAGCATATACTATCCAGCGGTTTGTTCTGCATCATGCACAGAATGGAAAAGTACAAACTTAGTGCAGTTCAGCGTACACGGAAATCTATCGACTGGATGGGTTCAGTCACCCCTTGAAAAATTTGCTATAGAAGACCCCAATACAAAGGAAATTTATCATATTTACCAAAAGATTTTAAAGAACAATATTTGACATACAAAATTATCTATATTTGGCGTACGTAATACAATGGCATATTGAGAAAAAGTCACTTACCAGTATAATCGATGGCATTGATTTTGATCGCGCGCGCCCTTCGATTAGCGCGGAATCACACTTAATATTATTTTTTATTTGCCGGTTCAGCGAATCGTGTTCACAGCGCGGGAAAGGTTTTTATCAAATAAAACTCGCGGGACACAGTTTGATTTGGGTTTTTGTTGCTTTATTAAAAATAACGCGAACGGGAATCACCCGGAACGCGAAGAGAAAAAAAAACGACTAAAGCCAAAGAGACAGACGGACGGGAAGGCCAAGTGGCTAGCCGACGCGCTATACTGTAGATACTTCCAGTACGGTATCACTGTGAAGACTAACTTTATTCAAGACCGTACAAGAATTTGGGAATTCGCGCGGATAGAAGAAGGTGAGCGGGTATCGCAAACGCGAGTCGTATGTTTGATGTTTTTCGAGATGCTTTGTTGACAGTTGGTCAACGCGTGAGAAGGGGAGCGAAATACGGGCGCTATACTTAAAGTACGGTGTACCAATTATTTCGCGAATACAGGTTATATAAAATCTGAACAGATTTCGTGGCTGTCCCGCACTGTTAATGGACTCCCATTGACATTTAAAATCTCTTCATCTCCGTCTGCGAGTAATTGCACGGCGTTCGACTGGAATCATTTGTCCAAGAAGCAAATCACGTGCTATTATTTATTTGGTAACTTTGAATTTTTTACTTTATCAATGCGAAAAAATTTATTACCTGCTCTTCTGGGAAGGCATCAAGAGCCTCTACTCCTTCTATATAGTCGAAGCCCATGAGCCCCAAAATTTTGTCCTCACGCTCCGTAAGTTTTGTTGGCGGACCCCCAACATTCCCTGTTGCCGACCGATAAGCTCGTATCTTCGCCACTTTCTGGGAAACAATTGTTTTATTGTCGCGCCATGTCTACAAAGAAATTTGAAACAAATAATGGAGAATTACGAAAATATCTTGAGGTGAAATAACTAAAATATAACATACGCATCTCACAAATTATTTTTATAGGTATAATAACGCTAATAAACTTATTGCTTTCCACGACTTAATGTTTTTGGTCTGGCCATCTTTTCCCATTCTATTCAATTCTGCAGCAAGGTTTTCCCATGACGCCGCTAAATCAGCCCTCCCATGTAGGGATTAAAATTTTCCCGTTGCAACATGCGGATATTGAATAAAATAATCCACCATGAAATCAATTTAGGCAGACGTCGCCTTTGCCTGCCTTTTTTTTAAAGCGCACATTTTTTCTTTCTGTAAAAGAAAAACCACTAAATTAACTAATTTCCTTCAAATAAACAAATAGATGTAAGCTACAGGCTGACATGAGCATGCATCATAACCTTTAATTTTATTTCACCTATCATAACACATAAGAATGGGCATATGCGTAAAGTTTCTTTATTATAATAGAAAAGCAGTTTGGAATTTATTTTGTTCTTTCATTGCAACTGTATATACTTACTGCAATAAAGAAGACATCGTGAATAAAGATTAGAGTTCGTTGAAGCACACAAGACAAGACACAAGATAGCGGAGAAACAAAAAATGTCATGATGTACCCGCGCATTTGGTGAATAACGAGAAATTCAAATTAAATTACTAACGATTCTTAGTAAGTTTCCATACTTTTGGTGTTTTTTACCACTGATTTTATACCAACCCACGAAACATTCCACCAAGTCACCTTGTATACGTCACTTCCTTTGTCGTTACGAACATAACGAAAACTCTACATAACGACGTTTCGTTATCGTGTTCTGTAACGTCGAAGCATCGCTATTCGGAGTTACAAAATCATACCGTCGTTATGGGATTGTCGTTACACGCGGCAAAAGTCATTATCGTTACCATAACGTTCCGAATCGTTATATCCACAACGAGTTACGAAATCATGCCACAGCTGAGATCGTTGTAGCGGGCATTCCGGAAGGTATGACTGAATCTCCGCGCAGCTTAGTACAAAAGGTTTTTACGGCGCTAGGGGTGGGTGACCTGTTTTGTCATGTCATGGATGCCCGAGTTATGGTCCACAAAATTCGTGAAGCTACCCAAACCCTGAACGCGGGGTTTGTACTCAATTCTACGCGTCGCTCCTTCTCCATTGCTGTGTCGGTCACTTCGGAAGCGGTCATGGATGCTATAATTAGAGCCAAGAAAACGAAGCGGGACCTCACGATCAGCGAGGTCTTTAATACCAGCTCTATGGGCAAGATCTTTGTCAATGAGCTCTTGTCATCGGAGAGTTATAGGCTGTTGCCAGTAACGAAAGCGCGTGCGGCTGACGCGGGTTACAAGTATGTCTGGATTCGAAACTCTTCTATCTATGTTAGAAAGGACAACGGGGGACCTTTGATCTCGGTTTGTTCAGAAGATGACCTGTCTAACCTGATCTGACCATCCACATCATTGGTAGCGGCATCGAGCTTCACTGGCAGTGTGCCGATACTGACCTGCGTGTTCCCAATGTGATATTGAGCGGGACCTGCGTGTTCCCAATGTGATATTGAGCAGGGAGCAGGAACTCAGGTCTCAAACCACCTATCTATAGTTCATTTGAATACAAATTCTCTTCCAGGGCATATTGACCTTGTCCGTATCTACTTTGAGGAACACCCGTACCACATAACCTCCGTATCTGAAACATGGCTTCGCCCTTGCATCCATGATAACCTTGTGGACCTCGATGACTTTTTCTTAGTACGTAATGATCGTGTTGGAAAGGGCGGTGGTGGGGTCGCCTGTTACATCAGGAAGTCGTTGACTGCAAAGGTGCTTGACACCTCTCTTAGTCTTTTTTCTAATGCGCTGGAATACATCATGCTCCAGATTGATTTACTATTA
Source organism: Netelia fuscicornis (assembly GCA_946811545.1). NCBI lineage: Eukaryota > Metazoa > Arthropoda > Insecta > Hymenoptera > Ichneumonidae > Netelia > Netelia fuscicornis. The sequence continues at coordinate 36,000,112 of OX328011.1, read as the reverse complement.
TTATTACTACACAGCTAATTCTATTGGTGCATATCATGCATTACTGTTATTGTTATTGTTCATATTACAATGACTATTGTCACCATCACTGTTTGCTACATTTATTTTTATTGATTTATTTTATTTTTGTTAATAGTGTCTTATGGACGACTATTGTTACTACTACTGTTTAGCCACATTTATTCTTATTGATTTATTTTATTTTTGTTAATAGTGTCTTATTGATTTATTTTTGTTAATAGTGTTGAATCACATTTATGGTGTAAATCGCGCGACTGTAAATTGTATATTTGCCAATGTACGTATTTGCGGTTTGTGCATTTACGCTACTGTCTTTTTGCCTCATAGCTCGATAGGGCATAATAAATCATCATCATCATCATCATTTTTCATTCCCTTCAACGCTTTTTCCACCTCCATCTTCCTGGAATCCTCATAAAATTCACTTTTCGCTATTTCGTCTTCCCCCATTTTCCCCTTTCCTTCCCTTCCACCCTTTTCCGATTCCTCCTCTCCCCCTTTCCCTCTCGCATCCTCCCCCTCATTCAGCAACCCCTCAAAATGCTCCTTCCATCCTTTGCTCGTTATTGCACTATCTATCTGCCTCCGCCTTTTACCTCTGAACCTATTAATCGCACTCCACCACCCCGTCATATCTTTTGCCTTCCCCACCTTCTTCCATATGTTGTACCTCCACTCGGCCTTTGCTTCCTTACACTCTCTCCTTAGCTTTCTCCTTTCTTCCACCAGTTCTCGCTTATCACTTACCCTTCTTTCTCTTACAAAGATTTTTAACTTCTCCCATACTAATCGCCTCTGTATTTTACATCTATCGCTGAACCACCTAGGCAGTTCTCTCCGCCTCTTTCTTCTTTTACCTCTTTTCCTCATCCCTGCGTTCCCAGCCGCCGTCAGTATTTTTTCTTTGACCCTCTCCCGCCCTTGCCACCCTTTTCCTTTCGCACTTTCCTTTCGTATTTCTTCCGCAAACTTCTCCGAATTCTCTTCATTCCAGATCAGTCTTATTCCTTCCTGTCTCCCTTCCTTCTCCTCCCCTCCCCTTTCCCTTTTTCCCTTTTGATTTCTTCCGTCGCGAAGACTATTGGTAGGTGATCAGACTCCATTCTCTCTTATTTCCATCCATTTTATCTCTTCCCCCCCCCCCCCTGTCCAGTGCTATTACATAGTCAATCACTGTACCGCAGCACTCCCCCCCCCCCCCCCCAAAGGTTATCCCACCTTCTCTATCTCCTTTAGTTCTCCCGTTCATCACCTTCAATCTCATATCTTCGCAAAAGCGCAACAATCTTCTTCCCTCCGCATTTATCACTTCATCCCGTGACCTTCTTCTTTCTTTTTCGTCTTCCTCTCCCCCTCCCTCATTCACTGCCTGGTCCCCTCCAATCCGTGCATTAAAATCCTCAGTAATCAACGCTCTCTTTCTTTCTCGCCTCCTCCATTATTCTCCCTGCCAACTCTTTCTCTATTTTTCTCATCTCGACATTATTATACACTGTAATAATTGCAGTTCTTTTCCTCATATCGTCGTTACTCACTGCTAGCCAAAATTCCCACTCCTTTATTTCCCACTCTTTCTCATGCTCCAGTCTTATACCCACCGCCTGTCCTCCCTTTGCTCTTCCCTTCCTTACTTGTTTATCCTTAACTGCTGCTTTAAAACCCCACCTGAATTTCTTACTCATATACTCCTCCACTTTTCCCTCATCCTTTTTCTCTACCGACGTCTCCTGCAAGATAACCATGTCCGCCTCTTCCAAAAACTCCCACGCATCTCCAATTTTGTATATTCCCGCAACGTTCCACACTATTATTTTAAATTCAGTTCCCTCTCCTTTCCCCGGGCTGGTCACATTCTTCTGTTCTGCTTCACTCTGCGTCGTTTCTCTTCTCTCTTCTTTCCCCTCGATTTCGGTCCTCATCCTGTACGGCAACCCCTTCTCTCCGTCCGAAAGGGCTGCAGCCATTTCTGCTCCATCCTCAGTCTTTCAATGTCCCCTCTCCTCTCGCTCCATCCCCACCATTCTCCTTCTAGCCATATCTTCATATATTTCGTCTCGGCCTGCCTCCCGTATCTCCTTCCATGCTCCGCCACGGCCCATAGCCACCTCTGTACCTCGACCTGCCTTCATGTTAAATCGTCGTCGATCCACAGCCCTGTGCCCCTTAAGTCCCTTCTTTTCTGCAGTGTCTCCATTTTTTCACTCCAGTTTTTGAATTTTAGGACCACTACCCCTCCTCTCTCATGCCTTGTTGTTGCCTGTTTTCTTATTTCCTGCCTTAATTTTTCTTCTATCAACCTCACGGCTCCACCCTTCTTCATCCCCTCCCACTCCTTTGCCTTAATTTGGACGTTATTCCGACGGTTCTCCCTTCTACTTCTTTCCACTCCTGCTCATTCAGCGCCATCGGCTTTCCCTTCAGAATTTTCCATTGATTCTCCGCCTCATCGTCCTTCGTTCTGTTATTGTTCCCATCTATTTCCTCTGTCCTTCCTCTCTCTCCTCTCGCTATTCTCCAGTCAGATTTTTCCTTGTCACGCCCTCCATTCTCCTCCTCGTGTTTTACACCTTCTGCGCCACGTCCTGCTGACGCTCCATTTCCGTGTCTTCATTGCTTTTCTGCTAGTGACCTTGACCCCACCAGCGCTCTCTCCTCTCGCCTGCTCGCCTTCAATTTCAACCTGCTCCTCTTCTCATCCGCCCTTTCTTTTTCCTCCCTCCTCAGCTCCATCCTGAAGATTGTGTCTAGCAGCTGCCGTCTCTCCTCCCTCCACTCCCTCCTCTCCTTTTCTGCCTCCTTTTCTTTCTCTCATTTCCTTTATTGTGCTTTTATACTCCTCCATTTGCTTCCATGTTTTTTTGCACTCCTCGCACTTGTCTACCCCCCTCAGCTTCACATTCCTCTTTTATTTTATTTATTTCTCCCCACCACCAGTCCTTCAGTCGCCTTTCCGATCCTTCTAAACTATTCTTCATCACCCTTCTCATCCTCATCTCAGCTTCGTGTATTCCTCTCATCCACGTGTATACTTTCCCTGGATTATTCTGCTGCTCCGTCTCCAGCATACCTTCCCCCCTCCACTCCGCTTTCATCCTCCTTGTCCCCTTCTTCTTTCTCATCTTCTTCCTCGCTATTCCCCTCTTCGATCCCTTCGTCTTTATTTCCTTCTCCATTCTTACTCTTCTTTTCCGGTGGCGACTGCGTTACGCTTCTCCCGCCCGGTGATCCGATCACGCCAAAAAACTCTCTCACGTCCCTGTTCGTATCCTTCTTCTTCGGACGCCCTCTCTTTCTTATCGTCATCCCTCTGTCTTCGCGTTCTTCCTTATCGGTCACTCCGTCCACCTGCCCTACCTTACCCTCCGATTCAGCCACGCAGTTCCATCTTATGCCGCGGCGCTTGTGTACTGCTTCGCTCGCCCGGCTTCCGTGCTCCCCGCCTCCTCGCCTCACCTCATCACCGTCGCTCGTAACCACCTTTGCACCGGCTCTAACTTTATCTCCTTCCACCTCACTTATCTCACCTCCTTTCACAATTCCTATTATCACCACTGCTTCCTTTTCACTTCCTCTTTCCTTCTTCCGCACCTCTTGCTTTCTTTGATTCTTTATTTCGCCAAAATCTGCTATGCAGAGTCGCGGTTTACACAGCACGTGCTGTCCTACTCAACTTCCCAACGGAACCTGAAAATGCAAATATTTGTTATAAAATAAAGTCATATTTTATTAATACAACTAAAACTCTGTGCATTTTAGACAAATCGGTCAATTATATTGTTATGGCCTAGCTAGGAACTATAGGCAAGGATTCTTTCGTTCTCTAGCCTCGTCCTCCGGGATGTTCAACCGATCGGTGGAGCCAGTCACAGCGCCCTTTTGTTCATCTTGTGCATCACGGAAGTTGGCAAATCTTTCTCGCATAATGTTTTGATGTATTCACTGAGCCACTGTGCGTAGTCCTCGTTGGTTTACTTCTTGGTCTGATATCGGATTAACATTATCTTGATCGTGATGAAGAGCACCTCTTGCTGCTGGTTCTTCGCCACCTTCATTACCCAATCGCAGTTGAATTCTCATATTGTGCAATACTGCACACGTATTTACGATCGGCGCTGTAAATGCTGGCTCGTACATTAAAACCCGCTGGGTACGATAAACACCTCCAAACAGACTTAAACAGGCCAAAAAATCGTTCGACAACGTTTCTTGCCTTGCACAATTGTTCCGTATATTCATATTGTCGCGTGCCTTCGGGAAAATTTCGCAAATGAGATATAAGCCAAGGTTCACCTGGGTATCCAGTGTCACCTAATGCAAAATGTATCGATTTTTGAAAATACGGTATATATATATTCTATGTACGAATCATATGCTACATATCCTATGTAAGATTCGCTCTCTATGGAGTAAGAAAAATGTACCGTTTATGATTACGCTTGATCAGGTTTTAACAAAGCATAGTCGTTAAAAATAATTTTTCGGTATTTTCAAGTACGTTAATGTATTTAGTATACAGATTGAGACAACATAAACTATAATTATTTACAGTAGACCTTGTTATTTTTATCCTTTTTATTTTTTGAATATTTACAACATGTGAGTAGAATCCGAGTTTTTTTTATCTACTCTCTTATTAGAATAAATTGCAACTCACTGATTAGCCAAGTACTTCGTTCTCCGCGGTTATAGTAAAATTCCATGGCTCGAGTAGGCGGTACGCTCCAAACGTACGTATCATTTCGTGCACCTGAATACCGTGGGTTTATATTCAATATCTTAAGATCAGGGTTATCAATCTGAAACACAAATACAACACTGAAAAACTTGACCACAAATATTACATTGGTGATATGTACAATATTTACTCGCTAAGGATTTTCCAGATAATCATATTTTTTTTAATTTGCCAGGAATACTTCAATTCAGCAATGTGCGAAACGACATAAAAATTCGACGGTAAGTTATAAAAAATGTTCATCCGAAGATGATACACTATACGGCATTTTATTATAATTGTAGGTATTATTTTTCTTAAACCCTACAGGCAGTGTGAGCGAGTGGAAATTTGGAAGGATGTAAATGATTCACAAGTCTTTTATATGAAATATATATATATTCACTTTTCTTTACACGTCTTTATAGGTATCGACTACTTCTGTCGTCACTGAGCGTCTTTTTACAACTGACTCTACTGGGCCTCAGCCTTGTATATATATATAAACACGCGTGCTCTCGAACGCTCTGGAGTTACTCGAATATTCTCGAACGCATCACTCTACACGGTTCTTGACTGTTCTCGCTCTTTCTGCGCGTCCATGGTTGACCTTTCTCTGTCTCTCTCTAAACAGAGCGGCGTCGCACGCTCGGCGATAGACTACCGTATTTGGGATCCTACATAATATAATTTTTAATTTCAAATTCTCGTTTTCAAGTTTTCTTACTGTTCGAGCGAGGATCTGGTGTTTCGGGGAAAGGACGATAATGTGACGAAACGAAAACACCCTGCGTTCGCTTCACAACTGTTGTTGCTCGTGATACGTTTATTGGTCAATTAACCTGTCGGCGTCGACACTTTACAACCGTCGTCTCCGTGCTCTCGTGAGCACAACACCTTAATCTACGTACTTGAGCGAGTCAATAGCGAGCCGAGCACGAATTACACTTTGATCAAGCCTAAACGATAGCCAAGTCCACAGAGATCAATCATATACAACTAAAGCGCACGTCAGTACACAAGAATAACTTCACTCAAAATTCGCGTGTTCACCGTTACTGAGAAAATTAGCTAATGGCCGGGAAGCCGGTTCCGGCGTGACACCATGCGAGCCGGTCCTTCTGGAGGGGGAAGTGGCGCTCGCATCGATTGACGCTATCGAATGTATCGATAGCTGCGACCTCCCCGCGCGGTAAATTCGAAGGTCTCGATGTCGCCGAAACACTTACCATTTTGTTAAATTTGTAATTATAAAATTTTAAAAAATGGTAAAATTATAGGCAATTATTTGAAAAAAAAATGGAAATATCAACAATCTGGTAAAATATTTCTACTCGTTATACTTACTGCTTGCAGTAAGATATTACAATACGTTTTGTATTTAAAAATAGTCATCAACAAGCGAGATATGAGTGATTCCGTTAATATCAAAAAGAAAAAAGATATTTTGCAGCGATACCAAACTTTCGGGCATGGATCATCGGAAACAGAAAATGTTAAAGGCGTTCGATCATATCTCGCTTCTTAATGATTATTTTGCAATACAGGAAATACTGGAATGTCCCAAACCGTGTACCCATTGGATAAAGAAATATTTATTACAAAATATTTAAAAATGACCGCAGAAAAAATTGTTAACGAACACCTTATTTGAGTACCATCTGACTGCAAGTAATTTCTTAAGGTGCGAAAATGCAATATTTTCAAGGTTACCTTAATTTCTGGGCTTAAACCAATTATTCGCTCACTCTTTAAGTTGGCTCGCAATAAATTGACAAGATGCATTATAGCATCTTGAGGCAGGCGAAAAAGGTTTATGAATTCTTGTCGTGGAAGGTCGAAAGGATTCTGATAATCTCTTAGCATCTTGTTTCGACACGGCGTTCAAGTCGACGTACCCTTTCTTCCAGAAAGTTCAATTCACAAATAAGGTATTTAAGAGCCATGGTCCTAAATTGCAAACAACTCTAGTTATATTTATTAATAAAAATACGAAATAAATAAACGACGTAATTATAATGCTACTTGATGATAGTTACTTAAAAAAGAAATTAGTTATTCTATATAAACAACTGTATGATTTGTCTTTGGAACAATATTAAAATATAGATTAGGTTCATTTTTTATAGAACATTAAAAAAATTTATTACAAGTTTTTCTGAAATAATTTTTTATAAGATAATTCTTAATTAATACGAAGTCGAACTTACCTGTTATTTCGAACGTAGAAATTATGTGTCACTTTTTTGAGCACATATCAAAGGTTAGTAATTTACGAGGCGCTGTCAAAATGGTTGTTATTGCATATCGAGGGGGTCGCCAAGCCTCGCTATCCGTAGCAACACGTTACCACATTTCGGTATCGATAACGGACAAATTTCGCTAATCGTAATGTACAAAATCGCAATTGTCGTTATACCAGCGTCTCGGTAAATAACAAAACAAAACTTGTCATTATGAGCTCATAATGACAGCATAAAGAGTTATAGAATCGTGCTAGTGACGTCGAAACATCGCTATTCGTAGTTACAGAATCGTACCGTCGTTATAGGAGTGTCGTTATACGTAGCGAAATTCGTTATCGTTAAAATAGCGTTCAGAATCGTTATTTTCATAACGAGTTACAGAATCGAGCTACGCAGCTCGATTCTGTAACTCGTTGTGCTGTCGTTATGAGCTCATATCGACAAGTTTCGTTTCGTTATTTACCGAAACGCTATTATAACGACGACTGCGATTTTGTACACTACGTTTAGCGAGTTGTGTTGTTGCCCATAGCGAAATACATCGGTAAGGTGTTGCTACGGATAACGAGGCTTGGCGACCCCCTCGATATAACATAACAACTATTGTGACAACGCCTCGAAAATTACTAACCTTCGATAGGTGCTAAAAAAAGTGAGAAAAAATTACGATATCCGTAATAACAAGTAAGTTTGACTTCGTATTAATTTACAATTATCCTATAAAAATTTATTTTGGAAAAACTTTTTTAAATAGCTATCATCAAGTAGTATTATAATAACCGCTTTTATTTATTGCGTATTTTTATTAAGAAGTATAAGAGTTGTTTACAATCTAGGAACATGGCTCTTAAATATATTATTTGGGAGTTGAATTTTCTGGAGGAAAGAATACGTCGACTCGAACGCCGTATTGAAACGAGGAGGCTGAGAGATGCCCAAAATCCTTTCGAACTTCCACGAGAAGAATTCATAAATCTTTTTTGGTTGCCTCAAGATGCTGTAATGCATCTTGTAAATATATTGCGCGCCGATTTACAAAGCGAGCGAATAATTGGATTAAGCCCGGAAATTAAGGTAACCTTGAAAATATTGCAATTTCTCGCCTTAAGGGGTTAATCGCATTTAGATTGTACTCAAACAAGTTGTTCGTTAACAATTTTTTCTGAGGTCATTTTAAAATATTTTGTAATCGATATTTCTTTATTCAATAAGTATACCGTTTGAGATATTACAGTATTTTCTATATTGAAAAATAATCATTAACAAGCGAGATATGAGCGAACCCCTTCGACTTTTTAGGTTTCCGATGATCCTGACCGGAAAATTTTGAATCCCCACAAAATATCTCTTTTCTTTCGGATGTTAAGGGAATCGCTCATATCTTGCTTGTCAATAAATATTTTTTAACACAAAAAATATTGTAATGTCTCAAAATGTATACTAATTGGATGAACAAATATTGATAACAAAATATTTAAATAAGACTTCATAAAAAAGCACGTTGTTTAAGTACCATCTGACTGAGGGTAACGCTTAAAGGTATCGTGTCATTGATTACACTTTCTGACCATCAACTTTTCAATGATAAAATGTATTTCACAGGTACTGGTCGCTATACGGTTTTACGCGCAAGGTTCTTATCAACGGAGTGTCGGGAACCAACAGCAATTTAATAGAAGCCAACCATCAACAAGTCGTTGCCTGCATGCAGTGACGGAAGCAATCAATCGGCGCTTGCTCCGTCAATGGAAAAAGTTTCCGATGACTGCCATCGATCGACAGCGAGCCAAAGAAAAATTCGCAACTGCTCCGCAGCCATTTCATGGCACTATGAGCGCAATTGACTGTACATTGGTACACATAATTGCCCCATCATAACACGAGGAGGCATTCCTCAATCATCATGGGTGCCATTCTTTGAATGTGCAAGCAGTAAGTATAACTATTAGAAATATTTGACCATATTGTTGTCAAATATTTCCTTTTTTTTCAAATAATTGCTTATAATTTTACCATTTTTTCTTTGAAATCTTATAATCAGAAATTTAAAAAAATTGGTACAAAACTTGAAAACGATAATTTTTAATTTGAAGTGAAATTATAAGAAAATACCGTACAGAGTATCATCTTCTGATAAAGTTTTTTTTATAATTTACCGTCGAATTTTTATGTTGTTTCGCACATTGCTGAATTGAAGTATTCCTGAAAATTTTCAAAAAATATGATTATCTCGAAAATTCTTAGCGAGTATATATTATACATATCAGTCATGTAATATTTACAGTCAACATTTTCAGTATCATATGTGTTTCAGATTGGTGACCCTGATCTTAATACATTAAATATAAACCCGCGGTATCCAGGAGCACGAAATGATGCGTACGTTTCGAGCGTATCGCCTATTCGAAGAGCCACGGAATTTCACAATAACCGAGGAGAACGAAATAGTTGGCTAATCGCTCAGTTGCAATTTACTCTAATAAGAGAATAAATTGCGTAGGTAAAACAAGCGAGTAATTGAGTAGATAAAAAAAACTCGGATTCTACTCAAACGCTGTGAATATTTAAAAAATAAAATTGATAAAAATAACAAGTGCTACTGTAAATAATTATAGTTGGTGTTGCCTCAATCTGTATACTACATTAACCCCCTTGAAAATGAGTAAATTATTATAGTAAATTATTTTTAACGAGTGCGCTTGGTTAAAACCTGAAACGCAGTCATTAATACAAAATTTCTTTTCTTTCCAATTGCGTTTACGTTGCTTACAGATGTGTGTTACAATTACGTATAATAATTGATAAGCGCAGTTGAACTAAAAAAATGTTATCTTTTTGACTGTGCCTAGGATTTTGGCCAAGCGTAATCATAAACCGTACATTTTTCTTACCGCATAGAGTGCGAAGCTTACATAGGATATGTAGCATAGGATATGTACCATAGGACATGTACATAGGACATACATTTACCGCATTTTCAAAAATAGATACATTTTGCATTAGGTGATGCTGGATACCCACTGGAACCTTGGCTTCTAACTCATTTGCCAAATTTTCCCGAAGGCACGCGACAACATCAATATACAGAACAATTGTGCAAGGCAAGAAAAGTTGTCGAACGATTTTTTGGCCTGTGTAATCTGTTTGGAGGTGTTTGTCGTACCAGCGGGTTTTAATGTACCAGCCAGCATTTGCTGCGAAGATTGTAAATGCCTGTGCAGTACTGCACAATATGAGAATTCAAATGCGATTGGGTAATGAAGGTGGCGATCAATTAGCAGCAAGAGGTGCTCTTCATCACGATCAGGATAATGTTGATCCGATACATCCAAACCAAGAAGTAAATCAACGAGGACTACGCACAGTGGCTCAGCGAATATAGGAAAACATTATGCGAGAAAGATTTGCCAACTTCCGTGATGCACACGATGATTGAAGAATGCCTCCTCGTATTGTGATTGGGCAACTATGCATAGAAATGTACAATTAATTAGACCCACAGTACCATGAAATGGCTGCGAAGCAATTGCGAATTTTTCTTTGGCTCGCTGTCGATCGATGGCAGACATCGGAAACTTTACCCATGGACGAAGCAAACGCCGATTGATTTCTTCCGTGACTGCATGCAGGCAACGACTTATTGATGGTTGGCTTATATTAAATTGTTGTTGGTTCCCAACAGTCAGTTGATAACAACCTTTCGCGTCAAACCGTGCGGCGAACACTACCTGTGAAAAATTTTTTATTTCTACCTAATTTTGTTCTCCCTCGATTTCGCTCTGTTCAGTCGTCCTCCGGGACGTTAAACTGATCGGCGAGTCCAGTCGCAGCGTCCTGGGTTTGCGCGTCATGTTCGAACCCGACATCGTTCGTCATCAAGCACAAGATGAACTAAAGGGCGCTGCGACTGGCTCCGCCGATCGGTTCAACATCCCAGAGGACGAGGTTACAAAGCGAAAGAATCCTTGCCTATAGTTCCTAGTTAGCCCATAATAATATAATTGACCGATTTGTTTAAAATGCACAGAATTTCAGTTGTATTAATAAAATATGACTTTATTTTATAACAAATATTTGCATTTTCATATTTTGAAAATAGGAGACGTCAAAGTTTTTAAACACTTCATCGCAAATTTTCATGGCCCATTGGAACGCTCAACATCGTTTATCCTGCTGGAACGAAGAATAATGTCGGGATTATATACTATTTGCTTGAGAGTTTCACTGTGTTGAATCGAGTATTCTCGTCCGGGTTACTGATTAAAAATTAACAAATAAAAGCATTTTTTAAATAATATAAAGCAACATTAACAATTATGATTTTACAGTTACCTCTATTTTTTTGAATGCTCCATGCAATCTTGGATTGTCGCTGCCAATTTTTCGAGCACTGTATCTCGGGATTTTTGTAATTCAACGAGAGTTCTCGAAATCTCGTTCCTTTCTCTCTCATTCTCTGCCATTTTGCTCATTGATTTTGCAAACATCTGCGCAAGAAATTTTTTTAATTTAATTTCGTCGTAGAGTTAATTGTACAAAGTGCAATGTGCACGATGAAGACACATCTGAAAGAAATTTTGATAATAAATACCTCCATGCATGTAATTTGGCGCTCAGCTAGTATTGCAAAATCATTACGCGCATTGCCCATTTGTACGCTCAACCTTTCGCGACCTGAAAGATGAAACCAATATTTCATACATGCTTTTGTATTTTGTAAATAAGAAATGAGTAACGATTTGCTCATACTTATTTTCTTTTCTTACTCTCCGAGCTTTTATATTAGGGGTTGACCGAGGCGCGCCACTTGGGCCAGCTGACCAAGTTTGGTTCGGCGGCGATATTTCGTCCTCGTGTCGGCTCTCGAGGATCACCATCGAACTTTCCTCCAATGGGTCGATCCCATTAAAGTCTTCGAGTATATCTATGTTAAAGAAACAAAAGTTAATTTTCGCGATGTGACGCGTTATTAATAATTAATTAATAAGTAACGACTGACATATTTAGAAACAGTTACTTACTAACATTGTCGATGGCACTGATTTGTGGACTGTCTCGCAGTGTTAAATTGCCGCTATCGATATGTAAAACAGTCTCATTTCCTTCTGCCAACTGTTCCAAAGAGTTTGACTGAAATCATTATTTCAGAAATAAATCACGTGCTATGCTTTAATAACTTTCGATATTTCGCTTGATCGATGCAAATAAATATTATCTGTTCTTCTGGACATGCATCAGGGCACTCCACCCCTGCGATATAATCTAAGCCCATAATACCCAATATTTTTTCGTCACGATTCGTCAATTGAACCGGAGGACCATCACAATTCCCGGTAGCTGTCCGATTCGCTTGAATTTTGGTAACTTTTTGAGACACCTGTGTCTTATTGTCTCGCCACGTCTACAAAGCAAGTTGAAATGATAATAATAAAAAACCACACAAGTTTCTTGAGTGGGAATAATTAAAATATAATATTTGTAAATAACATATTGTTTTTTGAGATAAAATAATAATTGTTAGTTTACTCATTTCCATTTCCAAATCAATATATGGTATCGATGCAAACAAATATTACCTGTTCTTCTGGAAATGCATCAGGGCACTCCACCCCTTCGATATAATCTAAGCCCATAATCCCTAAGATTTTTTCGTCATGATTCGTCAATTGAACCGGAGGACCACCACAATTTCCGGTAGCTGTCCGATTCGCTCGAATTTTGGCCACTTTTTGAGTCACCTGTGTCTCGCCACGTCTACAAAGCAAATTGAAATGATAATAATAAAAAATCACACAAGTTTCTTGAGTGGGAATAATTAAAATATAATCTTTGTAAATAACATATTGTTTTTTGAGATATAATAATATTTGTTAGCTTACTGATTTCCATGACTTCATATCTTTTATTCTTCCATCTTTCCCCATCCTATTTAATTCATTAACAAGGTGCTCTCATGATGCTGTTAAATCTGCTCTCCCGTGTAATGAATTGAATTTTCCTGTCGCGACATGGGGATTTTGAATAAAATAATCCACGATGTAATTTATTTGCGATTGCGTTGCCTTTGCCTGCCTTTTTTGTTTCTTGCTAGAAAAATAAATTAAACCTAGTAAACCAAGCCTTTTAATTCAAATTTAGTAGAGAATATACTTACTTTAAAATTGAGGCCATGGCGAGGATGTTTATAAAGATGTTTGAAAAATATAATAGAAAATATTTGATTGAACCGTAAAATGTCATCACGAATAAATCAAACTGATTTTCGCGCGTCACCATGGAGACTCGATCCATTGATACCATATATTGATTTGGAAATGGAAATGAGTAAACTAACAATTATTATTTTATCTCAAAAAACAATATGTTATTTACAAATATTATATTTTAATTATTCCCACTCAAGAAACTTGTGTGGTTTTTTATTATTATCATTTCAACTTGCTTTGTAGACGTGGCGAGACAATAAGACACAGGTGTCTCAAAAAGGTACCAAAATTCAAGCGAATCGGACAGCTACCGGGAATTGTGATGGTCCTCCGGTTCAATTGACGAATCGTGACGAAAAAATATTGGGTATTATGGGCTTAGATTATATCGCAGGGATGGAGTGCCCTGATGCATGTCCAGAAGAACAGATAATATTTATTTGCATCGATCAAGCGAAATATCGAAAGTTATTAAAGCATAGCACGTGATTTATTTCTGAAATAATGATTTCAGTCAAACTCTTTGGAACAGTTGGCAGAAGGAAATGCGACTGTTTTACATGTCGATAGCGGCAATTTAACACTGCGAGACAGTCCACAAATCAGTGCCATCGACAATGTTAGTAAGTAACTGTTTCTAAATATGTCAGTCGTTACTTATTAATTAATTATTAATAACGCGTCACATCGCGAAAATTAACTTTTGTTTCTTTAACATAGATATACTCGAAGACTTTAATGGGATCGACCCATTGGAGGAAAGTTCGATGGTGATCCTCGAGAGCCGACACGAGGACGAAATATCGCCGCCGAACCAAACTTGGTCAGCTGGCCCAAGTGGCGCGCCTCGGTCAACCCCTAATATAAAAGCTCGGAGAGTAAGAAAAGAAAATAAGTATGAGCAAATCGTTACTCATTTCTTATTTACAAAATACAAAAGCATGTATGAAATATTGGTTTCATCTTTCAGGTCGCGAAAGGTTGAGCGTACAAATGGGCAATGCGCGTAATGATTTTGCAATACTAGCTGAGCGCCAAATTACATGCATGGAGGTATTTATTGTCAAAATTTCTTTCAAATGTGTCTTCATCGTGCACATTGCACTTTGTACAATGAACTCTACGACGAAATTAAATTAAAAAAATTTCTTGCGCATGTTGTACCGCACGATTACGTACTGCACAGTATTTTTAGGGATATTCTAATTAAGGGTTAGAACCCAAGTGAAACGTCAAAGTAAAATAAGAATAGTTTATTTTGCACAAGAACAAGAGAAAGGAAAGACGGATTTATTACGTAAATCCGTCGTACCGCACGTACAGGTTATAAAGTTAAATTTCAGACTGTCTCAATGTTGGCTGGCTGGTCCTTTTATAGGATTATTAGTGGAACAGCTTAGTCAACATTGTTTTTGTTTTTTGTGCTCCAAATCTGGTTTACATTATTTTCCCAGATTTGGAGATTCTTTTCCGAAGTAATTTTAATTTGGAACTCGGCTGCGTCGGCGTTCGCGCGGCTTCTGACAATTGCGCAATGCCAAGTCAGCGCAATGTTTAACCTACTCGGTGTATGTACTACTTAATACGTACTACTTATTATCGGGTTACAACATCCCTCCCCCCTAAAAAGAAAAGAAATAATGTAATTTTTTCTTTTCGCTCGTCTCCGGCGAGCTAAGTTAGTGCTTTTCGCTTAATACAAGTGATTATAATGTACCCGGCGAGGACGAGTAGAGATATCGTCCCTAAGGAGTACTGGCCGATGGTGTGGTACAATTGTAGCGGAGTAGACGGATTCTGGTCCAATTCTTTTGCCATTCCTCTGATGCGAACACCGAGTTTGTTCAGCTCATCGGGATTGCTTACTACTCGTTCTAGAGTTATTCCCTCGCAGACGTCTACCACTTGCGGTATTGCTGCTTCTTCGTCCGTCGTTAGCGTTAAATTGTGCGCAGGCAAGTAGCTATTATCTTGTATTAGTTGCATCTTGCTCCTTGCTGCCTTGATTTTGAAATTCCTCGTACTAGCGGTGCATCGTCCACTAAGGGTGAGCGTTCCGGTTCCCCGGAGGATTACTGCTTTTGATGGCGCATCATCACATGCAATACTCATGACCTCGTCGTGCGGTGCTGCATATAGCCATAGTCCTGGTTGCTGTAGGCTGATGACGAGGATGTCCTTCAACGTGACGGCCCGTTTTGGGCATCGGTGTCCGGAGGCCAACGTTCCTTCGGTGAACATGAGCACGCCACAAGGCGCATTTTCCGTTATGTCCATGGAAGGGTACCTGTTGCGACAAAGGTATCGATTTCCTTGCACCTTACACGTTTTTAGTTCCATCCATGTTAACTGGAGGAAGTTCCCGTTTTCTTTATCCACTATTATGGGGTTTTCGGGCGTCTCCAAATAGAAAAAAGTATCGTTTACTCCCTTAGCGGGAAGGGGATACATACGATTTAGGCTGAATTCTGATTGTTCCACTAGGGGTATTTCTAGCAACAGCGTTATTATTTCGCCTTTTCTATAGGCTTTTGGGGTCGCCAAGCGCAACATTTCTGCTCCGTTTTTCCTCGTAACAGGTAGCGGAAAACTGTGTCCTCTTGGGAGGTGAGGTAAAGCTTCGGTCAAATACTGCGTCAATCGTTGTGGCGTGATGAGGGCAGGACTCACGGTCCCTGCTGTAACGCCGGCGAATAGGTCGACTACATCCTTGATTTCCCTCAGAAAGGTTTCCACGTAGTCCTCCATGAGCGTCAAACTTTCGGTGAAATGTTGCACATTTCGTAATGTCCCGGTTTGATTCGTCAGGTATTTGTTTACCGAATCCACCATTTTTAATAGCTTGGCGTAGTTGCGGTCGGCTGTGACAGATGACTTATTGAATATGTCCAGCGTCGTTTCTATGACCTGGAGTTGCTTTTTCATTCCTTCTTTAAGGGATTCCCCTGATCCACGGAGGGCGGCGATTTCCGCCTCTAATCGTTCTCCATCGGCTGCGTCCAGATTTCCAGTGATCGATTTCAAGATCGAACCTAGTCCATCGACAAGACCGCGTCGTTTTCTGGGATGGTCGGCTCCTACGAGGTCGTGGACCACTCCGACTTTTTCTTGAATATTTTCCGAAAGTCGAGCGATGTGGTCCAGCATCCGTCCACAGAAATTTGCCGGCCCTATGACCTTCTCACATTTCTCCCGGAAGTCAGAGAGGGAGTGAGAGATCCGGGATTCCATAAAGGCAAGATGCGTTAGATCCATCTGCACTGCAAGCGTCCATGCGTCCGTGCAGAGATGCAACGTTCCGATCCGTTCGTAGTAGATTCCCGGGGCGTCCTTGAATTTTCTTACTTCGTACGGCGGACTTGAGTCAATGGCCAGCGATAGCTGACTCATCATTGTTACCCTGTAACAGTGTGGTCAGAATTCACGTGCTGGCCTGTTGTGGGCGTTTGCTATTTTGTTGGTATATTTTCTGAACAGCGCGAGGAGAATGGCGGAGCTACATAATACATATACGTACACAGAAATTTTTTTTTTTTTTTTTTTTTTTTTTTCATACAGATAAAATAATTAAATAATGAAAAGATACGTATAAAGATATATATATATATATGTATATATATATTTTTCTTAGTGTTCAATATAATTTTTTAGGCGGTTCACATGCACTCGCACGCTGCGTCGACCTTTCCGGATCTCATAGTTTGTTGGCGGGTGTATCTGTTCGACGATGTACGGACCCGTCCATTTCGGCGTCAATTTGGCTGATCTGCCTCGTCGCACCGTCTCGTCGTATAGGAGAACGTTTCTCCTACCTTGAAATCTAGCGGCTTACTCTTCCGATCATACAGTATTTTAGCTCGCTCCTTTGCGACTTTCAAATTGTCTCTTGCAGATGTCCAAGCTGCTCGAAGACGCTCGCGCAGTTCCTGTGCGTAGTCGTCATACGAGTAGGTAACCCTTGGTTCTCTCTGCAGAGCTGTTGGCAATTCTGCTTCACTCCCATATATGAGGCTGTGCGGGGTATGGCCGGTAGCCGTATGAGGAGTGGAGTTGTAGGTGAACATGGCGTACGGCAGCCATTCGTCCCAATTTCCTTGATCTTCGTCTGCATAGCTTTTTAAATATTCCGCTAGAGTCCTGTGCGATCGCTCTAACGCACCATTGGACTCGGGATGGTAAGCAGTTGTTTGAATTTTCTCTATCTGCAGCAGTTTGCAGATAGCCTTGAATGTGGCGCTCAGAAAATTCGTACCTTGGTCGGTGAGTACGGTCTCTGGCGTACCGTATTGGCAGATGATTTGCTCGGCGAATGCTCTAGCGACTTCGTTCGCTTGCTGATTCGGTAGTGCGATGGCCACGCCGTATTTGGTCAGTAAGTCCTGGAAAGTGAGGATGTACTTATTCCCTTTTTCCGTTTCTGGCAGTGGTCCTACGATATCCATCGCACACTTCTAGAACGCCTTCGTTGGCGTATCCGTGATTACCATTGGAGCTCTGACCATGGGGCGTATTTTATTTCGCTGGCATTTGTCACATTTTTTCACGTAATTCTCGACGTCCTTACGTATCCCTGGCCAGTCGTAATTTAATCGTAATCTATTCAACATTCGGGTCACTCCCTGATGCCCGCCTAGGGAAGCACTATGATGCTCATGTAGTAGTTTTTCCTTTTCTTCTTCGCTCAACCTGTGTGTGCCGTCTGGGTTGCTGAGTGAGTCTCGTGACTCCGAATTCCTCGAAATTTTTCTGGCGTCTTCAAATTTAGCACTCGTGTCGCCGGTATCTCCTGTTTTATCCACTAGCTGATTTTTACTTACTTGCGAGCGCGTGGTCGCACATATGCGACTTAATGCGTCAGCATTTGTGTTTCGCTTACCCGCTTTATACACGATATCGAACTCATGTTCGGACAATTTTAATTTCCACCGCATGAGTCTCGACCCGGGGTCTTTGACCCCAAACAACCAAGTTAAAGGCTTATGGTCCGTTACCACCATAAAACGTGTACCATATACGTATGGACGGAATTGCCCTATCGCCCATACGATGACCAGCAATTCCTTTTCCGTCGTCGAATAGTTTTGTTCGGCTTTGTTTAGCGTCCTACTCGCATAACAGATGGGCAAGTCTTCGCCTACGTTGCCTTGCGATAGGATGGCTCCAATAGCTTTATCTGAAGCGTCTGTGGTCACGATAAACGGCTTGTTGAAGTCCGGATATTGTAGTACCCGCGCCGTGGTCAGGGCGGCCTTCAACTCGTGGAACGATTGTTCTGGTTGCGGCGTCCATTCGAATGCCGTGTCCTTTTTAATCAAGTGGGTTAAGGGCTTAGCGATTCGGGAGAAGTCTCGTATGAATTTTCGATAATATCCTGCTAACCCTAGGAACGATTCAACGCCCTTAGCATTTCTCGGCGTCGGGAAATTCTGTACGGCGTCGATTTTCCCGGGATCGGGGAGTACTCCTCTTTCGGAGATGATGTGACCCAGGTACTGCGTCTCCTTACGCATAAATCGACATTTTTCGGGCTGAAGGGATAGCTTGGCTTCCCTTAGCCGCTGGAAAACTTCCCGGAGCCGTTTGTTGTGTTCCAACAAGGTCGTACCAAATATTACGATATCGTCGAGATATACGTAACATTTTATCCCCTCCAGTCCCGTCAAAACGGCATTCATTAGTCTTTGGAAGGTCGGCGGGGCATTCTTCAGTCCGAACGGCATTCGAAGAAATTCGAAATGTCCTTTAGGAGTGGAGAAGGCGGTCTTCTCCCGATCCTCTTTGACCATCGGGATTTGGTGAAACCCCGATGCAAGGTCGAGGGTTGAGAAATAGCATGCCCTGCCTAATTGATCCAAAATGTCCGTGATATTGGGCAATGGATATGAATCGCCTACGGTGGCGTCATTCAGCTTTCTGAAATCGACGACGATTCGCTTTTTTATTCGACCTGCTGCGTCAGGTTTCTTTGCGACGACGAGTAATGGTGCGTTCCATTGACTCTTGCTGTGTTGAATGATTTGATCACGCAACATTTCTTCGGTCTGCCTCTGCACCTCCTGGTTGTGCGTCTCGGGCAGGCGGTAGGGGTGGACCTTTATGGGTAGCACCCCGTCTTTTAATGGTATGGCGTGTTTCGCCATATTGGTGCAAGGTAGCTTATCTCCTTCTAGGTGAAAGATGTCGGCGTATTCCTTGCAAATCTCCCAAAGCGATCCTGATTCCTCGCGATTGAGATGTGTGGTGTCTACCGTCTCTTTTAATTTTTCGAGACGCGTAACCCAGTCTTTTGTGCTGACTGCGCCTACGTCGTGTGTCGACCTTGGGGCCGCCTCGAGGCCGGCTGGCTCTTTTGCTGACGGCAGCGGCTCGAGTTCTACTATGGGTCGTACGACTTCCACTTCCTTGGCCGTCGTGTTTACTACACTTACCATGCAGCTGTTTCCTTGTGGCTTCGTGACACATGCCCCCATTACGACTCCGTCCGTCAAAATTCTTTTTTCTGTCATTCCGACAAATTTGCAACCCGTAGCCGCGTACGTGATACTTTCGCTGCGAGGCGGGAGTTTAAGTTTCGTCGTCCCTTGGATCAAGGGCATACAGTGTTCATTTATAACAATTTCCCTGCCTCCTAAGATATTCACAGCGTGCTTTCGCATAAAATCCATTCCTAGAAAACCATCGACTCCCAGGGGTATCTTATCTGGAATTACTTGAAACCAGTGAGCGATTTTCCCTTTAGGAGTGGTGAGATTCAGTTTCACCGCGCACAATGCTTTTATTTCCTGACCTCCTACGCCAGTGATGGAAATATTTGTATCCTCGGCCTCTGTCCCGGATTTTACGGCGCCTCGGTTGATAATGCTGATTTGTGCTCCGGTATCGGCTTTCAGTGTCAGTATTCCGAATTGACTCTCCGGCGACTCTATGTGGAAATCGCTGGCAGCGCCGACTCGCGTTTCTAACTGATTTATCGAGCGTTCATTGGGGTTTGCCGTAATCATATTTAGATCGTACGAGTCTATCGTCCGGGAATCATGCTTCGGGCGATATGGTGCCGTCCTTGTTGAGTCCCTATCTTTCCGCGGGGGTGCCAATAGCCGTTGCTTGCAGTCCCTGAGCTCATGCCCCGTCATTCTGCAGTAAGAGCAGCTTGACTCTACTTGATTAACTCGGTGCGGAGCCTGAGTTGGGAGGCTGCGTCGTCCCATGGACTGTCGGCAATCTTTCTGTACATGTCCTATTTTTCCACACGCGAAACATTTCGGTGGAGCTGCGCCGGTGGCTGGTAAGGAGCGTCGCACTTCCCTTTTCTCCGTATGGGGTTTCCCTATATGTCCCATGAGTTTTTCAACCTCCATGGCCCCCACCACGGACTCGTGCAGACTTGGGTAATTTCGTGAGCGTACGATTACCTGTATCTCCTTTTCCAGCCCGTTTTCGAAATTCATTTGGGCCGTTTTGCGAGTAGCTTCCTCGATATACCGGGCCCCGTGCGGGTCCACTCCCGAACACAATGTATCGTTTAACTCCATCGTTAAACGCTCTGCCCTTGCGGCATACTCGGAGACACTTTCCTTCCCTCCCTGTCGCAGTTGGCAAAATTCGTACTGCAGGGTGGCGAGGGTTTTCCGTCGTCCGTACAGAGCCTCTAGCTCTGTTCGTAATTCGGCCAAAGAGTGTGTCGTTTTATATCGCATTTCTCGCGAGGCCCGACCACACACTTTGCCACTTCTAATCAGAGCGAGGAGAGTATCCTGCTCTCTGGGATGCACTTTATCCCATACAGTCTCACAAGAGAGTAGAAATTCGTCTAGATCACCTGGATCTTTTCCTTCGAATTTCGGGATAGTCCGTAGGGCTAACCCAAGGTCGATATACCTGGGCTCTTCCACATACGGGTCTGCAAATTGTACCCCCGGCCGTTGGCGCTGTGGCTGCGTCGGGTATATTTGAATTTTAATTTCGCGAACATCCTCGACCAGTTCTCCGACTAGTCGTTCTAGGGCATCGAGGCGGTCGTTCGCCGCGTCCTCTGAAGCAGGCGGTCCTTGTAGCTGTCTTCGTCCATCCTCGGGTTCTTCCCTTTCGATCGGTAGGTCGTTGAGAAGATTTCTTGCTACCGGAGGAAGCGCAAGACTCGGTAACCCTAACCTGCGTCTGGCGTCCATCGGAGATTCCCTAAGACTAATGTCTGGATGGTATTCCGAATTTCCTTCGCTTCGAGCCCTTCGCGAAGGCCCTCTAGGTACCACGTCCCCCCGTGGGGGTGTATGAGCCAGCACGGTACGCCGGGGTTCGAACACGCTCTGTTCGAGATCCTGAAGATCATCCGTTTCTTCGAAATCGGTTCCCCTCTGCGTGTTAATTCCGTCCACTGGTGTTCTCGTAGTACTCATCTTTCCCGTGTACTAGCGCGTCACTTTTTGCGAGAATTTTTCCGGCAATATCTCACAGCGTCCGTAGCGCTTTACTTTTGGGATAATAATATGAGAAAAATGTGACTTACAGCCAGATGATTCTCGACATCCCCGTTGGATCTTGTGAAGCCTGTACGTCTTCCTAGGATCCTCTCGTTTAGGTGCGTCTTCTTATCGTTCGGTGCGGACCAATTGGAGTCTGCCTTCCGCACTGACGATGACTGCTATTCTTCGGAATGAAGGGTCGTCCTTGCGACGACGGCAACAATTTACTATGTTTGTGTCACTTTAGAATCCCACCGCTGCCACCAATGTTGTACCGCACGATTACGTACTGCACAGTATTTTTAGGGATATTCTAATTAAGGGTTAGAACCCAAGTGAAACGTCAAAGTAAAATAAGAATAGTTTATTTTGCACAAGAACAAGAGAAAGGAAAGACGGATTTATTACGTAAATCCGTCGTACCGCACGTACAGGTTATAAAGTTAAATTTCAGACTGTCTCAATGTTGGCTGGCTGGTCCTTTTATAGGATTATTAGTGGAACAGCTTAGTCAACATTGTTTTTGTTTTTTGTGCTCCAAATCTGGTTTACATTATTTTCCCAGATTTGGAGATTCTTTTCCGAAGTAATTTTAATTTGGAACTCGGCTGCGTCGGCGTTCGCGCGGGTTCTGACAATTGCGCAATGCCAAGTCAGCGCAATGTTTAACCTACTCGGTGTATGTACTACTTAATACGTACTACTTATTATCGGGTTACAACACGCAGATGTTTGCAAAATCAATGAGCAAAATGGCAGAGAATGGGAGAGAAAGGAACGAGATTTTGAGAACACTCATTGAATCACAAAAATCCCGAGATACAGTGCTCGAAAAATTGGCCTCGACAATCCAAGATTGCGTGGAGCATTTGAAAAAATAGAGGTAACTGTACAATCATAATTGTTAATGTTGCTGTATATTATTTAAAAAATGCTTTTATTTGTTAATTTTTAATCAGTAACCCGAACGAGAATACTCGATTCAACACAGTGAAACCCTCAAGCAAATGGTATATAATCCCGATATTGTTCTTCTTTGCAGCAGGATAAACGATGGCGAGCGTTCCAATGGGCCATGAAAATTTGCGACGAAGTGTTTGAAAATTTGACGTCTCCTATTTTCAAAATATGAAAATGCAAATATATATAAGCCAGTTTTATTTGCATAACTTTTTACATAAGTATTTTACAAACACCCATCACCCTTCTTATCTCTAGCCGTCCCTTCCATCGCATCCTCTCTTCTCACTCTCACTCTTCTTGCATTCCTCTTCTATTTCTCTAAAATATGTACATATGTCCTCTTTTATTTTTCCCCCTAACATATTTATTATTTCCCCTCTTATCGCCAAGCTATCCACTCCTTCCAACCACCCCTCTGCTGCCTTCCTCGCCTTTTCCGTCACCCTCTCCCAGCCTTTCCTGTAGGCTATTAGGTGGTCCAGCGTTTCGTTTTTCTCTCTACATATTCGGCATATCCACTCCTTTTTCCCTTTCTTTCCTGCTCTTCCGATATTTCCACATGTCATTCTCGCCCACACCTCCTTATTCCTTCGCTTCACCCTCCTCCGACCAATACCTCCACGGTGCCTCCTCATTCCTGCAAATATGCTTATAGTTGCTATTGTATGACGATCGATTTATCTTCTCCTCCTCCTTTCTTAATCCTTTCTCTTTCAATCTTTCCAGTCCTTCCTTTATTTTTTCCTCTATCTCTGCCCCATCCTTTCTCTCCCATATTAACTCTATTACCTTTTTTATCTCCATCTCCTGCACCACTTTCATTAAACCCCTCCCCCAGTTTGACGGGCTCCCATTTTTAATCCCCCTGATTTCTTCCCGTAGGCAGATTGCTGGCCACCTTGCCTCATTCATCCTAGCCACCTCCTTTACGTATCTCAAGGCCCTTTCCCTTATTCTATACTCGAAAATAACCACCCCAAGCTCCCTTCTCCATATATAATTTGGCGTATTTCTGTCGACCCCAACGCTAACTCGCAGTACCTGCTTTATATTCCTTCAAATACCCCAATTTCCCCCAGTGCCCACACTTCTACTCCATATATCGCACCTGCTCCTACCAACATGTCTAAGAGGTATAGTCGTTCTTCCATAATGTCCCTTCCTGCCCTCTTCCGTACTCCCCGCACCTTATTCATCGCTTTTTCCGCCCTCCCCATCATTTTCTTCCCATGCAGCCATATTGAATTTTTACACGTGAACCAGTACCCCAGATATTTGAACTGGTTCACTACCTCAACCATTTTCCCCTCAATTATCCATTCCTCTCCCTTTTTTCTTTTCCCTCTATTACTAAAGATCATGACCTTCGTTTTTTTCACATTTATCTCCATTCTGTTTTCCCTTGCCCAGTCCTCCAGGTCTCCTACTATGCTCCTCAGACCCTCCGCCGAATCCGCTACCGCCGCCACATCATCCGCGTATTTTACCGCGAATATTTTCTCCCTTCCCATGACTACCCCACCCTCATTCTTTTTTACCCACTTATCCTCAAGGTCGTCTACGTATAGGTCGAAAAGCATCGCACTTAATGCACACCCCTGTCTCACTCCCAGCTTCGTGCAAAATCCTTCTGTCACTTTTCCCCCAGTCTGTACCTCTGCCCTGGTATCTCTATAAATTTCCTTAATTGTCTCTAACATTCTTCCCTCTATCCCTTTCTCTTCCAGTTTTGTCACTAGTATTTTCTTGCATACCCTGTCCAACGCCGCCTTAAAATCAATAAACATTACGCACAACTTCCCCCCTTTCGACTTTAACCTCTTATTAATTATGGCGTTTAGCGTGAAAATTTGATCCCTCGTACCTCTACTTTTTCTGAAACCCGCTTGACTCTCTTTCAGTTTTTTGTTCCTCTCAATCCATCTGCTCAGTTTGTCCGTCATGATTTTTGTTAGCACCTTATACCCTACATCTAATAGTGATACCCCTCTATAATTCTCCGCCCTATCTCTATCCCCGTCCTTATGAATTGGCACTATCCTAGCAGATTCCCATCCTCTTGCTAATCCTCCCCCCCCCTCCATACTTCATTCAGTGCCCTTCTCAATTCCTCCCTCTCTACCTCCGGCAGTGCCTTCAAAAACTCTACACTTATCCCGTCCTCCCCTGCCGCCTTCCCATTTTTCCCTCTCTCTCTTCCTCGGTGAGTACGATAGTCGAGTTTGCTTTTGCCTCCCTGAAAATCAGATTTCTATTGCGCTGCTACCCACGGGCATTTCTGCTTCCAGTTTCAAAGCACGCTCCTAAATGTTTTTCATTGATTTTTCCCACTAACTACGCTTATATTTGACGGGATTGCTGGGAAAGTTGGTGAAAAGCGGTGACACATTTCCTAACCTAAGTTTCTGGAATCTTCGTGAGCCGCTGGTCTATCGTGCTCTCTCTGTCAACCGGCTGATTGCGTGCGCAGGCGCCGCTACCACCCATCGAGCGCTGTTCGCGTTACCATCGATTGTCGTCAGCCAGATCGCGCATTCTTCATTATCATTATCATTTCGCTTCGGCCAAGGACATCTCTGACACTGTAGTGTCCCCCTCTACTGTATCGATCGTCGCCTTAGCGATATATCTGTTATCTGCGGCTACACTACCATCGATCGTCGCCTGATCTCTCAATACTTTTGTAAGTTATCTGCATTACCTGTGATTGACCACTGGCTCGGGTCTGCTATATTATGAGTATGATTATGATTATAATAATATCAATACAAGCGTGAGTGCTACCGTTGTGCTGAGCATACCGTCGTAGTTTAGTATTACAATACGTATGTCGAAATCGTGCTATAAGTGTAATAGAGCGATAGCGCACAATTCGGCCGAGTGCTCGCGTTGTGGACGCACGTTTCACCCGGGTTGCGTTAAGCATTATTTTGCCCTGAGATCAGTTAATACCTGCTGCAAATCAAATCTTCAAATCATGGACGAGAATGCCTCAGCATCTAACTCTATACCCGCGATTAGCTTCTGTACTCCCGATAATACGCCTGATACTGCTGCAGAATCGCTCGAATCAATCGCCGCTCTCGTCTAGTGCTATCGCTAGTGCTAATGCGAACGCGCTTGCTTCTGAACTTCGGTAATCGATCGCAGAGATGAGGGCTAATTCGACTCACGTCGCCAATGAACTACGCGAGTCAATAGCTGAAACGAGCACGGCTTTAAGCGGTATTCCTATGCTTGTTAATATTGTCACCTCCCATACTGACCAGATCGCTTCTCTTTAGACCAGCGTCGCTTCTCTTGAGTCCAGGAACGCAGGGCTCACGCAGGAGATTGCCAATCTTAAGGCCAAGTCACACAACGTGAACTTCCGTGATAACAGTCCCGTGGAAAACACTCCATATTATATAGCCGACGTAGCTAACACGGCAAAACACTTCGAATAATATTTCGGTGGTTATACGCAGATCAATTTTTAATTAACTTTCGTGAAACCAATAAATAGACTGACCAAGGGGGGGGGGCGCTCTCGAGACTCAAACAGCGGGAATATCATCGATCCGCACGGAGACGCGAGGATGTCGCAAAATAATTTCTTTGATCGACGCTCCGATCACGTCGTCCGTCCCAAACTTCCTAAATTGAAGTACCGTGATGGGCAGTCCGCGATGCCCAATGCACTTCCTCGAACTCAGTGAGGGAAAGCATAGGCGATATGTGATATGTTTTCCGGGGGGTTAAGCGACAGGTAGATGATGGCGGCTACGGGCCCTTTTCCTAGTCGGTGGAGTGGCGGGTTCCTTCCAGTGGCGACCAGGGGTGTATATCTGACCCGTTTCCGGACTATTCGATAATGGGACGAGATTACCGGAAAACGCGTCATATCACATGAAAATAATAAAAAACCGTACAAATGCGCCTTTTCATCGTTTTTATCGGCAATATAATTTAACCGAAGTAGGACGGCCTCGAGCGTATCACTCCAAAAGGCTTGACTGCAGGAAGGCGTTTTTCACCTCTATACCTTCATCCTCATCCGATGCTCAGCTCTTTTCTGATATTATACTAATTTCATCTTCCTCTCCAGGTGGTTCGCCACCAAAATCTTTATCATCATCGTCTATCATGTTCGAATAAACCACGCGACTCCGTAAATCGTACGGCATATTTCAGATAAATTCTTTATAACGTCGAAAACTATTGGTAACAAAAAATTACTGGTTACCACAGGCATTGTATACTTACTACTAACCCTCTTTGAACAAACTATAATTTGCGCTCCTCCCTAGACACATGGGCCTATGCGCTCCCACCGCTTTTATCATACTTATAAGGAACATCACTTTGGTGTCCCACTTCGATATACGAAATATAAAAAAAAAATTCAAATTGCAGGAACCTTTATTTTTTCATGTTCTAGATATTGCAAACGAAAATGATACAGATAACAACAAATTTCGTACTGTTTATTGCAAAAACAGAATTTTTAATCGATTGAGATGTAAATTTGCATACACGTTGAGGATGTAAAACTAGCGAATAGTATTCTTTGTTTTTCCGATATTTAGCAATTAGGAGATTGTAACTGTCCTTCGATTCTTTGCGCAACAGGATCGTATAGTCAGATAGCATTGTGTAATTCCGAGCTAAATTCACGCCAATATTCACGTGTGAGTGCATATTTGTAAATAGCCCCCGTATGAACAAAAAATTAAGGGGCGAACCAACCCTGTATTACTTTTTCCCCACCCTCTATAAGATCGGAGTGGATCTAATGCAGGGTTTTTCATACTTTTGGCTCCACGAACCCCTGTTAAAGTTTCCAGATGACAGCGAACCCCTTAACCAACTAATCGCCCCCCCCCCCCGCCCCCAAGAAAATAATAAAATTGGCTGTTGAAGAAAATAAGGTTTTTGTTTGAATAAAAGGTAACAAATACAGTGCCGAAACAAATATCTTTTTAATATTAATCTGATGGGTGGGCTTGTTTCTTGTCGCAAATTGAGTCAATGTTTGGAGTAATTTTGAACAATTTTTACCTTAATTCTGACTCGGTATCAAGTCGATTTCTGTATTTAGTTTTGATCATGACCAGGTGTAAAAACCCACTCTCATTTACGTATGTTGTAGCAAAGGGCAAAAGGGAATTCACCGCTTTACGTGAGAGTTCGCGATACTCTTCCTGTGTAGCAGCCCAAAAATCTACCAAAGACATCCTTTTTACATCAGCTTGAAGAGTTTCATCTACGGACATTTCTAATAATGACTCCTATTGCTTAATACTCAAACTAGAATTTATGCTCTCGTTCGTAACCACAAATGGGTGACGAATCCAGCCATCGTTAGCATTATCAATATCTGGAAAATACCTTTCCAATTCGTCGGAGAGCTGAGAAAGATGAATAACAATTTCAGCCCTTATTTCGGAATCCACGGATAAGGCGTTCGTCGTGATAAATTCATGGAAAAGAGGAAAACATTCAAAGATACTTGATCTCAAGCAAGTTTTCCAAAATTCTATTTTCTTTGTAAGTGCGTTTATTTTGTCCTGCACAGTGAATACACTGCATGTGGAATCTTGCATCGAAGCATTCACTTCATTGAGACAAGAAAAAATGTCAGCTAAATAGGTTACTCTTTTAACACAGGTTTCATCTTCAAATCGTAATTTAAGGTTAAAGTCACTGTCTTTCAAAAATAAATAGATGTGACGAACTTCAACAAAACGAGCTAATATCCTGCCTGTTGACAACCAGCGTACTTCACAGTGTAGCAGTAATGAAACATGTTCACTACCCATGTCTCGGCATAATAATGTTACGTCCCAAGGTGGAGAGAGTTTGAAGCTCTGTCGATAATGCGATGTGCGCGCGATATTTGAATTAGATTGCACTAATCGGCTGGGCGTGAGCTTGCCGCCTGGGACTTACTTGTGCTCAATGTACCAACTCAACGATTTAGGATTAATCGTCGAGGATGATTCCTCTTCGGAGACGTTCTTGTTGTTGATAGGTATTTCCCCAGAGTCCTCACTATTGATTCGTGTGGACGAATTTGTCGGGAATAATATTGATTGCAACACCAGCACTGCACATACACTTAACAAAACAACTGTATTTTATTTGAGGTTGAAATTATGATTTTTGGAATTACAAGTTGAACTTATAACGATTTTACAAATGATTCTTGTTCGTTCAGTCTGTTCAGGTTCGAAGTTGATTCGATTCTTTTACAGAGTTAGAGTTTTTTTATGTGGACTCGACGAGTGCGGAGTATGATCTGATGTAAGTTTTTTCAGAGCGTTGACCGTTCTGCCTCGCAGAGGCAGATTACAAAAAGGGCGGTCGATTCTTGATTGGTCGGATTTGCGTGAGCCTTTGTTTTACTTGGCGGAGGGGATTATCTCGATCACGCGGAGGTGACTCGAGATAGTCGTCTCGTGGGAGAGGAAGTAAGGTTTCGAATTATAATTTCGGAGAATGGTACAGAGTTTGTTTATAACTGGGTTATCGAGCGGCGGTGTCGTACAAGACGTTCATGGAAAAAATATAAAAGAAAATGTTTGCCGGACAGGGTATTTATAAATTGATAGGTTGCCTATATTTGCGGTTTTGAATTCCTTGGTGTGTATATGTAAGTCTATTTGTTACTTAAGAATAAATGATATCGTTAATTAACTAAGAGTTTATGATCGACGAGTGATGGTGAGGATAAGGAGCGTTTCTTGTTGCTCCGCGTGGTTGTTTCTGTGAATAGATTGGATTTCGGGATTTTGAATGTTCGAGAAATGTTTTATAGGTGTTCTAGGAAATCGTGGTTTCGTATCTGGAGTGGAAGTACTGGTTATTTCTTAGGTATAGTTTTATAAATGTAATAATAAAATGGTAATAAGAGAAAAAAGTTGTACAGACTGTTTAAATTTTACCGGCAGGCTGCATTGGTTTACTGGTAGGTAAGGCAGTATTCTACTTTATCGATTGGAGGTGAGGGTCGCCCATGCTGGGACGTAACAATAATGCGAAAAGTCTTGAATTTAGCGGACGCGCTTTTATGTAATTAATTATTTTTACGACCTCTGAAAGTACTATTTTTAAATTATTAGACATTTTTTTGCTCGCCAATGCTTCTCTGTGCAATGCACAATACATACTTTTCACCTCAGGAGGGAGATTTTTAATCCTAGATATTAGTCCAGATATTCTTCCTGTCATGGCCTTTGCACCGTCAGTCGATATACCAACGCACTTTGTCCAATCTATGCCATGTTCTTCAATAAAATCATTAATAGTTAAAAACATCTTCTCCTTTCGTTGTAGACTCCAAGGTTTGACAAAATAGAAAATCTTCTTCACATCTATTTCTATACACTGTGACGAGCTCGTCCTCATCAAAATTTCGCTAAAAGACGAGACGAGCTGCCAGCCCAAAATCACTTATGACACCCAATGTGTTTGTCTTCGTTTATTCCTCTCTCTCAATTTACCGCTTAGGCGCCAGGTGTTTGTATCAGCCTCGAAACACCAAGGGAAAAATATTTCTCTTGTGTCAATCTCAAATCACACGGCTAGCAATCGGGAATAGTGGGAGTCGAAGGGCAAGCATTGACAATAAATCAAACAGAACAAAATAACAAAATCACGTATGGGCATTCTTTGCATAACCTAACAATTGACAATTTCATTTATTCAAGCCGGCGCTCGGGCATCAATAACAATACAATTTTCGGTTGCAATATCTCTTACTCTCTATTCGAGTTTTTCCAAATCTTGTCTCAAAACAATTAACGAAATCATTCACACGTCAAGCTACGATACACTCCGTGTCTCAGAGAGAGACACTGCTGGCTTCCAGAGACGCCGGAAGGCACAGCCAACGACTCGGGTATATGAGGGGGTATGAGACGGACACACTCTACCGCATCGAGTACGACCATACGGAGGATTCGTACCGTCGATGAAAAGATTGCATTACGTGCACCTACCTTCTCTAGTCGCCGGGAATTCGCTCACGACGTCGCACAGCGGTTCTCTCTGCGTTGTCCCTCTCTCTCGCTCTCGCGCTTCAGCCGTTCCTCGGTGTCTCGCTCCACACTCGCTCTCTCTCTCTCACGCACAACTCTTCACTCTTGTACTCTCTACATACAGTCCGTTCTACTATCTCGTTCCCTAATTCGCACTCTGACTTTTCTCTTCCGTATTCAAATTCATACTGATGCGTGAGCTCTCCGCTCACGCTTGCCGGCTTCGTCGTTGATCTCTCCGGGGAAGGTGGGGGTCCTAACGACGATCGTCTCTCGATCGCCAGCACAGCCATCTCTCTCTCTCTCTTTCGCCGTCCGTCGTCTATCGCTCCCGTCCGTCAATGTTGACGTTTCGCTGGCCGTGTCCCTGAAACGAACGAATTCTCGCCGACAGTGCTTGCTCTCTCATACAATTTCTTTTCGCCACGGGTGCGAGACGTCGCGACTCTGCTGGCTCTATCTCATTGTTATGAGCTCTTGTCATTGGCTCGATGTCATTGTTTTTTCTGGTTCCCTCGATTTCGCAGAATTTTCGTTTGAAACTGAACTTTCAGCAGAAGTACACGCAATTTCAGTAGATATACTTTGTACATGTTGCGAACTGGATAATAAAGTTAAATTACTTGCACATTTTCTTCGTAATGACCCCGTTTTTAACCATTCATTCATTTTCGAAACTAGCTAGCCTCTAGAAGGGATTGCAAATATTTTGTTTTTATTTTGCTGCTAACCAAAACGCGCTCGCACAATAAACCAAAAAAAATGAATCAAACACTGAGCGCAGACCAGGCTACGTGCCGGGCGCAATGTAGACAGATCGCGCGTTAAAGTTGCCCCTTCTCTAGTCTTTGACGCGCCCATCATACAAACATAGTAGCGATTGTCCGTAAGCGAGCGGACACTATGATTGTGATTTTTCTTTTCTTTTTCGATGCTTCTTATAACACGCGATAAACAGTCGCAGTATACTAGTTCAGACGTACGAGTCCGTAAGGGAGTTTCAAATTGTATTCTGTGTTTCAGGAACTTGGTGTATTGCGCTGAAAATATTACTAGAATAAAAGTCAACCCGATGAACGTAATTAAACTTTGACTGGCTACGATTGAAGCTACGAATATGGCACAAACTCCTATTAATAAATAATGTAGAAATAGAACTGAAGAACAATTTTGACAAGATTGTACATAAATCTGTTACGTGGACATTGGCGAGCGGAAATTGTACTTATTTTAGTAGCTGGTCAGGATCGACTCGTTGTTTAGGTTCTTCTTCGTAGACACGATATTTGGTATTTTTCTCCTCGTTGGTTACAGCTGTATCTCAGAAAATGTAGTGAAGTATTTCCCACTGATACCTTTAAGGAGATGGTATGGTTTCGCGATGAAAGAGTAGTCGGTTAGGACGTTGATTGAATAGTCAATATAATAATTGTATTGAACAATTAATGAATATATTCTTTAAGTAAAATTGTCGTAGCACAAGGATTACTGTATGGGCGTAAGTTCCTATAAGATGATACAAAAAGACGGTTACGTCGAGTTTATATCTTCCGGAACCTATTAATTGGCGGGAAGCTGTAGCGAGCTGTGTCGACGTCCAATGAATTTACTTCACTGATCTAACTGTCCGCTGCAGCCCATGCCGAGGGTGACATAACCATGCTTATCATTTCCCCTCCCGTAAGCTTGAGGTGTCTTTCTATCGTGCGAATAAGGAAAGTTCTCACTGTTCACAGATGAGAAAAATGAAGGGATAGGGCTTGGACCGAAGTTAGCGGCTGGCACAGCAGCACGCTATCATACTCGACTCACGGTTGAGCGTGAGAGTTTACACCGTCAGCCAGATTTGGTGAAACGGTGGTTTTCCATCACAACTCTATGCAAAACTACAATGAAGTTGAGATGATAAAGGAAGAGATGTTAGTTTTTCAAGAATCATTTAAAGAGTACGAAGCATATGCCGTTGAAGATGCTTTATGGCACCGGGATGCTAAAGATGATAGTTCTGATGCTTGTTAGAGTAACTATGACCTAAGCTATGATTATAAAAGGAAAGCTGTGGAATACTGGACATCGGGTAAAAAAAAGAATAACTGTATCGGAACCGTCAAACAAAAATATAAATCTGTCCAAAGTGTACGACAGCTGCGCCGCGCGGATACATCAACATAACAAAAGTGGCACTTATATAGAAAAACTAGCTCGAATTTCCGAATACACAGTGCAGAATATGAAAACTGCTATAGATGGCGGTGTTGTTGTTCACGATATTAACCTTACAAAGTGAGCTTTACTGGCACAGAGAGAGAGAGAAATAGGCCACGAGGATGTGCGATTTAAAGTTTCTTAATCCTAGCTATGGAGATTTAAAAAATCGCATGTCATTGTTTGAAGAAAAATAAACAAATTTGTAATGAGAAAAGTTATTAAGGAAGAAGCGATTCTGTAGAAAACTGGATGGAATGTAAACATTCAACCGCTTGATTGTTATTTAAATTCTGAATATGGAAGAATTTTGTGCGACATTTTTCAGATAATGCGATACTAATGGGTGCGGATATAAATTTACATTTAAGAAATAATATAATGAAATTGCCTTCTCTTGCACATAATCAACCTGCGTCTCCACGTTAGAAAACTCTTTTTAAATATTTATGACTCAAAAATAATTATATGACACAAAAGCCAGAAAATTTTGAAAATCCCATCGATTTCAGATTCGGCCAATCAAAAACACATTGTGGAATACCTGGCTGCGATCATATAGCAATTGTAAAATGCGCGTGGTTTAAAAAGTCTCTATGTTTGAAGCACTTTTACGAAGACTACCATTATTATACGACGCATGAGTCGTGTAAATTATCATAAAAGTATGACATCTATAGCACTTTTCATATGCTGCACTGTGCATTCGAGTTATTAATTGAAACTCGCTTACGGACTTGTACAGCTGAACTAGTATACTGCCACTGTTTACAGCCATTTATAAGAAGCATCGAGATAGAAAAAATAATTTCCCGCCTTACGATATCAATTACAAAAGTGCATCCACTGATCTATAAGGTCGGCGCGTAGTGTCACGTCATTTCACGTTCGAAGTCACGCAAATCCCATGTGAATGCATCTCTATGTGCGTACTTTTTTCTTTAAAAAATGAAAAAGACTATCGCATTAACCTGTAATGGTCACACTTCCTGTACGCCGCGTAATGGTCACATGGGGTCCAATGGACCCCACGCCGAAAACTTATCGCCATTTGAGTTCTACTTGACTTATTGACGCAAATCTTGTACGAGTATTCTATTTCATATGTTTTTTAAGTAATCCAATCCTTTTTTTCCTTCGTTTACAAATTTTAATATAGAAAAAAAGCAATGCGAAAAAAATGCGAAGAAAACGAAAAATTTCATTCAAAAATTCATATACATTATGATTTTTGCGATATAGTAAAAAACCCAACGCCATATTACTCTTGAAATGGTATTTTCAAGAAAAAAATATAATTTTCATGAACCTTGAAAAAAGTATATTTATTCTAAAGTTTAAAGTTACGCGTTTTTATCAATCGCGTAAAATCGGAGTGAAAGGTTTATACATGGAAAGTTCTATGAAAAACGGGTTATTTATCTAGAAAAATCATTTATTTCGTCAATTATAATATTAAAAGAATATTTGAATTATTCAAGGCCACCACATTCAACGCACAGGAATAATCGGTGCTCGTCGCACATCGGCCGTTGGCAGGAAGAGCATTGAATTTTTGTTTTCCGGTCCTTCGTACAGTGGCAAAGCTCGCACCTTTTTTTATTTGACAACTTGACGTTTTCTTGAACGTATTCTTCTCGGTGTTCACCCAAAACTCTTCCACGAGATACGTGTCGACTGTTCGAGATCGAAAGTTGTAAGACATCTGTGTCCGCATATACGTATTTGTATCGACAGTAAAAAATAATTCCACTTCGTACATCATTACTTACGTTCCTAGACACAGTCCAATGCAAACAACCTTTAAATTTTCTTTCCAATTTGCTACACAATGGTCACACGGGGTCTACTAGACCCCACGAAAATGCAGGTCCGCACTCTTTGATGCCTGCAAGACACCTGACGCGATCTCGAGCATCGCCACCGGTCGAAAAATATTGTAGTAGGTTCAAACAACAATAGATGGCAGCATAAGTTCGATTCTCATTTGACGTTTCTACGATAAATCCCTACAAAGTTGACTGGGGTCCATTGGACCCTAGTGTGACCATTACGGGTTAAAGAAAGTAAATGGAAAAAGTATCTATCTGTCCGCGTATAGAAAACAAGTTTCTCATAAACACTGAAATAGTTCGAGGTAAGGGGCAGATTTCTGACCCCCTTTCCCTGCTCCTGTTGAAATTAATGCAGAATACTCATTAGAGATTAATAAAGATTAATGCATTAGGATCTAATGCTAAATATCCACAGTTTTCCGAAACCATGTTCATCAAAATAGAGTGGCAAATTTTTAAATCGCCAATAAAAAGAGAAATAGAGAGGGGTCGGATTATCCTCCCACAATCAGGGTCTCATATTGAGTTTGCAACATGAAGAAATGTCGATTCGGAGTTGTTAGAAATATTTTTAATTAACAAAGACGTGTTAAATAGGAAAAGACTGCTGCTGTAAGGAAGTTCAGGGAGAGGGTAGTTTACCCTTTTAAGTTTGCAATTTGGGGAAAAAAGGAAAAAAACACGTCAACTAGATTTTTGTGTTTCCATCAAAATAGAATAGGTTTCTTTCAATTAGATCCACCTCGTTCTCATAGATGGGGGGGGGGGGGGGGGGGGGGGGGGGGGATAAATACAGAAGTGGGACGCCCCTTAATTATTTGTTCATACGGGGGGGTATTTACAAGCATGCACGGGAACGGGAATACTATTGTTTGCGCGAGGACCTAGTTAGCGGATAAAGGAGAGCGAGGGAAAATAATAAATTGTCCACACTGAGCATTGCGTTTACAACAATCACTTTATTGTAGCGTCACTGTACAAACAGAACAAAGAGCCAGCTAATCGCAACGCAGAGCAATTCACACGTATAGAGCTGGGCAACCTTTCCTTATACAAGAGCTGAGCGCGTAACGCGGACTCGATGATCCAAGAGAGCGCAAACTACCGTTGATATTCGAGACGTCAACAAATGTACATGCACACGAGCACACACTTAGAGCAACTCACAAATGAGCATACTGAGACGGTTGAAAACCTATAGATATCGATGGTCCGTGAGAAGCGATGGTCTCAATAAGCGAAGGAAACCTCGTGACGGTTTAGACGCGCGATGGCAAGAAACGTTCTCGATGTATTATTCTTCGTCATTAGCCTAATCCCGAACACCGAGCCGACACGAGCGTTTCTAGACAAGGGTCGAGCAAAAGATGGCTGCCGATGCGCGTTTCGAGCGTACCTCGCTTACCGGTAGATTGTCATGAGTCGACCGCGTTAACTGTCGTCGAGCCCGTCAAGCGATAATCGTTCACCAATGTCTCGTGGTCCGCAATCCAAGAGAACTACCTTAATTATCGCATGCCGTCATCTCCAATCAAACTAACAGGTCAAACAATGCCGAGTCGAGATACTTGAATGAAATAAACAACAGCCGGGAATGAGCAAGTTCGTTATATCGATTTTCCAGAAGTGATAATTGAGCGCGTGCCTTTTCTCTAAGACGAGACGGTACAATGTTGAATAACCGGCGTCCGTTAATCGTTCGGCCGTTAAACGACCCCGAGAGAGGGGGAAGCGTCGCTCGGACAAAACGCGACGCTGCCGCCTTGATCGATCAGCGCTCGATCACGCGAGCGGTGCTGTA
This sequence comes from Netelia fuscicornis, assembly GCA_946811545.1. Taxonomy (NCBI): domain Eukaryota; kingdom Metazoa; phylum Arthropoda; class Insecta; order Hymenoptera; family Ichneumonidae; genus Netelia; species Netelia fuscicornis. The sequence continues at coordinate 35,963,638 of OX328011.1, read as the reverse complement.
CGAATTTCGGCGTAGCCGGAACAACTATATTGACGTGAATTCAGCCCAGAATTACATAATGCTAGCTGACTATACGATGTTCTTTCCTAAAAAATCGAAGGGCAGTTACAACCCCTTAATTGTGAGATATTGGAAAACAAAAAAACATGTATCCGCTAGTTTTTTATCCTCCACGTGTATGCAAATTTACATCTCCAACGATTAAAAATTCTCGGAGATACGTATGAAAAAAATTCAATTTTTGCAATAAACAACGTGAAATATATCGTTGTTTGCTTCCTTCTCGTATCCAATGTATAGTACGTAGAAAAATAAAGATTGTTGGAAATTGATTCTTTTAAAATCTCATACCGTTAAAACGTTACCGCTAAAAAATGAACAAATGCATTTTTGACGTTCTGTTTCATCCCCTAAACCCGTTTTTCCGCCGATAAAAAAATACCTGTGTTTTAGTTTTCGATGCTCTACCACATATTAAAGTTTCAACAAAATCGGAGGAGAACACCGAAGTAATGTTCCTGTTAGACTTGTTTAAAATATCTGGAAAATTCCGGATACTAATTTTGGGCCTATAGAAGGAGAGCGTGTATTGGGTAATGGATAAAAATGAATTTTTATTATTGTTATTTAATGGAAATGAATTTAAACCTAGCGATTTATAGATACGGGCTGAACAGGCCGACCCATGTATGTCAACGGAGGGTTAATAGACTTTTTCAGAAAATATAAAGAAAGTTTGGGATAATGCGTTAATGGTCCCACTAATTGTAAGTAATGTTTTACCCGGGCCACGCACGTGGTCTTACTCTTTTGGCTGCTGGATCAGTACTAATACTTTATTTCAATTTCTAACGGTTCGGTCGTGTAGAGGTCACTGCAAATTTTAGGTTGATGTCAACATACGTCTCATTGTAGAGGTACGGAACTACTATATTTTTTATTTGGGCCCAAAGTCGATCGATCGATGAATTTTACCCAAGGTGATCACTGAGGGTTAAATTGAATGATCAAACGCGATAACGTCTTAGTCAAAAAAAAAAATTCGCAACTTTAACTTGGAAATTTTTATTGGCTTATCAGTAATAATAAAATGAACAATTAACGGCAGTATTTTACTGTACAGTACATTTCAATAAAAGTTGAGGTTAGTTTTATAGACTAATTAATTTTACCTGCTGAGAATGACACATAGTATTTTGTACGGGACTCTTTAATTTTGAGTATAGCTGGTTAAATTTATTTAACTTACGATGATATATAATCTTATATATAAAAATGAAAGAATGTTTGTTTGTTTGTTTTTCATGAATAAGCTCTTATACCATTGTTTCGGCAACAGCACTCAAGTTGAAGTTCCCGCGCTCGAGTTATAATCGTAATCGATAGAGGAGTGAGTGTCACTCGATGCTAGCGACGCTCCCCTCTCTACGATGCTCGATGGCTCGCCCCGTGGCTCGCCGGAACCAGTCTCGCGGCCATTACATCGAGAACGTTTCTTGGCATCGCGCGTCTTAACCGTCATCGAGTTTTCTTTCGCTTATTAGACCATCGCTTACGCTATTACACCATCGCTTATGTTATCAGACCATCGCTTACTCGTATTGCATTAGACCATCGCTTCTGTGTTAGATCATCGCGTCGGTATCAGACCATCGCTTATACTATTAAACCCGCTCTTATGTGTAACGACCATCGCTTCAGTTATCAGACTATCATTTATTGTTGTGACCATCGCTTGTTGTAACGACCATCGCTTCCGTTATCAGGATATCGGCTATTGTCTTGACCAGCGCTTACTGTATAGGCCGTCGCGTATATTATTGTTTATCCATTGCTTATTCTTGACCGTCTCTGTGTGCTACTTGGTTGTTCGCATTAAATTCTGTGATCGCGTGACTGATCTTACTGATCTGAAAACAATAAATAACGAGCAACCTTCGTTATGACCGTAACGGCTCTGCATTGTGTTTTTTTTGTGTGTCTCGCCACCTTTATTCGCAATTCAGTTCCTCGCTCGAACAACCATTCATCTAATTACGATGAAAATTTGGTGAATTATAGTCCGCACTCCCGAGAAGGTTTCTGTGTTAGTAGAATAATTTTAATTGCCAAAATAAACGCGTACGGGTCAAAACAAAATTAACATTTATGTATATCTATATATAGTGATTATTTGACAGCTGTCAAAGTATGCTACCAAAATGACAAGCGAAATAAAAGACGCTCATTTGTTTCAACAACTCGATCGTCTCGATATTATATATTAATTGCATAATTCATTTGACAGCAAATGTCAAATTAATCGTGACTCTAAATCGGGAAGCGATTGAAAGATCTACACCTCAATCAAAAAGGAAATATACATTACGAGTTTCAGAAACGGACGAGTACCGAGAAGAAAGACTGAAAACCATTAGAGTATGTACGACGAAGTACAATCTTTCGTAAAATAACAGCAACGACAGATGAATTAATTCACAAAGTTTCTAAAAATATTGTACATAACTGTAAAAAAAACATAAGTGGTTAAAGGAACGTGCTATATTAGCAGCAAAAGCACCAATGTCAATTATATAAATTTCACGATTTCAAAGAGAATATCATGAGAAGCTAAAACGTACAAGTCGATAGCTGCTTTTATTAATCAAGAACAAGTTGTTAATTATCCAACTGAATTCCTGAATTCGTTTCATTTGCCAAGCATAGCGCCGCACGGTGTAACATTGAAAATGGGCGTGCCTATCATACTTTTACGAAACATCAATGTACCACAACTTTGCAAAAGTACTGGGGTTCCAGGGAAAAATATGATGATGTCAGCGAAACTACAATTTAAAATAGAAAATTTGAAGGAAAAGAGGACGTACTGTTGTCACGTATCCCAATGATATCAAAATATATGCCATTCGATGTCAAACGTTTGCAGTTTCTAGTCCGACTCGCATTTACAATGCCCCTCAACGAAGCACGGGGATAATCGCTAAAAATGTGCGTAGTATAGATTATATTTGGAAAGTTCATAACTCACACATGAAGAAAAAAACAAAAAATATTGTGTGTCGAATGAATTATGATACCAAAACTGCACTGCAACGCATGCCGGATACCGCTAGTTATCCAAATAAAAATTACTAAGTTTTACGTTTTTAAATCTTTATCAAAATATTTTTTGGATGGAAACATAAAAGTTACGTGTGTAGCAAATACGTCGTTATAGCGAAATTCTACATTCACGTTTTACTATACGCAGTTATGAGAATCGTCCAACAGATGGGACGAGTGTCAATATAACGGGAAACATTAATAAAATGTCCTTAAGTGTTATTTACTCGATACATTCTTCATTATTATGATAAATGTCTAGTATTAAACAATAACGTCTTAATCACTATCAATATTATGATGAATGTCTCGTATTATGCAATAACATTTTATCGAAAACTTTAAAAAAATTGACCTATTACTCGATTTTTTAAAATGTATTGGTTAATGTTGATTTTTAAGCAATAACGTCTTAAAAATGTTAGTTAAGAAGTTGGTTAGAAGTTAGATACATGCATATACGCACCATACACGCCCTTTATTGAGGTGATATAACACTTCCTATAAGAACCTTCATTGAGATCTATATAAACACATTTCTATAAGTATCTTCATTTCTATGTAAACACTTTCGTTGGGATTTGTTGAGGTAGTGTTAAGTTTTAATCGAATAAATTGTCTACCTCTTGAGTCGATTCCTTTTGTCCTCCTATGTCTTGCAATTGTCGTTTGATATTAATTTGCCAATGATACTAGTTCCATGGTATAAGGAGGATGGCATAGAAATTAAGCTGATGAATGCATGCTCAAAGAACTGATTAGGTTAACATTATAGTAAGAGAAAAAGAACTTATGCTATTGCGGGATAATTTGTTGAGGACAATTTGTAAGTTGAACTGGCGTGCACGAAAACAAACATTCTTATTGTTAACTGTCATATAATTATTGCGATCAATCAGACTGAAGATGAAAATGTGGCCACCTACAACTATACTGTTTTCCCATGTCACAGCATTCATAAATTAAACAGTTTTAACTTTCATAGAATCCGCATTTTTGTTAGTAACAGCAAAATATCAGTCGGATTCTTGTGACAGAGGGAAAGAGGTGCGCAGGATCGCAGTTTGGCGCTTAGGAGGCGCCGCAACGTCGGCATCTCATCGATCTGACTGCCTAAGTACCGCAGTCACTTACGATATACTTTACTATGTCATCGGCATGGGAAATCTGTTTTTCTGTAGATGTATCTATCTAGATGCAAACTGAAAGTTTTTCAACGCCTTAAGCAAGTGCAGGTCATTTGAATGTTTTTGACTGCGCCATAATACAATTATTGTGGTTATTCCTAATAAAAAATATTAATGATAGAATATTAAAAATCATCTAAACAGTGACAAAAGTTCGGGTAAATTGTTGGTACTTGTTGGAGTATTCGTATAAATAAAATTTGTTAAATAGAAATTCACCATTGGGAGGTTGATGGACGGTCACCCTATTGATTACTCATTCATACACACGCGAACTCCATTATACAAAATTTTATTTTATTTTATTTAAAAATAAATTTATTGTTTTATTATTACTTTCTGACACCTACTAATACTAAAATACTCGCAGAATGAACAGATTTCATTCACTGCAGGTAAGCCGCTACTGAAAGGAACATCACTTTGGTGGTGTCCCTCCGATTTTATTGAAACTTTGGTATGTGGTAGAGTATCGAAAACTAACGGTCACGTACTTTTTTATCGGCGGAGAAAGGAATTTAGGGGATGAAACACACCCTCAAAAATGCGGTTTTTTCATTTTTCGGTGATAATGTTTTATCGATACGAGATATAAAAAAAAAATCCAAGTTGCGACAACCTTCATTTTTTTACGTTCTATCCATTGAAGATGAGATGCAGATAACAACAAATTTCACATGGTTTATTGCAAAACTCGAATTTGTTCATACGTATCTCCGAGAAATTTTAATCGATTGAGATTTAAATTTGCATACGGGTGGAGGTTAGAAAATTAGCGAATACGTGTTTTTTTTTCGATATCTCCTAATTAAGGGGTTGTAATTTTCTTTCGATTTTTTAGACAAGAGCATCGTATAGTCAGCTAGCATTATGTAATTTCGGGCTGTTCTACTTTGATGGAAACAGGAAAATGACAAATAGTGGCGCAAATCTCACATGAATGACGCTAACAACTAATATAAACACCGTGAATGCATCTCCATCTGTGCATTTTTTTCAAATGAAACAAATTATTGCATTAAACAAAGTAAATGGACAAAGTATCTATCGATGCGCTTATAGAAAACAAGTTTCTTATAAACATTACAATATTGAAGAAGAGTAAGGGGCAGGTTTCCGCGTCTCTCCTCTCCGCCCCGTTTGAAATTAATGCAAAATAGCCACAGGTTTTCGAAACCATATTCATCAAAATAGAGTGGCAAGTTTTTAAATTGCCAATGAAAAGGAAAATAGAGAGGGGTTGAATTATCCTCCCATAATCAGGGTCTCATATTGAGTTTACAATATAAGGAAACGTCGATTCGGAGTTGTTAGAAATATTTTGAATTAGCAAAGAGGTGTTAAATAGGAAAACGATGGCTGCAGTAAGGAAGTTCCGGTAGAGTGTAGTTTACTCTCTTATGGTTGCTATTTGGAAAAAATGCAAAAACACGTCAACTAGATTTTTATGTTTCCATCAAAATAAAACAATTTTCCTTCAATTAGATCCACCTCGTTTTCATAGGGGGCGGGTAAAGATAAATACACAGGTGGTTCGCCCCTTAATTTTTCGTTCATACGGAGATATTTACAAACATGCACACGAACGTGTATATTGACATGAATTTAGCCCGGAATTACATAATGCTAGCTGACTATACGACGCTCTTGCGCAAAGAATCGAAGGACACTCACGTCCTCTTAATTGCTAGATACAGGTAAAACAAAAACAACTATCAGCCACTTTTCTATCCTCCACGTGTATTTATTTACAAATTAATGCAAATTTACATCTGAACCGATTAAAAATTCTCGGGGATACGTGTACAAAAATTCGATTTTTGCAATAAGCAATGTGAAATTTATTGTTATCTGCATCGTTCCCATCTCCAATATATAGTACGTGAAAAAATAAAGGTTGCAATTTGAATTTTTTTTGTATCTCGTACTCGGCGTACGTTATCGCCGAAAAATGAAAAAACAACGTTTTTGAGGGAGCGTTTTATCCCCCAAACCCGTTTTTCCGACGTTAAAAAAATACGTGTCTTTTCGCTTTCGATACTCTGCCACATTCCAAGTTTCAACAAAATCGGAGGGGGACACTAAAGTAATGTTCTTGTCAGAATCATACGGTGATCCATACGTTAAAATTCGATTAATATTCTTCAAATAAAAAATGCTAGCTAGCTTCATAAAAATACTACTAAAATACTACTAGAAGGGAATTATGGCCCTCGAGAAACTACTGAAGAAAAAAAGTTACTTGATAACATTGCACACGGTGTTTCATGAATTGTATTCTTCATGCACTATGCAATTTTTTCAAGAAATTGCAAATTTGAACTAGATGAATGCCGGTCCGTTAAACCCCGCACCGTTATTTATTTGGTTGAAATATTTGAAAATGACTTCTCTTTCACTCTCTTCCAATTGACTTATATTTATGCAATACCCCTTATACACGCAAACAACATTCTCAAATATAAATACTATAATTTCTTAAGATAGTACAGGTGGGACAGTCACGTTAAAAAATAAATATAATTTGAGATTTTCGTATGAGCGATATTTCTAAAAATTCATGAACTTATCTAGTCTCAAGTTGCATATACAGTATAATGTAACGTCCAAAAGTCAAAACATAACATGGTAATTAAATTGAGATGAATTATTACAATAGCCTTCTTGGCTGCAGTCAAAAACTTTTAGCATTGCCTGTCGAATGCTCTCACAAACATTGTGAAAGTTTGCGTATACGAATAAATTACACATACACATCAAGCCTCTTGAACGTGACAACGCCGCTCGCCAGCAGATGTTATTCCATACATTCTAACCTTACGAATAGTACTATCATTGATAACGCGTGCGCTAAATCGTATCATGAACAAAGATCGTTATAAAGGACAGTTTATAAGAAAAAAACAATTAGAAAAATGACTAAAGTTCATCGAAATGCGAAAAGAAAGACAGAAAATCGGACAAAGTGACGATGGTCAAACCGAAAAAACTGATGTCCCGATTGGGAGACGGATTGTGAAAGTGAATGAACTAGCAACAAATTTAATTTGCTGCCAATGCAACAAAATTTTGTCTTTGAAAAACATTGACACTGAACGTCGGTATGAATTGACGTCTTTTTTCACGGTTGTGTGTGAAAAAGACGCGAGCCGCACAATCGTACCGACAGGAAAAATTAGCAAAAATGCTAAAAACATTTATTCATCATCAGACACGACAAAGAACGGGATCTTTGGTATGAGTATTTACTTTTTGTATTCAAGGAAAAGAAATTGCATCTAATATTTAAAAGTTTTCCTAAATTTTTTTTGGATTAACTCAAAATTGTGCGTTTTTGTCATAGGAATGTTGTACGCTGGAGCACAACTCTCAACAAAATTCTTGTGTAGAAGCGAAAACCCGGGGCGTTAGAAAATGCGCGGGCTCGCCGTGGTTGCGACACGTACGCCGTGAGTAGGCGGGAATTGAAGGGCGGTCATGATTGCCGTTGAGCGAGGGCATGCCTGCGGATGGTAAACAAGCAGCACGTGTGAGAACCGAGCGTAACCTAAAGAGAGATGGACTGAGTGCGACAGACCAAGGTGGTGTGATTCAGGAAGCATGGCGAATCTACACGACGACTCCTGCGTGGGTTATAAGAGTTAACCTGAGTAGCGTAGGTTCTGAGTGTATGCACCTGGGTGGCGTATAGTCTACGCGTACCGCCTGTGTGGCGTAGAAACTCTGTAACACACATGTGTGGCGTGGAACCTAAGTATATTGCCTGAATGGCGATTGAGACTGTGTGCACCAACTGCGTGTGACTGTGTGAGAGAAAGAGGATTCTGGGCTGTGTGAAGAAAATAAAAATAACGTGCTATACCTTCCTGGCAGTTAAGATACGGTCTTCTTATTTCTGAGAATGCAGAAATCATAAGTATATATATACTTAACACTGGCATGTTTAGATATCCCAACAATATCAAGCAAACTGTTTAAAAAGTATGAAAGAGAGATTGGTCCAGCAATCGAAAAAGTTGCAAGAGAAAGTTATTGTATGCACCAAAGAAGAACGACGATTACTTATAGAGAGAATCAACGAATTGTGTCAAGTACTGTAAGATATGATTCAAAATACTTTGAAATGAAAAAAAAATTGGCATCGGCAATCGATCGTCAATCATGATCAATTTAGTACTAATTACTTGTATTGCAGAAACTGCATAGTATTGTCAATCAGCAGATCTATACTTTATTGCACTCATAACATTATATGCTTGGACCCCGAAACGATGTGGACATACTTTTCACAATGCTCCTCAGATTCCGTGACGTGAAATTGTTGTGGAATATAAGTAATTATTTCCATACAGAGGCGAGGTAATAATAAACAGTGAACTGGAAACACCGAGAGATAGAATAATATCTTTATTAGAATAGAGAACAAAAATGCAACGACACGCTCGATCAGTGGCTTAGGTCCAACTGACGCTTTGTCGCGTAAATTAGTCGATCACGAGGATGGACAAAGAAATCAGGGTGCGGCACTCGCTGCATGTGGCGTCGTGTTTAGGCCTGTATCGCATAGCTATATATATATATATATATATATATAGAGGAAGGACAGCGCTAACAGAGTACGCTTTACAACACTTCCCCTCGATATAGGACGAACTCTCGTAGGTTTACGCCGGATTTCCTATTCCAATTTCTTTGGTTAGGTCCCTATGCATTGGTCCTCCCAGGCCTTTCGTAAATACGTCGGCCAGCATTTCGTGCGTAGGAATGTATTCGAGTTTTACTTCCCCATCCTTCAGGGCGTCGCGAACAAAATGATGCCTTATATCGATATGCTTAGTGCGATTATGAAAAACAGGGTTTTCCGCAAGTTTAATTGCGCCCTGGTTATCACAGTACAAAGTAATCTTCGCGAGTTTCTCGAAACCCAACCCTGAAAGAAAACGCCGCAAGTGTATTGCCTTTTTCGTGGCTTCGCTTACGCTCATATATTCCGCTTCGACGGAGGATAGCGCGACGGTCTTCTGTTTCTTTGAACCCCAAGATACCGCAGCGCTTGCAAGACGGAAACAATATCCCGTGAATGATTTCCTGTCATCGAGACAGCCTCCCCAGTCGGCATCGGCGTAGCCATCCATTGGCTTATCGTTCGCTTCATACACAAGCCCGAGATTCGCAGTACCCTTAAAGTATCGCAGGATACGCTTCGCGGCGATCCAATGTGTTTTGCCATGACAATCGCAGAATTGGCTCAGCACGCTTACCGCGTGCGCGATATCTGGCCTAGTAGCTACGGCGAGGTACATTAAAGAACCCACGAGCTCCCTGAACGGGTGTTTCTCGTTACCATCGTGCGAACCGTCAGGTTCCTTTCGCAGTTTAATGCCGGATTCTAACGGGGTTGTCGCAGGCTTACAATCTTTCATACCGAAACGATTCAAGAGGTCTTCGATATACCCGCGCTGGTGTAGTTGAATCACTCCATCAGAACGACGAAATTCGATTCCCAAACAACACTTTACATTACCCAAATCCTTGACCTCAAAAACGCTTTTCAGCTGGTCCTTGAACCGATTTATTCTTTCGAGATCTCGCGAAACTATTAGGAAGTCGTCTACGTACACGAGAACTATCAAAATGTCTTCCCCTCGTCCTTGATAATAAACGCACGGGTCAGCACTACTCGGTATCAAACCGTATTTTCTTACTTCCTCATTCAGTCGGCGATGCCAGCTGCGCCCGGCCTGTTTTAGGCCGTACAAGGCTTTTCGCATCAAGCAAACCTTATCGCCTTGTCGCATGCTGCGCCGCATCTCGAGCGCTCTTTTCTTGATTTTAGCGTCGGTCCCTTTCGATTTGATGAGAATATCTAGCGGTTTCTCGATGTGCCGAGGGATTTCCATTGGGATTTCCTCGTCAAGACTCGCATTTAAGTACGCGGAAGTTACGTCGATTTGGTGAATCTGCATGTCATATTGCGCGGCGAGAGCGCTGACAATTCTTACTGATTCCAGACGCGCTACAGGCGCGAAGGTTTCGTGAAAATCTAGCCCGAAACGTTGAGCAAATCCGCGCGCCACCAATCTTGCCTTGCGTCGCTCGAGCTCGCCGCACGGTTTGTATTTATTTCGCAGGACCATGCGACTACCTATGACCTTCGCGTTCGCGGGACGTTCGACGAGTTCCCAGGCATCGTTCTTTAATATCGACCCCAATTCGACGGCCATGCCTTCGTACCACTCGCTCGCTTCTTCGCTCTCGACGGCATGTTCCAAAGGAACTTCTCCCATGAATGCTAGTTCCATCGCAATATTCCCGGCTTCTACCATGTTATATTCTTTTCGGGGTCTTCCGCATTGACCGGTTCTCACCTTTTTCGGTCTACCGCGACCCCTACGTGCTTATGCATTTTCGCGATCCCCGCGCTCGGCATCCTCGCTACTGTCGGACTCGTCGCCGTTACATTCTTCGTCGCGGGCGTTTTCGTCACGTCCGTTGTCCGATTGACGGTTGTTTCGGGAGGACAGATCGACTTCTATTGAATCGTACCCGACGCCGCACTCGGTATCGCTCTCATTATCATCCGCGACGCTTCCGAGAGGTGCACTATTTTCAGCCGAGTTGTCGCGGAAATTGCCGGGATTCGCGCTAAAATTTTCCAGAAAATTTACATCGCGCGCGATTTCAATACGTTTTCTTTCCGGTTCCCAAATGCGATATCCCTTTGAGCTATCGGAATACCCGACGAAGATACCTTTTCGCGATCGCGGATCAAACTTCCCCTTATTCGGGTCATTATTCAGATAAAAAACGTTGCATCCAAAATCTCGGAAATAATGCACGTTCGGTCGTTTCTGAAATAGTTTTTCGAAGGGAGTTTTCCCTCCCAACACTCTCGATGGGCACCGGTTACGAATATAATTCGCTGTCAGCGCGGCCTCCGCCCAGAATGACGACGATAAATTCGACTGCGCCAGCAAGCATCTTGCCGCGTCGAGTACGGTTCGATTCTTTCGTTCCGCGAGTCCGTTCTGTTGCGGGTTGTACGCGACCGACAATCTACGTTTGATCCCGTGATCACGCAAGAATTTATCTTTATTAAGCTGAATTGACATATTCTCTCCCGTTATCCGGTTGAAAATTTTTTATTTTTCGACCGGTTTGATTTTCGATGTACGCCTTGAAATCTTTGAACGTTTCGAGTACTTGATCTTTTGATTTTATGAATCGGACTTCACACCATCTCGAGTGCTCGTCTATAAACGTTACGAAATATTTGTTACCAGCGTGTGATTTCGTTCGCATCGGCCCGCAAACGTCACTGTGAATTATGTCTAAGATCCCCGTAGCTTGCGAAAATTTTTCCGGAAATGGGGCTTTCGTCATTTTATTCTCCACGCAAATTTCGCAACGCAATGATTTCTTAAAATCTACATTGTTGCCTGTGGAGATGACGCCTGTACGCTTCGCTTCCAGGAGATCCTTTTGATTGAGATGCCCGAGTCGTCTGTGCCATGTTTCAAGAACGTTAGACCCCCGCTGTCCTTCAGCGTTGTCCTTCGCGCTCATGCAATTCTGTGTGGGTCCTCTCTGCCTCACATAATATAGTCCGTTTCTGCGGTCAGCGACAAACTTTTCATTTTCGTGCTCGTCGATCACTTTTGCCAGATCCCGTGTGAAAATTACTTTGTATCCGCGGTCGGTAATTTTACCGACGGACATTAAGTTCGCTCGTAGGTCGGGCACGTGTAGCGTGTCCTTTATTGTGACGCCTTTGTCACGATTGTTCTGATCGACAACGATGCGCACGGTGCCACGCACACGAATGTCCGCTGACGCGCTGCTCGCCAGATTCAACTTCCCGGGTTGTCGTTCGTCGATGCTTTCGAAATTTTCGATACGCTTACACAAATGAGATGTACAGCCACTATCTAAACACCATTGATCGTCACTTGCTTTGACGTCGGCCTGTAGAGCTTCGTAAGGAGACTCGGGGTCTGCCGTCGCGAACACGCACACGTCGTCGCTCGCACTCTTAGCCGATTGCCGGGAGGTCGCACCGCCTTTGTTGCACTCGGACGCTTTATGTCCCCTTTTATGACATCGAAAACACTTTATTTTCGAGTTGTCGTCTTCGGCACTGTCCGGTTTTCGAGCACTATATTTTTTATAGTTTTGGCGCCTCGCTTGCTTCCCGGCCATCATGGCGTTCGGCACTGTATCACGCATCTCATTTTTTCGCGCTTCACTTTCTTCCACGATTTTTATTCGCAGCGTATCTGGATTCGGCAATTCGTCACGCGATTCGATCGCGCACCGAAAGTTTTCGAAGCTTTGCGGTAAGCTACATAACAACACTATTGTTAATAGATCCGCGTTGATGATGACGTCCATCTCGTTTAGTTTGTCCACAGCATCGAAGAATTTTTCGAGATGTTCGCGAATGTCTTCGCCCTCGCTCATGCGCTGTAACATTAGCTTCTTCAATAGCGTAGCTTTACGCGCCGGGCCGCGCGATTGATAAATTGTTTCCAATTTTTGCCACACTTCGTTAGATGTCCGACAATCTTTTATTTGCTTAAGTTCCGAAGGGTTCATCGACAGCAAAATATCCGATTTTGCCTTTTCGTCGTTCGTCGACCATGCTTTGTACGCCGCCGCTGACGCTTCGTCGTTTGCCGTTACCGTTGGCGCCCTTGTCTCGCCACTAACGTAACACCACGCGTCGTTTTTTACTAATAATGCACGCATCTGGATTTTCCAGGTGTCGTAATTATTCTTTTTAAGAGTTTCGATCTTCGTGAGGCTCGCCATCTTGGCACTCACACCACCGAATCACTCGACAAAGCACGCGACTTCGCGGAGGGGTACCGAACTTCGCGAACCTTCGCCTTTTCGGGTTTTCACTATATTAAACGCGATCCTCTGGGCCCATAACCTGTTGTGGAATATAAGTAATTATTTCCATACAGAGGCGAGGTAATAATAAACAGTGAACTGGAAACACCGAGAGATAGAATAATATCTTTATTAGAATAGAGAACAAAAATGCAACGACACGCTCGATCAGTGGCTTAGGTCCAACTGACGCTTTGTCGCGTAAATTAGTCGATCACGAGGATGGACAAAGAAATCAGGGTGCGGCACTCGCTGCATGTGGCGTCGTGTTTAGGCCTGTATCGCATAGCTATATATATATATATATATATATATAGAGGAAGGACAGCGCTAACAGAGCACGCTTTACAACAGAAATGATATTGAATGTAGATTAATTTCGAATACTAAATTTCGCCAATTTTTTTATTTCAAGTTCATTTTTCAATTGCTGACACACAATGATGTATTGAGAGCCGTACCCAAATCATGCTCCTAAGTATTAAAGAAAATAAGAATAATCAAGGCTTGATACGTGCTCAATACAACAAAATGGATTATGGGATACGGTTAAATAAAAACATTTCCTCTAAATCTATATCTCATATCAATCCAGTCCTCTTTCCATCTCTTCGGTAACTTCTACAGCCTCATGACACCAAAGAAGAAAATAATTAATAACTAAAATAATAAATAACGGGCTTGATCTCTGCTGGCATTAGATGTGGATTTATTCCACAATAAATAGTTGAGATTTAGAATAAAAAAAGCTACCAGAATAAAAATTGTAATTCGAAATAAAGTTGACGGTAATTTTTAGAAAGAGGATTGTAAATCGTCTATTGGGGTACAATGAAAACTAAATAAATGTGTTGCAATGTTTCATCTTAATGTTATTTCTCCTGACAGTCCTCAAGATATCGTCGAAGAAATTTTCCCGCATGCCAATACCCTTCTCTTGTTACCGGAGATTCTCGCTCGACATCAAACACGCCCGCGATGTCGGGTGTCGTCGGAGCGCCCTATATACGAAAAGAATCTCCGACGTCGTATCTTGACAAATTCGTCACACACCGTCGCTTTTCGGCGATTTTCGTCGAAAAGGTCGGGAGAGACTCCCAACGCTCTTCGCGCTCTTCGTTGATCGAAGCCGATCGATAGGAGAGAGGCACTAACCGTCGTATTGTACGGACGTATATTTTGAGCCCTTATTGTTGTAAACTAATCGTCGTATTGTACGAAAAGTGTAATTGCCTATTAGGGTACGTCGTCTAGTGGTACCGTGGGCATACGTTTTGTCGGAAGAACCCAGGTGACTGAGGTCTGCCAGCACCTGGTTGTTCAAATATTGTGGTGGAGGAAATCTGCGACAGGAGAAACCTCTCCCTGTTGTACAAGAATTTGTCAACCAATTGTAAGTACTAATAAACTTTTCTATATCGGCCAGTTACTAGTCTTTAGTGATTTCTCGAGACTTCTCATACATTCAGTCCTGCAACGGAATCCCCCTTGAGTTGTCTCAACTCAATTTACTTGTCAAATTAAATTGTCGTTTGTCAGAACGAAAATCTGACTGGCGCCCAACAATAATTTAGAAAGACAATTCGTCCTGAGAGCCCCGACAGCCGACGGACCGCGGCCGCGTCGGGTGGATATTTCTTAGAATTTTGATAAAAAGAAGTGTCGGTCTCAATATATACGTAGGACTTGGAATCTGGGAATTTAAACTGGGTTATTTAAACCTACTAATAATTCTCGGAAGGCGTTTATTCTGGTATTAAAGGTACATCGTCTAGCTTCGATTATGGCAGTCGACTAACTGCCAGTCTCTCTCCGATCCGTTGGATTCGACGGCGGTCGAAGGTTCTCGAATACTCAGTTTACGCTTTTCGTATATCACGGGCAGCCGTTGTATGTGCGTGTCGTCTTATTCCGTACACCTGTATGTGGCGCCCGCCACATATACACTACCGGCGGGAATTTTCCGGACAAAAGTTGAAAACAGTGCCGGAACGTTTTTTTGTGCCATTTTGCCGGTAGTTGGCGTAGGACAATTTAACCAACGCCATTTTAAAGAGCAGGGATTTCCCTTCATTTTGGCTTTTTAAAACAAAATGCGCGACTTTTTTTTACAATTGGCACCCAGTTTTGAAAACGATAATTTTTTGTCGTTTTTTGTTAAAAAAAAATCGTAGACAATTTTCTAAAAAATAAATTTGAAGCTTAGGCTTCCCCCTTTATGAGTATGGTAAAAGAAATTCGTTAAAAAGAATTTTTTTCACCATACTCATAAATAAATGAGTATGGTAAAAGAAATTCGTTAAAAAGAATTTTTTTCACCATACTCATAAAGGGGAAAGTCTAAGCTTCAAGTTCATTTTTTAGAAAATTGTCTACGATTTTTTTTCAAAGTTATGTTTTTTTTAAGGACAAAATAGACAATTGAACAATTGCTCCATAGGACGAAAACGATGAGATTTACAATAAAACCTCAAGATAGCAAAAAGTTGTATTACTTTTTACTGAGTTCAGGAGAATTTTTTCAGATTTTTTTCCGAAATTTTTTTTCCACTTATTTCAGTTTGATTGATCTGAATACCATGAAAATAATAGAATTAAATTTTTTACTTACACCGAAGAAACTCCATTTAATTCTATTATTTTCATGCTATTCAGATCAATCGAGCTGACAGGGAATAGATGGAAACAAAATTTCGAAAACAAAAATCTGATAATCTGAAGCGAAGAATATGTATGTATTGTCACGCCGCTGGGAGGGGGTAGACGAGTTTCGATGGTAGTTACACCAAATAAAAAAAAAGAACGCGAATAACAACTTTATTCCTCTAATATTATACTTAAGAGGCAGTGTTAGTCAGCGGAAATTTCAAACGGCTTCGGTATTGCAGAGCTCGTAACATTTTGCTAAGCGCCACCGCTGTCTAGCGCTACATGACATGACGCGCGTATGCTACGAAGCGCCAGTATGACACTTGAAAGACGGGCCAAGCGCCGAGGCCTCGTAGAGATATGCAGCCGCCCGCGTTTCCCCCGCATCACCCGCAGAGGGATAGAGACGGAGCGAAAACAATCGAGTCGCGCGAACTGACCTGATCACAGCTTCGGTCATGTATATATATGAGAATTGCAGTTTATAAAAACTGCCCACAAAATAATATGATTCTTGGAAGAAAGAAATTATTCTTTTATTTATACAGACATCCGAGTATACATATAAACTCATTCAGAAATATCAATGTATGTATATATATATTCAAACGGCTATTGCCTTTTCATTAACTTTATACTATGTTCGGCTCGATAGGAAATTAAATTTGGGATAACACCTGATTAACCCTTAGCCGACCGATCGGGGAGATCTCCCCGTTTCAATGTAAATCGCTGCCCGACCGATCGGGGAGATCTCCCCGTTTCAATGTAGGACGCTGCCCGACCGATCGGGGAGATCTCCCATATTCACCTTAGCAACGCGTTTCTTTGTTTTTGTTTATTTACATAATTACGTTAGAGTTGTTCGCTTGATCTCCAGTTGTTTTATGTGTATTGTTGTCTGTATAAAGCACAGTATATAATAAAATCTATCAATTTAAATGGTGTTAAAGTTATAAATTTTAAAAATAAAGTATAGGTGTAAAGTGTAAAAATGTGCAGTAATAATAGTGAAAATTTGAATGATGAGTTGTTCATGGACGCGCTATCAGACTGTTCTGATGGCATTGATATGCAGATAGGCGATTATGAATCGAGCGAAAATGATAGTATTGTTCTTCCCATACGTCAAAATAATCGTCGAATATTTCTGAGTGAATCGAAAAATGATGCTGTGAGTTCCGCCTCTGACACGGATGAAGACAGTATTGTCAATGATGACGATGATTGGTCACAGAATGATATAGAACTTCAGCTAGAAGCATATGGCCGAACTTCAAGAGTGAACACGATACCTCAAGATCAAGAAAGCGTATGGGAAATAGTGCAGTTGTTTCTGGGTAATGATTTATTTGAATTATTCGTAACAGAAACAAATAGACATCACTCTCAGGTTGTAAACAGGTATAAAGAATATAAAGCACTGAGATGGGTTGATGTCACAGTGACAGAAATGAAAAAGTTTCTGGGTTTAATTATCTTGATGGGACAAACACGTAAAGATGATATATACGACTATTGGTCAACTCTTTCATATATAGAAACCCCAATTTTTCCAAAAATAATGAGTCGCAATAGATTTATGCAAATATGGAGAATGTGGCATTTTTGCAATAATGATCTATTGTATGACAAGACCGACAAATTATTCTAAATTAAAGAAGTTTTAAATTATGTACAAAACAAATTCCAAACTGTCTATACGCCAAAGCAAGAATTGTCACTGAATGAAGGCATAATACCGTGGCGAGGCAGATTATCTTTCCGCACCTATAATCCCGCAAAACTAGTAAAATACGGAATTCTAGTGAGGATGCTCTGCGAGGCAACATCAGGATATATTTGGAACTTCAAAGTATATTCAGGCACAGCAGAAAGATTACAAGATACAGTTTTATCAATTCTACGTCCTTATATGGGATTCCATCATCGCATTTATATATATGGATAACTATTACAATAGCGTCAATACAGCTGACTTATTGCTATAGAATACTACGAGAGTTTGTGGAACAATTAGGTCAAATAGAGGATTGCCGCAGAATTTAAAGAACATTAGATTAAATGAACACGAAATGAGATTTGTGAGGAAGGGACAAGTTCTTTTACACCTTTGGCAAGCAAAGAAAAACCGACTAGTAAGAACAATTGCCACCATTCATTCAGCAGAAATGGTAAACGTGGCACATTAGTCAGGAACGAAAACAAAACCCAAATCTGTTGTGGAATACAACAAATTTATAAAAGGCGTTGATCGTGCAGACCAATACATGTCTTATTATAATATTCTCCGAAAATCCACGAAATGGACAAAAAAAAGCAGTGCTTTATTTTTTGAATGCTGCACTTTTTAATTCATTTCTCATTAAAAAAAAAACAAAATAATAATAAAGTAACATATATAAAATATTTGCTTCACGTTGCAAGAGCATTGATAGAAACACCCGAAATTCAACATTCAGACACCGAGGAGGCAGAACCTTCGAATGCGATTGAAAGAACAAAACGAGCACCGAGATATGACCCACCAGAAAGGCTCTCTCAAGATTTTAAAAGGCACAAATTAGTACCGATTGTAACGAATGGAAAAAAATCATATCCTCAACGAGCATGTAGAGTATGCACTGCCAATAAGAAAACCGGATATACGCGATATGTTTGTGAATATTGTAATGTACCAATGCATAAACGGGCATGTTTTGAATGATACCACACCGTAAAAAAATATTAAAATGCATTACTATTGTTTTATTTCATGTTTGGGTTATTTATCTTCAGTCATCTTCAATATTCATAATTTTTAAACCCTATTACCTCTTTTTGAACAAATAAAAAAAAATGTATAATACTTTTAATTTCATGTTTTGTATAAAGATTACGTAAAATCGTTAAATAAAATTGTTACCGTAAGATATAATTGACACTAAATAATTTTCACTACTTAATTTAAAATATATCAGTCTGCGTCACTTGCGAAACCTGCGTGGTGGACAGCGTAGTTTGGGGTGCTCGAGCATGGTGGACACCGTACAGTTCACAACGGCGCACGTGGTCGGATAAGTGTTAAGATTCAAATTCTGTTTATTTTGGCGCGTTATGATACAGTTTTTTTCGCTGGGTCGATAATTACGATTCTTCCTTATCGCCGAGTGCCTTCCGTTACCCGTGATAAGTGTGAAATCGATATTGACGTCTCGGTTCGTTGGTCGATGACGGGATGGCGCGTCGGAGCTTCCGCGATCAACTAGTCGTCTGTTCTTCCTTCTCTCGTCGACCAAGATGGCTGCCGCCAGTTGTTTTGGCAGGTACAATGTCGAGTGTCGTGTTTGTGTTTCGTTCATTTTTCATCAGGTAAGAGTCAATCTGCTGTTCTCTTTTTCCTTTTGTTTCTTTTATTCGAATTGTTAGTGTTTTAGACAAGTTAATCTTCAAGGATGAGGTGACTATGATTATTTTTTACTTTTGTCGTCCTTTAAATTTTATTAATCAAATTTCCCTTTTACAGGTGAATTAGGAGAGTTCTTGTTCCTATCGTGGACTTTGGTGATGCTCGCCGTCTCCTTCTTACGCCCCTTATCGCGATGTAGACCCTGCTCTTCGCAATGGACGACTTGGTGAGTGAATTTCCAAGTGGGATATAGGCGAAGGGTTTTTTAGTACTGGATCTCTTTCGTTTCAGGTTTTCAGCCTTTACTAGTCATCTAGACGACCTCCACCAGTCTCGTAGCTTGTGCAGCATTCAAGAGGGATGCCGGAAAGATCACGTCCAAGTGCTTATTCCTTATCGTCAGAGGTAAGGATGTTGAGAGATATTTCGGGATATTGTCACCGAAATATTGGTAAGTAGGTTGGTAATTGCTGAGGTCCGTAATGGTATTACTTCGCTTTCGCTATTTGTCTCTTCCGTTCTCGCATATTTGTATCTTTTCTCTTATCATATCGTTTGATACAAGATACAAATATGCGAGAACTGAAGAGGCAAATAGCGAAAGCGAAGTAATACCATTACCTAATACCAGAACCTCAACCAATTATATATATTATATATAATTACTTCGCTTTCAATTACACACACACACATATATATATATATATATATATATATATATATATATATATATATATATATATATATATATATATATATATATATATATATATATATTGAAATGTTCTTTATGGACTCGAAAGAAATTGAGGGGTAGACGTAAAAAAAATTTTAATTATTCTTTATTTTATCTTTATGCTTCTAAGTTCACACCGTTCCTTATCCTAATTGTCCACTTTCGCTCTTCGACTTTGATTGGCGCGTATCACCGGCCGTTGCTGCGTGGTGATTGGCGCGTTCCGTACTGATAATTTTTCTCCTGCCCGGTCTGATTAGCTGCGTCGTAATCGATGGGAATCGATTCTTGCTGGTTGATAGTTAAGATGGCGGTGCCGCAGTGAATCGCATAAGTGTATTCGTGTTGTACGACTTGTTTCAAGGATTAATTCGGCACGGTAAGTCCCTTTTTTAATTCTTAAGCTTGTCGTGGGTGCTTTTGCTGTTTTTCTTGTTTTCTTTTAGAGCCGCCGTGTGGCCTCGTCGTTAATTGCGGCGGTGTGCCCAGATTTGTTTTCTCTATGGGTGAGTCCGCGCCTTGTTATTTCTTGATTATTCGTTGCTTTAGTATTCTGCTGCTCCCTTTTCTTTTTATTGCAGGACTTGAGTCAGCTTGCTTAAGGTATACGATGCTCTTGCTTTTGGAAGGACTATGCCTTTTTATGCTGCTGGATTTTGGTCGTACCACTGCTAGTGATTTATTTACCAGGATTTAGATATTGGTAAGTTTTTTTAGAATTTCTTTCTCTGTTTTCCTCCTCTCTCCACTGTCCTGCGTCTTGTTGTGAGTCTTTTGCTGAGGGACCGCTCTGCTGTTCTCGCCTTGCGTGTCGTTTCTTTGGTGAAACTCCGCAAGTATTGATTCTTCTTCCGCTGTGCCTTTGCGTACCTTTCTTATTTCTTACTATTAGAACCCTTTGAGATTCTCCGCTGTTGCGCCTTTGCGCAATCTGATCTCCTCTTAATGATTTTGAATTTCCTTACTGCTTCTCCGCTCCGTGATATAATGTTATTCCCAAAATTCAATACGGTCTTTCCTTTTCTTTACCCGCGAGTCGTTCTAGAGTCAGCCACCCTCGCTGTCCTTTCGGAGAGTAATGTCCCAGCCTTCTCACGAATTTCTCACTTTGAAGTTAATGGATGTCGGTACAATTTTGGTCCAAAATTTCTATATTTTAACCCGTCTATTCCCTTTTTCCTCTCCAGCGAGTCGGTCTCGAGTTAGCCACCCTCGCTTTCCTTTCGGATAGCAATGTACCAGCTTTCTCCAAACTTTCTCGCTGTCAAAGTCTGTGAATTTTCGGTGTCATCTCCTTATTTTTCCTCGCTTATATATTTTCTTGTCTTTCCTTCTACCTTGGAGAAACTTTTCCCTCTATCTCATTTTCCATGAATTAATCTTTATTCTGTCCTTTTCTAATTCTAATTTCATTTTCAGGTGCGGGGACAGGTGGCGGCACTTGGCCTAGGCAGGACGACGTCTCAATATATATATATATATATATATATATATTGTAACGTTGTACAATATCTCCCCCGTGCACCCGGCTCGTCCCAAAGGCAGCCGTCCCCACGGACAGGCCCAAAGCAAGGCAAGTAACAAGTATTATTTTATTTTCCCCTTCTTTTTTCCCTAAATTATTGTAAGGCATGTGCAACACTTCGAGAAGAGGACCGACCCGCCAGGCCCGAAGACATCGCCATTGCATCGCCACCGTCAAGCCCGTCCACCTCGTCATACTCGCACACACCACACTCAAGCCTCCGTCATCTATCGAGAGAATTCATCCGTCCGTCCCCGCACCACAGCCATCCATCGGCTGAGCGGCGACGAAGAAGCGAAGATGGCAGCAGCGCACGGCAATCCCAAAATTACGATTACCCGTAATTATCAAACCCAGTCCAAAATTATTCCCTACTTACCGACCGACCTACTTACCTGCCCGTCCCGATAGGTCCCGCCGCGATGATCAAAGATCGATCATACGCCTGACCCTTCCCCTACCGACCCGTGACGCTGCTGCCCAATGACCAAGTTCGAGAATAAGCAAAGAAGAGAGAGACTTCACTTTGCGACGAGCCATCGGATAGGCAATATTAGCGAGAGAAAAGTTAGAGAAAAGGAAATTGGAGACTGTGAAGTGTGTGTGTGTGTGAGAGAGAGGAAAGGACAAAAGGGAGAAACCAGCGAAACCAAAGGAATAAAGAGAGCCAGGACGACGAGGAGGAAAATCTGTGACCGGAACGTAAGTGTTTGCACAGGTCAACCTTATCGGCACATTTATTCGCGAAGTTTCTATTCCCTTCCGGCAATTAAATTGTATAGAGCACCCCCCCCCCCCTTTTTCCTTATTGCTTGCGTCTACCCCGTGCGTTTGGCCTCAGTTTTTGTTAATAAAAAAAGTCGTGTGGGACGGCTGTAACAATTAGAGAAATTAAAGTAGCAACTATCATAAGTACGAGTAACGGGCATGTGTGTCTCGATCGCACGACTCGCGCGATCGAGACACACATGACCGACCTTCCTCGGCACAGCCGACTCCCAAATCCAAAACAACTCCCATTTCCCCGCCTGCCCCTCTCCCTGCGACAGGCCGAGTACTCTTAAATATAAGAATACAAGATAGCGAATACGTACCTGAAAATAAATTACAGCCAGTGGTAATTTTAAGAGGCCGTTGAGTCGGCGAACCTCACCCTGAGAATCCTTCCGATTGACCCTTTCCCTTACCTTCACGCTAGCCCTTCCCCTCAGCCCAGTTCTTGAGTGCGTTTCTTTTTGTTATTATTTTTGTTAATTTTGTTGTATTTAAAAATTAACTGGCGCCCAAAAATTCGAGTGAAAGTTTGTAAATTGTTTATTGCCCCGGAGATAGCCCGCCGTTAATAATATTGTGAAAATAAAAGTTATTATTTGAGTAATTAGTTATTTCTTTTCTTTTTCTTTTAATCCCAAATTCCCCATACCCCCTCCCAACGGCGTGACAATATATATATATATATATATATATATATATATATATATATATATATATATATATATATATATATTGAGACGATATTGTCTCATACACCCGAACAAAATCCCCCCCACCATCGAAAGATCGAACGTCGCCAGTGCACACGGCACTTAGATTCACACGGCACCAATGTCAAAACAGCTGATTGGTCCGTCTGAAAATCCTTCGACCTATAGGCGAGCAGCCTAATTAGTATAAAAGGCCGGAAAAATCTCGATAAATTATCAGTTAATAGCTGGTCACTTACCCGGGTGGGTGCTCTGAAGAAGAGACGAAACCTGGTAAGCGGCATTGACCTCTGAATAAGAGCGAAACGGCGATTTAACGCAAGATTCTGAAAAAGAATTCTTGCTCGACGAAAAGTCTATCGAACGAGCAGTAAAGGTCCTGCCTAAGAGCATTGACCTATAACCCAAACACAACGACGCGCATTGTCAATGGACAAGCGGGGAGAGGAGCGATCACCTGTGTTAATGGCGCCGGCCCAGCTGACGAGAGAGAAGAGGAACCGCGATCGAGACGGTGATCGATGTTTTGGACGGCGCACCAACGATCTACAGGGACGGCCAAGCAGAGCGGGAATATTGACCCGCAAAATTAAATACAAATAATATCGAAACAATTGCATTTTAGTTCATCAAATTGATATAGGAAATAAAGGCGAAGTCGCCGCGACCAAAGAGTTAAAATCGCAGAAACAAAAAGAATAAACGATTTTTTTATCAATACAAAAACCAAGCCTCAAAGAGAAATTACTCTCCCTCACCAAAAACCTTCATAAACTATATAATCGTCGAGCCATCGCACTCAAATAAATTTATTGAAACGTTCTGCCGTTTCAATATATATATATATATATATATATATTGTGACGAGCTCTTCCACGGTAAAAATTTCGCTCAAATACCGCGAAGAGCTACCAGCCCAAAATCTATAATGACGCCCAATTACTGACTACTATTATTTTCCCTTCCGTTACGTCGTTCTCGCTCGTTAGGCGCCAGGTGCTTGTATCTCCCCCTTAGCACCAATGGTATCGTTTTTTTCTACTATTTATCCTCACTCACTACTCGACTAGCTACTGGGAATAGTGGGATTCGACGGGCATAGGATCATCCACACAGTTGCAAATAATTAAGAAATTCCGGGTGAGCATCGGCACGTTCTACTAAATTAACAAGTATATTTATTTAACGCTAGATTACACGATTTTCGCCATACAATAATTCGTTCGCGATTCACACACACAGTCATCTACCAGTCCAACCCCCGGAGACGCCGGAGGGTACTGCCTTTGGTTTGCGGGGCGAGGGGACGGGCAAGACGCTCTCCGCTGCGTCGCGTAAAAAAAGAAATGGTGCACCACGTGCGCCTACCTTGTCTCGACGTCTCTGCTCGCGCGGCGTTCCTCTCTCTCGCTCCCGAGTACGCCGGTGGCTCAGCCTCGCTCGCTCTCTCCCGCTCGCACGTCCTCGCCGATCTCCCGTCCTCCGATCTCTCGGTCTCTCGCTCGCTCGCACGCTCTATCCTCGCTCTGTCGCCTCTCACACACCGCTCGCTCTCTCTCCACTCTACTCGTTCTTTGTTCACTCCACTCTGTTCACTCCTCACTCTCTCTATTCCCTAACAACTCTTTTAACTTTTCTAACGATTCGTACTTCGTACTTCAACTTCTGACTTTCTACTCGGCGATCAATCTCTAACTACTCAGTCGGCGGTTAATTTCTAACTCGGCGATCAATTTCTTACTCGGCGATCAATTTCTTACTCGGCGATCAATTTCTTACTCGGCGATCAATTTCTTACTCGGCGATCAATTTCTTACTCGGCGATCAATTTCTTACTCGGCGATCAATTTCTTACTCGGCGATCAATTTCTTACTCGGCGATCAATTTCTTACTAACTGTCCTTAATATCTAATCCTTCTCGCCGGCCAGCACTGGCGCTCTCTCGGTCACGTGGTCGGGGCCGAGTCCGTCCGACGATCGACGATCGCTCCTTCGGCACAGCCATCTCTCTCGCTCTGCCGTCGGCCGTCGTCTCTCTCCGTCGTTTGCCGACGTCGTCGGTCGTCGTCTCTCTGAAATTTACGAAGATTTCGACGACAGTGCCCGTTCGACCGTACCTGGTTTCCACCACGGGTGCGAGACGGCGCGACGCTGCTGTTTGTACTCGACGTGCCTGCGAGGCCTATAATGCCTCGTCACATCCCCCCACTAGGCTATTGGCTACCTCGCAACGGGGTAGGCACACGCCGATACACCTCTTCTCACGTCGCAGCAGAGTCGTGCTCATCCCGCCCCCGATCGATCCCATCACCAACCGAGTTTTCCTTATTATTTTAAGTCAACAACAGAACAATCCGACTTAACCTAAGAAATCAACATCGGATCCCCAACACAGTCTCTTCCCCATACCAATTTTATTTGCATACTTATTTCTAGGTCGACAATCTTTGGTCGTAATTTTTGATTTTTTTTCCTTATTACCTATTGAAACCAACATAAATTTCTCTTACTGACTAAAAAAAACCCAACCCATGTTCTTCTTCTTTTTTTTTTTTTTTTTTTTTTTCCAAGTCTCACACAAAACTCAACAAAACCAGTCCTTGTTTTTTTTTTTTTTTTTTTTTTTTTTTTCTGTTACAAACAATGTTCCTCTCTCCTGTTCAATCTTTGGGGGGAGGACCCCCCCCCCCTTTCTCCTCACGCCCGTAGCGCCGATCACCACCGTGAGCGACGGGGTGAACAGTCGGGGCACGTTGTCCTAGTGTACCCCACGCGATAGCACGAGATGCAGTATGGGCGCGAGGGGTCCCAGGGCAACGTACACTCCCTCGGCCCGTGGCCGTCCTGCAGACACCGCGGGCAGGCCATGTCGAATGGGTACCTGTCCGCGGGCCTGTTGCTCCGACGCTGCCTCGCCTTCTCGGCCCGATTGTGCGCCGCTCGCTCCAGGCCATGAGGACCCGGGCACGCGGCGGTGGTGACCCCGTCGCGGTGGCACAGCCTGCAGAAGCCCACTCGTAGGCGTAGGGTGCACCGCTTCCACGAGTGCCCCGGCGATCTGCAGTTGAGGCACCCCTTGGGTGCGGCTGCCCGGGCCTCCTCGATGGCGCAGCCCTCCTCTGCGTCCCTTCGCGCCTCTTGCGCGGCTCGGCTCCTGCGCGCTTCTTGCGCGGCCCGGTCCTCCTCGGCCTCTCTGCGCGCCTCCTGCGCGGCTCGGTTCCTGCGCGCTTCTTGCGCGGCCCGGTCCTCCTCGGCCTCTCTGCACGCCTCCAGCGCGGCTCGGATCTCCCTCGCCTCTCGGCGCGCCTCGCGCGCGGCGTCCTGCGCGGCGGACCATCCTGCCGGCGGCACCCCGCTGGCCTCCTCTTGCGGGGCTAGTCGTCGGGGGGTGTCCTCCTCTTCGATCGTCAGGCTGGCAATCATCTCCTCGACCGGATCCTTCCAGCCGACGTGCCTCTCTCCACCCGGCATGGTCCATCGCGGTCTCGGTGCTGGGGTGCGTTTTCTAGCGGTCGAGGGCCCTGGCCTCGGTTCCGTAGCCTCGATCTCCGCCCTGCTGGGTGGTCGCTTTGCGATGGCCCCTCTTGCCGGTGGCTCAGCCGTGGTCCCGGCCCCCTCCGTCGTTGGCGCAGCCCTTTCGACGGTCGCTCCCTCGGCCGCCCTCGCCTCGGCGTACCGTTGTGCCGCCCTCTGCCGCGCTGCGGCGATCTGGTCCTCCGCGGACGGCGCTGGCTCCCTCGCGGGGGGTTCCGGCACAGCCTCTTCCCCGTAGTACCGTCGGCGAGCCTCCTCGCGGACCTTCCTCAGCTGTTCGCTGCCCGACATTACGCACAGCGCTCTGTTCTTTCTCTATTTGGACACACGCAATGCGGAATTACACACTCATGTACTAATTGTTATCTCGGCCGGTCACGCCGAGCTCTCCGTGCCTCGCCCATTGCCCGTCATCTTTAGATCTTTTACATGCCAAGTCCCCGCAGGTCGACCGGCATTATCGGACAACTCGACTACATTCGGTGATTTCATTCGCGTTATGACGAACGGTCCCGCGTATTTCTTCGCAAATTTTGAAGTTAAGTGGTTAGCGACATTCGACAGTACGCGGTATCGGCGATAAACGCGGTCACCAACATGCAACGGGACGTTCTTTCTACTACGGTTATAATATCCAGCCTGCTTGGTGGAGGCCTCGCGGATATTACGCGTCACGAGATCTCTCAGCTCCACCAACTTGCTCATTCTCGCGACCCATTTCTCGCGATCTGGTGCGTTCGGTACCTCCTCTTCCGCAACTCGAGTCCAGTATTGCGCTGGTCGCGGTTCTCTACCGAGATTCAAAAACGCTGGACTCACCCCCAGAGACGAGTGCACCGCTGTATTATACGCGAACTGGAATTCGGCTACGCGCATGTCCCATTCGCGGTGATCGGCGGAAATGTAACTCGAGATCATTGTTTTGAGATTCCGATTGACTCTCTCTACGGGATTTGCCTGGGCGTGGTACGGTGGTGTCGTCATTCGTTCGATACCGTATTCGTCCGTCAGTTT
Source organism: Netelia fuscicornis (assembly GCA_946811545.1). NCBI lineage: Eukaryota > Metazoa > Arthropoda > Insecta > Hymenoptera > Ichneumonidae > Netelia > Netelia fuscicornis. Next base: position 35,936,123 of record OX328011.1, on the reverse strand, counting down.
CTGTACCGTCTGGTTCACGTATTCAGTCCCGTTATCTGTCAAAAGTCTACGCGGTGTTCCCCACCGACAGAGTACTCTCGCGCGGAATGCGTCCATGATAGTTTTCCCCGTGGCCGCCGCCGCGGGGACACACTCTATCCAGCGGGTGAACATATCTTCGAAGACTATGAGGTATCGATTACCCGCTTTCGATCTTGGGTACGGTCCCATGACGTCGGATGCAACCGTATCCCACGGTTGTGCAACAATCCGTGGTCCCATTAACCCCATTGGCCTAGCTTGATTCGCCTTATGCAACGCACAGGTGACACACTTTCCCACGTAACGCTTCACGTCCCTGTACATTCCTGGCCAATAATAATCGTTCGCTAGTCTACGATACGTTCGATCAACTCCTGGATGACCCGATTGCTCCGCGTCATGCGCGCGCCTCAACACTTCATCCTGCCCCTCTGACGGTACTACCAGTTTCCACGCGTCAACATCTTCACCTATCGCGCTTTTGATCGCGTTCGGGCGGTAGAAATAAATGGCACGGCCTTCTACTCGCCAATCCGGAAACTCGCGAGGGTTTCGACGAATCGCGTTCAGTCTCTCTTGATACCAACCGATTTCGAAACAATCTCCTAGCGAATCGACTTGAGCTTCAACCTTTAAGTCCACGTCCTCGAACATTCGCGATAGCGCGTCCGCCGCTTCGTTCTCGATCCCTTTCCTGTACTCGATTTTCATTTTGTATCCCGACAGCTCAAACGACCAACGCGCGAGCCTACCAATCGGGTCCGCAAGGTTATACAACCACCTCAGGCTACTATGGTCGGTCACAACGGTGAACTCGTACCCTTCCAAATACGGCCTGAATTTCCGCACGGCCCAAATTACCGCGAGACACTCTTTTTCTGTCACGGTGTATCGCGTTTCCGGTCCTACCATCGCTCGACTCGCGCATTCGATCAATCGTTCCGAATCACCATCCCTCTGTGTGAGCACAGCTCCTATCCCACGATCGCTCGCGTCCGTGTACACGATAAATGGTAATTCGTAATTCGGGTACGTCAGTATCGCCGCGTTGACAATCTCGTCCTTGACTGCTCGGAACGCAGCCTCTTCGACGTCTGTCCAGTCCCAAGTCACAGTCTTACTCGTCAGTCTGTTCAGTGGTCCGGCGACTCGCGAAATATTTTTCAAATGGCGATGGTACCAATTCACCATCCCATTGAATCGTCGTAACTCGGTAGCGTTTCGCGGTCGCGGATATTCGATTATAGGCCGAATTTTCTCAGGGTCTGGGCGCAGCCCTTCGCTGTTCACCAAAAACCCCAGATAGCGTACCTCGTTCCTACAAAATTCGCTTTTCTCATAGTTTATTATGAGGCCGGCCTCTCGAATTATCCCGAGTATTTTGTTGATCCACTCGAGGTGTTTCCGGAATGACCTGTTCACGATAATTATATCATCTAGGTACGCGAACGCATGCAGTTCCAGCGCTGGACCTATCAACCGATCCATCAGCCTTTGAAACGTAGCTGGCGCGTTGCACAATCCATACGGCATTCTACGGAATTCGAACAAACCTTTCCCCTCTACAACAAACGCGGTGAAATGTTTGCTAGTCTCCGCCATCATGATTTGGTGGTAGGCCGCACTCATATCTAACGTCGTGATGTACACGGCTTCCTGAAGCTTACTCAGTATCGTGTCCATTCGCGGTAGGGGATACGCGTCTTTTCGCGTTACTTTATTCAGCTCGCGATAGTCTACGCAAAATCTCCACGTACCGTTCGGTTTCGCGACCATCACCGGCGGACTTGCCCATTCGCTTTGCGACGGCTCGACGATGTTACCGGTTAACATCCGATCTACCTCGGCATGCAATGCTTCGATTACAACCGGCGAGCGTCGGTACATCCGTTGTTTCACGGCCCGGTCGGTCGTTACCTCGATCACGTGTTGCGTGAGTGACACAGCCACATTGAAATCTTTCGGCATCGTCGGGATCACCCCCGAGAGCATCTTTTCCAATCGAGTTTTCTCATCGCGGCCTAATTCCTGAAGACCGCAACATAACCCGATCGCTGCAAGCTCATCGTTTGGCTTTATTATCGGGTGTTCTATCCCGACCTCATCTAATGACCAGACTCCGCGGCCGGCGCAAACATTTACCCCGAACGCGTGCATGAAGTCCATGCCTAATAGACAGTCAGATTTCAGATTTCGAACAATTATGGTGGGGAACCACTTTTGGACCCCGTCCAAGGAAATCGGGAACAACGCTTCCCCGACTACTCGTTCTACTGTACCGTTTGCCATCGTCACGCAGTCGAGTCGTGTCGTCGGGTATTGTCTGTACGGTATCCCTAGCTCATTTACGATGTGGCTACCGATGCGCCCAAACACGGAAGTTGTCGCACCGCTATCCACCAACGCCTCGAGATACCTCCCACCGATCTCTAACGACACAAAAACCCTCTGCCGTCCCGGCTCGCGCTTCCACTCCCTCGGGGGAGCGGGGAATGCAAAAGAATACCTCGTATTTACTTCAACAGGAACGTCTTGTTCATTCTGTTGGTCGCGCGCGTCGTTTCCGCGATTTTCGTTGCTCTGTGCCCCGTCTATATCGCGGTTGGCTTCACTCGCCTCGCCGATAACGCGCGTGTCGGGTACTTCTTCGTCCGACTCGTCCGATTCGTCGAGTGTCCAAATGCCAATCGGGCCGTACGACGACTCACCTTTCTCGATTTCATGCACGTCGGCCGATGCATTTGCACACGGAGAGCTCGTTGCACCTGAAAGTATATGGGTCCCTACCTCAGTGCTCACCCGCTCTATCCTATCTATACTCGACTGGTCGGGAATTGGGGGAAGGGGAAGAGGATTATGGATCGACCCTCCGCCTTCCTCTGGCGGGTCTCTTACGGGGAGCGCTGGCTGTCCCGCCGTAGCCAGGCTCGATTCTCGTTTTTTGAGAAGGCACAGCCGCAGTTCTCGGCAGTTACTTCTTTCCTGCCGCAGCCTATGCAAAGCTGTACCTTCGTCTTGTCGCAATCGCGGCTGAAGTGACCCGCGTCACCGCAGTTGAAACAGAAGAGGGGAGTTCTTCTTGCTGGAATCGGTGAACCTCGTGAAGCAGCATTTCCAAGGGCTCGATTTCCCGGATTCGGCCTACTGCCGCCGTTGTTCCCCCCACCAGACCGCTGTTGCGTCTGGTGATTGTTGGCCGAACTTGTCGGAGGTCTTGCTGCAGCGTTAGCATACGACGTCGACGGCGTCGGTGCCTCCGTCGCTGCAACCTGTGCTCCGCTGCCTTCACTCTTCCTCCTCCGGCGCCTCTTCGGCGCAGCCTCCGGCTCAGCACTTACTCTCTTCGCTCCGCTGTTCGTCACAGCGTTCACTTCGTACGTGCGATACCGTTGGTTCGACGGTCTCTTCGGCTCAGCTGACGTCGTCGCCGCTTTATTCTTGCTGACCCACGCAAACTCCTTTACATGGCACTCACTCCTGGATGGTGGCGGTCGGCGTGCCTTTGCCCGTGCCCACTGTCGTTCGACCAGGGATGCTCGCTCGACGAGTTGGGCGTACGTCCGCACTTCGCCTCGGTCCAACTTGTCCCAGTACTCGGGCCTCAGGCCCGCGTACACCCGATCAAGCTGGCTCTTCAGGCTCTTCTTCCTGCGCAGCCGATTGTATAATCCTTGGATGCAGATTAGGTAATCCTTGGCCGATTCATCCGAACCCTGCGTTCTCGCTCGGATGTCATCTTTCAGCCCTTGCTGGTCATAATCGGCTCCGAACCAGGCACGAAAGTCGTGCAGAAAGTCACGCCATTCCTCCCACTCATAGCGGTTCGATCGATACCACCGGACGGCACGACCCTTCAACACCTCGGGTAATACTTGGAGACGTTCGCTGTATCGAAGGTCCGATGCGTTAATTTTCTCATAGAGTTGTTCGATAAACTCCTCACATCCGAACTCATCGTCTCCGGTGAACTTCAGTTGCCATTTTCTCGCAACTTCTCCGACGTCACGTGCGCGTCTTCGTGATCTCGGTCGGTCACTATAGTCATCGTCATTGGAGCCCCATTCACTCCTTCGATCGTCGTTTCTTCTCCGTGGTCTTCCACCATTACTCCTCACGTACGATCGGTGATTGGGTGCAACCCTCGATTCGAGCGATGAAGACGACGAATCACTCGAGTACTCCTCAGGATCTCTCGAGTTTCGGACTTGTTTGGCGGAGCCTTTCCTCGCTCCGTTCCTCGGTTGGATCGCGCGGCGTTTTGAAATTGGCTCTGTATCGGTCGATTCCTCCGTAGATGTCTTTCGACGGGTTTTCCCCCTTTTTGGCAGTTCCCATTTGCCTTGTTCGCTGACGTCGCTGTCGGTCTGCACGCCGATCTCGCGGTATTTTGGCGCAGGTGCCGTCCTCGGCTTTGACGCGGTGCGACTCTCGCCAACCTCTTGCATCCCCCCTGGCACGTCCCCATGGACTCTTCTCGGGGCCTTGCTCGGTTGACGAGACTTGCACGCGTCCTCGTCCGATGTCCACAAGTCCTTCACCATCCGCTGATCCTCGGCGCTTGGTGCAACCGATCTTCTACCATGAGGCTCTCTCGTAGTCGTTGTTGTCCTCGCCCCGGCGAGCGTGTCTATCTTCCGTCCGATGGGTGATCTCGTGCCTCGCGCTCCATCCGCGGGGCTCACTGGTCTCGAGCCGCCATCTTGGCTCGTCGCTCGCGACGCGCTCGATACCCACTCTCGCAATCGGTTGCGAGTCACTGCTGACACACCCGTGGGGTCGATGAATAGCGCTCGAAGGATCTCGCGAATTTTTCTAACATCGAAATTGTCTATTTGCGCGAGCTCCTTATCGAGACCATCCTCGGGAATTTGGTCACTCGATCCCCACGTGATGCTAGAGTATCCTTTCTCGCGGAGCTTGCACCTCCGAAGCCTATCGCGAAGCACTGTGCCCGTCCCTTCGACACTCGCGCCCGCCCCGCGTAATAATTGTCGCACATCGTCCTCCGGTATCACGTCTATCCACTGTAAAACGTCCGGCACGCGCGGTCTGCGCTCGCGCGTGTTCACGTTTGTCACATCGACGTCGACGCTCGTGGCCAAATTGAGGCTGCCTCCTCCCTCTCCAGGAGAGCAGGTGTCGCTCAGCGTCGGATTCACTGCCATTGTTCCGGGAGTCGTTTTCGAGAATTAATAATTTAGCGATTTACTCGAGCGACTTAATTTTCGCGAATTTTTACACTAATTATTCGCGAATTAATTCTCGTCTCTGTCCGAGTTTATTTCAAATTTTTCCCGAAATTATTGGTCGGAAACTTCGACAATTATTTAAATCCGATGTCTTTTACTTATCGTGACACCGAAAATTATTTATTTCCCGACGCGAATTATTTACTGTCACATCGAAAATTATTTATTTATTGTCGAAAATTCTTTCTTGACACGTATTATTGCTTCGATCAGCCAATAATTATTCTCGTCGTTTCGAGTCGTCTCACTCAACCGAACGCGTACTGTATCATACAGTTAAAGTTCGCACGTCGTTGAGTATCTCGATACACTGAAATCCCGAATAATATTTTCCTACAACGTTTCTATTACTTGAAATAATATTTCGTACAACGCTTTGACAGGTCTTCGCCGTCGTCCGCACAGCGTATCTTCGAAATATTATTCGCACTATTTATCTCGATGTCCGTTCGACCGTGAGAGCGAGCGTCGTGTTTACATCGCGCGCGACACGCTCGCTCGGCTCTCGTTGCTCACGCGAAATTTCGTCTTCTCTCTCGGCTGTGCCAGTTCGAGTACACGTGCACTCGCTATACGAAATTTTACTTTGCCACTGCCCCACGTTGGGCGCCAGAAAATTGTGACGAGCTCTTCCACGGTAAAAATTTCGCTCAAATACCGCGAAGAGCTACCAGCCCAAAATCTATAATGACGCCCAATTACTGACTACTATTATTTTCCCTTCCGTTACGTCGTTCTCGCTCGTTAGGCGCCAGGTGCTTGTATCTCCCCCTTAGCACCAAGGGTATCGTTTTTTTCTACTATTTATCCTCACTCACTACTCGACTAGCTACTGGGAATAGTGGGATTCGACGGGCATAGGATCATCCACACAGTTGCAAATAATTAAGAAATTCCGGGTGAGCATCGGCACGTTCTACTAAATTAACAAGTATATTTATTTAACGCTAGATTACACGATTCTCGCCATACAATAATTCGTTCGCGATTCACACACACAGTCATCTACCAGTCCAACCCCCGGAGACGCCGGAGGGTACTGCCTTTGGTTTGCGGGGCGAGGGGACGGGCAAGACGCTCTCCGCTGCGTCGCGAAAAAAAAGAAATGGTGCACCACGTGCGCCTACCTTGTCTCGACGTCTCTGCTCGCGCGGCGTTCCTCTCTCTCGCTCCCGAGTACGCCGGTGGCTCAGCCTCGCTCGCTCTCTCCCGCTCGCACGTCCTCGCCGATCTCCCGTCCTCCGATCTCTCGGTCTCTCGCTCGCTCGCACGCTCTATCCTCGCTCTGTCGCCTCTCACACACCGCTCGCTCTCTCTCCACTCTACTCGTTCTTTGTTCACTCCACTCTGTTCACTCCTCACTCTCTCTATTCCCTAACAACTCTTTTAACTTTTCTAACGATTCGTACTTCGTACTTCAACTTCTGACTTTCTACTCGGCGATCAATCTCTAACTACTCAGTCGGCGGTTAATTTCTAACTCGGCGATCAATTTCTTACTCGGCGATCAATTTCTTACTCGGCGATCAATTTCTTACTCGGCGATCAATTTCTTACTCGGCGATCAATTTCTTACTCGGCGATCAATTTCTTACTCGGCGATCAATTTCTTACTCGGCGATCAATTTCTTACTCGGCGATCAATTTCTTACTCGGCGATCAATTTCTTACTAACTGTCCTTAATATCTAATCCTTCTCGCCGGCCAGCACTGGCGCTCTCTCGGTCACGTGGTCGGGGCCGAGTCCGTCCGACGATCGACGATCGCTCCTTCGGCACAGCCATCTCTCTCGCTCTGCCGTCGGCCGTCGTCTCTCTCCGTCGTTTGCCGACGTCGTCGGTCGTCGTCTCTCTGAAATTTATGAAGATTTCGACGACAGTGCCCGTTCGACCGTACTTGGTTTCCACCACGGGTGCGAGACGGCGCGACGCTGCTGTTTATACTCGACGTGCCTGCGAGGCCTATAATGCCTCGTCACAATATATATATATATATATATATATATATATATATAGTACCGTCGGAAAGCTTCCGGACAAAAGTTGAAAACAGTGCCGGAACGTTTTTTTATGCTATTTCGCCGGTAGTTGGCCTAGGCCAATTTAACCGACGCCATTTTAAAGAGCAGAGATTTCTCTTCACTTTGGCTTTTTTAAAAAAAATTTTACAATTTTTTTTTAAATTGGTATCCAGTTTTGAAAACGACAATTTTTGGTCGTTTTTTTCGTCTTTTGCAAGTGGACCCCGTTTACAGTAAATCTTTTTTAATGAATTTCTTTTAAATGTTCATAAAGGGGGAAGTCTAACCTTCAAGTTCATTTTTTAGAAAATTGTCTACGATTTTTTTTTTCAAAGATATGTCGTTTTTTTGAGAAAAAATAGACAATTTGAAAATCGCTCCATAGGACCAAAACGATGAGGTTTACAACAAAATGTCAAGATGGCAAAAAGTTGTATTACTTCTTGCTGAGGTCAGGAGAATTTTTTCAGATTTTTTTTCCGAAATTTTTTTCCACGTATTTCCGGTCAGCTCGATTGATCTGAATATCATGAAAATAATAGAATTAAATTTTTTACTTACATATTAAACTTTAGTCTCGTCGAAAAAACCTCCTCTCGCTGACAGCACGCTTTTTACCACACGCGCCATCCTCTCCACAAGTTTTTGGAATATCTATCGAGGTGTTTCTCTCCAAAATTTTTGTCTACAGTGTTTTATAGCATCTCCGTCGGTTGATTTGGCTATTTTCAATCGCCGCGCAATGTAGCGAACTCTTCATTGCGAAGTGCAAGAATTGATGCATGCTTTTCGACGCTTAAATTAGATCAATAACCGATTTTCTTCTTCAAAATAAAATAAAATGATGTCTAATGAAGTCGAAAATTGGAATTAATTAACGGTTAATGAATTAATCGTTAAAACCTGCCGAAGAAATACTGAGTTGAAATAATTTTTGAATATCTTTTGTCGTCACAAGTAAAGAGTGCGTGGACAGTTCTGCCACTTTTTTGATTTCTTTTTTTTCTCGGAGCACAGTACTTTGTTTTCATAGTAACATATTGCTGGCCTACGCGACAAAGCGAATCCCGCGAAAAAGCAAACGAGGAACAAGGACGCATAGGACTCGCGACTCTGTCGCGGGATTCACTTTGCCCCGTAGGTCATCGATATGTTACTATGAAAACAAAGTATAAAAACAAAGTGCTCTGCTCCGAGAAAAAGAAGAAAACAAAGAAGTGAGAGAAACGTTCACGCACTCTTTACTTGTTATAATGAACGAATATTCAAAAATGATTTCAACTCAGTACCCCATCGGCAGGCTTCGAAATAACGCCCGCGTATGATTTTCCCGTCGTATCGTGTCGAATAATATAACCGAATTCAAAGCGTGTTTAACGGTCAATTCATTAAGGCATCTTCTCACTTTGGAAATTTAAAAAAATCGATTTTTTTTTTTTTTTTAATTTTGAAAGTACATATCTTCAAAAATGTCATCTCGAAATTTCATAAAGATCGGACGAGTCTAACTACATTTTTTGGCGACCGTTAGGTGACTACCTGAGAGTACCCACAGCATACGTATTGTTCAGACTCATGGTGCAAGTACAAGAAAGCAGTGAAAAACAATCAGATAGAAACTTTTAAACATCCTCCTGCTCTAGCTGATGATGTTCAAGAGGTTTTGAAACCGATCTATGAAGAACTGACGAAGGACGAGTTACTGGAACGATGCCTCGGAGGAAATACCCAAAATAACAACGAGTGTTTCAACAGCTGTGTCTGGGCAATGGCGCCGAAACACGTTTTTACGGGAAGAAAAACCGTGGAAATTGCTTGCCAAACAGCGGCATGCATTTATAACGAAGGGCTACAACCTGTTTTAAAAATTTTGGAGGTGATGGGTGTCAAACTAGGCCCTATCGCCGTTCAATACGCCGAGAAACGCGACAGTGATCGCGTACGCGTAGGGAACCGCCGCAGCTCTAACGCTTCAAAAGAGACTAGGTCGAGACGAAGGGAAGCTATTTTGGACGAACACACCTTCTACGAAGAATCGGAAGGTCCATTGTATGGAGCAGGCATCGCTGATTAACCCGAGGTAAGGTTTTTTCATGATTTTTCTGCAACCAAAACTTTAAACGCAGTTATCTCAAAACAAGGTTTTTCGGTGCTTTGTTGATGAAATTTCGGAAACTATCAGGCCGATTGTCATGAAATTTGAATGACATATGCTTCATAGTTATGGCTATAGCGCATATCATCAGATTTTTGAAATTTTGATTTTAAGAATTTTTTTTTTACAAAAAACTGCAAAAAAATCGTGGTTTTTCGAAAAACGTGCGCCATTTTGTTATTTTCGCGAATATAAAAAATCTGATGATATGCGCTATAGCCACTGACATACTGAATCTAAAACAGTTTTATTTTTTTGTTTCAGACGACCCGTCTCGGAGATACCATCAACAAGCCACGACCATAACATTTTTACACGGGTTTTTCGATGCTACTGATGTATTATAATAATTGTTTAAAAAAATTAAAAAAAAATTTTTTCATGTACTTGAAAGATGTGTTTATTACATAGGATCCGTTTTATCCCATAATTTTAAGCAAAAATCCTCGAAAAAAAATCGCAAAAACAGCCTATTTTTGAGGCGCTTAAAGTGAGAAGATGCCTTAATCGATTAATTCATTAACGATCATTAACGGTTGATTTATTAATCGATAAATAATTGAAATTTTCGACTTCATTAGAGTCCATTTTATTTATTTTTTAACAAGAAAATGGGTCGTCAACCTAATTTAAGCGTCGAAAAGCGTGCATCAATCCTTGCACTTCGCAATGAAGGGTTCAAAATTCGCTACATTGCGAAGCGATTGAAAATAGCAAAATCAACCGTGGGAGATAATATACAACGCTTTAGAGAGACACAATCTAACAAAGATAAAAAGCGTTCCGGGAGGCCTCGTGTTACTTCCAAATCGGAAGATTAATCAATTGTTATGATATCCAAAATGAATCGGAGACTTACGGCGACAAACATCCGAGCGCAGTTTATCGACAGTCATCAACGAAATGTCTCGGTGACAATAATTAAAGAACGCTTACGCAGCGCCGAATTAAATGGAAGGCTCGCCACAAAAAAACCGCTCTTGCGCCGTGAAAATAAAAAGAAGCGATTAAATTGGGCTCGCAAGCACAAGAATTGGACAATTGACGATTGGAAATAAGTTTTATGGACCGACGAATCCAAGTTCGAAATATTCGGAGGAAAAAGTCGAGTTCTGGTTCGTCGCGCAGCTCATGAAAAGATGCATCCTAATTGCATAATTCTAACCGTTAACACGGCGGCGGTTCTGTAATGGTGTCGGGGTGTTTTTCGCATTCTGGTGCAGGGGACTTCTATCGAGTCAAAGGAATCCTGGACCAAAAGCAGTACCACACCATTCTTATAAACCATGCCGTTCCTTCTGGAAAAAGACTCATTTGAAAGGGGTTTGTTTTCCAACAAGATAACGATCCAAAACGTATTTCGAAACTCTGCTCCAAATATCTTGAATCGAAGCGACAAAGTGGCGACCTTCGTATTATGCGCTGGCCTCCTCAATCTCCCGATCTCAATCCCATAGAATTGATGTGGGATGAAATCGATCAGCAAGTGCGCAAGGTCACGTATTCATCCGCCGAAAAACTATGGAATTCTCTACTAAAATCTTGGAAAGAAACACCCCGAGAGATATTCCAAAAACTTGTGGAGAGGATGCCGCGTGTGGTAAAAAGCGTGCTGTCGGCGAGAGGAGGTTTTTTCGACGAGACTAAAGTTTAATATGTAAGTAAAAAATTTAATTCTATTATTTTCATGATATTCAGATCAATCGAGCTGACCGGAAGCAGGTGGAAAAAAAATTTCGAAAAAAAAATCTGAGAAAATTCTCCTAAACTCACAAGGAAACGTTGTCAGGTGTATCTCGCCGATTTTGATGAAATTTGGCATGGTCGTAGAACAGACAAAAATAGGCCACATCCGTTTTTCATACGTGCCAAGATTGATTTTCAAGGGGTGAAACGCACCCTCGAAAATAGGGTTTTTTTTTTCGTTTTTCGCCGATAACTTTTGAACAATACGAGATACGAAAAAATTTCAAATTGCAACAATATTTATTTTTTTGCGTACTATACACGGGATATGAGAATGGTGCAGATAACAACAAATTTCATATTGTTTATTGCAAATATGCAATTTTTGTCATACGTATCTCAGAGAGTTCTTAACCGATTGGGATGCAAATTTGCATACGGGTAGAGGGTAACAAAATAAAGTTGGGGTGTTTTATTGTTTTTCCGATATCACATAATTAAGGGGTTTAAAAAATCCACTCATTAAATTATATTATTTGTTTTTAAAGTGGGTCTTGCCAAAATTTACCAAATTAAATTAGCTGTTTCAATTTGCAAAACCAGTCATCACCGTGATGCATGATGCAGTTCGTTTGACGTATCAAGATCTATTGAAATCGTATATGACAGCGGATTATATTGATAAAACACCGTTACACGCAATTGACCCATCAAACTCAGCTCGATTTTTACCTCTTCAACAGATCTATCTTGGCGTGGATGTAACAACCTTTTTCAACAAACCGGAGTATCGTCAAAACGTTGAGTTGAAGAATGACTTTTTGAAGGGCTGCATTAAATTCCTAGTCACCGGTTGTGCACAGATAAAATTAAGATTTGATTTCCACGATCCGTTAATACAAAATTTGGCTGTGCTAAATCCTTCAAAAGCCATTCTTCAGAAAGCAAGGACCAGTACACCGAGTTTATTGCCGTTAATGGAGTCATTACCTCGAGTTGTAACGCCAAAGCAATATTAAAATATTGATGATGACTGGCGACAATTGCCCAATTTTGAGCTTCCCGGTGATATGAGTGTTAACGACGATATCGACGTGTTCTGGCACAAATTACTGCACAGCGGTCCCGGTGATCAGAATTTTATTGGTTTCGAAAATCTGTCCAAATTCGCGTTAAACGTTTTGTCTCTTCCTCACTCCAATGCAGATTGTGAGCGCGTTTTCAGTGGTGTCAACCTAATAAAAACCAAGACTCGAAATAAGTTGATAACATCTACTGTCAACAGTATGTTATTGGCTAAACAGAGAGTGCAATCAGATTGCATCAATTTTGAACCGACTGAAGAAGAGTATCGTCGTATGACTACATCGTCACTTTATTCTGAATCGACGGAATCCAAATCAAAAGCGACAGCGACGGAATCTGCATTAAATTATCAATTTGATAGCGAAAATGATGTGGTCACGCCGCATAATTTATAAGCCAAAGTTGATTTTTGATCAATTTTTATAAGCAAAAGTTTAAAGCTGTAAGAAAAAGATGCCAAATATTTATGTTTAAAAAGAATCTCTCAAAAACATAAAAAAACTGAACTGGAAAAAACATTCGGTTATGTGATATAAATGTTATAATATAAAGTGTGCGAAATGATAAGTCTAAAGCTGTAAGAAAAAGATGCCAAATATTTATGTTTAAAAAGAATCTATGAAAAACATAAAAAAAACTGAACTGGAAAAAACATTCAGTTATGTGATATAAATGTTATAATATAAAGTGTGCGAAATGATAAGTTTAAAGCTGTAAGAAAAAGATGCGAAATATTTATGTTTAAAAATAATCTATCAAAAACATAACAAAAACTGAACTGGAAAAAAACATTCAATTATGTGATATAAATGTTATAATATAAAGTGTGTGAAATGATAAATAAATACTTTATGAATCTGTGGATGGATTGGAAAAAATATTAATTTTGAATTTATTTCTCCTACTAGTGTATCCTATATAATTTTATTGTACTTATTATTCACCCAATTAAATACAACTTTTTACGAAAAAAAGTTGATAATCTTTGTTCAATATACTTATAATAATAATATTTCGTGATTTTATTGCATTATTAACATTTTCAAAAAGTACTATAATTTTTTATTCGGTACTATTGTTACGTCCCAAGGTGGAGAGAATTGGAAGCTTCGTCGATAATTCGATGTGCGCGCGATATTTGAATTAAGTTGCGCTATTCGGCTGGACGTGAGCTCGCCGCCTGGGACTTACTTGTGCTCAATATACCAACTCAACGATTTATGATTAATCGTCGAGGATGATTCCTCTTCGAAGACGTGTTGTTGATGAATGATGTTTCCCAGAGTTCTCGATTGAACCGAGAAGAAGTATTTTGTCTTGGGAATATTGTTATTAATTGCAACACCCACACTTCTCATACAATTAACAATAACAACTGTACTTTATTCAAGTTTGAGATTGTACCGTGAAATTACAACACAAGTTGGACTTAGAGTGATTTTACAAAAGTCGGAGATTTGTTAGCTTAAGATGTTTTCGATTTCGTAGTTGAGTAGATTCTGATTCTCTAGTCGAAGTTGGTTGACGATTTCGCCTCGGTTCGGGCGGAGTTACAAAATTGTACATAATTGATTGGTCGGATTCTTTAGCGAGATTTTGAGTTTTCCCTATCAGAGGGGTTGTTTCAAAGATATGGGGGTGTCTTGAGAGTGTCGCTTTTTGGACGGCTATCGTGGGAAAGGAAAGTGTGTTTTCTGGTTATGGTTCTGAGAAATACCGAGTTTGGTTTTCGTCAGTTTTTACGAGCGGTGATGTCGAACAAGGCGCTCGTAAAAATGTGAACATAAATAAGGAGAGCAGGGAAAAGTTTTTCCGTGCCTGACAATTATTATGGTTTGTTCTTAAAACTAGGAGTCTAGCTACGAAATCGCGCAAGAGGTTCGTGGAAAAGACATTAAAAAAAGATGTTTGCCAGATGTTTGCCAGAGGGGGTGTTTATGACTGGGTGGAGTGTTTTGGTTGTGACTCTGAGTTGCTTGGTGCATGTGTGTAATCTTAATTGGGATCTTTCCCCTAATCTGTTTAGTTTCTACAGATAAATGATATAGTTTATAAATGCCATAGTAAGATAGCAATAAGAGAGAAAAAAAGTTGTACATACTGTTTAAATTTTACCGGCAGGCTGCATTGGTTTACAGGTAGGTAAGGTAGTAGTCTAATTTATTGACTGGAGATAAAATAAATAAAATAAATAAAATAAATAAAATAAATAAAATAAATAAAATAAATAAAATAAATAAAGTAAATAAAATAAATAAAATAAATAAAATAAATTAAATAAATTGAATAAATTAAATAAATTAAATAAATTAAATAAATTAAGTTAATAAAATAAATGAAATAAATATGTGCGAGACTCTATGAGAAGCGCTCGCATCGCAATACACCTCACGCGAGTGCGACGAACTTCACGCCGCTCGCTGCGTATACGTATCGAGGCAGCGGCTCGCCTTAGTTCGCGCAGTCCGCCGCGAGAGGGACACCAGCGGCAATGTTTCGCGTCAACGGTTAGCACGCGTAACATCTATATAATCACACCGTCGATCGCCGATCGATAGCCACAGTACCGCCAGCAGCCATCTGTAACAGATCTCGCATCAAGGCTATTTTCTGCACCTCGAATGCCCTCTCACGCATCGAGGCATACATCGAAACGCAATCAACAGCGCAGACTCTCGCTGCAACTAGTGAAGGAGTGGAAGCTCATAGCAATCACCAGGCCTGCCACGACTCATCCAGGGCTCTTCACTCGCCCACCTCGAGCCACACTCAGCACTTGGGATATACGAGTACGACGCTGGACCTCGCCAAGCTGTGGTGGAGCCTGTCCTGGAAAACTATCGCCGATTGCGGTTACGCCACCGCTCTCCACTACAACGGCTACGCAGACGGAGACACTGCGAGTTCACCAAGGGACACAGACAACGAGTCCGCTCACCTATAACAACGCTGAGACTCACACCTTATCGAGCAGTGAGTGGGAACCCTTGTCTCCAGTCAAAGGAGGTCCAGGAACCGTCAGGGACTCGCCTTCATACACGCCACCGAGGCATCTCCTACCAGACCTTCGAGTCACCACCACAGAACCTCGACTGTATTGGAGCGAGCGGCCACAAAGCAAAGAGTGTAGCCACATTGATTTAAACAACAATAAAATGTGAAAACTTAAACATCTGTCCGACTCGCCGATTATTTCGCCACCTACCCCATCGCTGCGCCTCCACTACTCATTAAATTTATGAGCTTTCCGAACATTTGGTCCTTCGAGCCGGATTTGAGACAACATCATCTCGAACTACGCAGCAAGCAGCATGGGGTATACCTTCGAGTCGCTGCTTCAGAGCCAACAAGAGCTCTACGGCAGAATCGCACGCATTGTCGACAATCTAAAAAAGCTCGGCCAGAAAAAGATCACAAGCGGAGCAGTCAAAGCTAGGCTAACGTGCCTTGACACCTACTGGGAGAAATTCGAAAACCAGCATGAGATACTGACGACAGAGTTCGCCCCGCAGCTCGCTCAGCACGAGTACTCAAAAAAGGATTTCCAGGCAATTATGGAGGAGACTTACTATCACCAAAAAACGACGCTCCTTGATTGGAACGACACTCCAGAATCAAGACCAGAGCAGGTGACTACACATCGGTCTATCCTGCCTCGTATCGAACTACCAACTTTCGCCGGCCGATACGAGGAATGGGCAGCCTTCAAGGATCTCTTCACATCGATCGTGGAGAAAGATCAGCATCTCAGCGACGTAGAGAAATTGCATTACTTGAAGACCAGCCTCAAGGGAGAAGCCAAAGCCCTCGTGAACGATCTCCAAAATACCGGAGACAATTACGAACGGGCTTGGGAACATTTGGAGAATCGCTACGCGAACAAAAGGCTTCTCGTGCGGACATGCTTGTCCAAACTAATCTCCCTCCATAAAATGAAATCAGAGTCAGCAGACGAACTCAAACGCATCTTTCACGTCATGACTACGACCATTAGCAGCCTCGAAAGCATCGGCAGACCAGTCTTTAAGACAGAAGACCTCCTTCTCTTCATCATCATCGAGCTGTTTGATAGCACTACAAGGAGAGAATGGGAAGCAACCATTGACAGCTCGACGGATCTTCCCACTTACGCTCAGTTGAAAGCGTTCATGGAACGGCGCATTCATGTCGTCGAGGCCTTACACCCCTCACGACCTGGGCACACTTACAAACCGGCAGAGAGAGCCTCGACACGTTCTTTTGCTACTCTTCAACACACGAAGAAGCGCGAGTCCTGCCTCAGCTGCAAAAGGGACCACTTCGTGATGGTTTGCGAAGAGTACCGCAAGAAGAACCCACAGCAGCGGCTACAGCTGATACAGCAGGCCCACCACTGCACCAACTGCTTAGGTTCACACATGCTAGCAAATTGTCCATCCAGGCGGTTGTGTACAATTTGCTCGGCAAAACATCATTCTACGTTGCATGATGTCTTCACACCGGCAAGTACGAGTGCTAGCACTCTACTCTCACAGCCAAGTAGCAAGGGTCAGTTATCCGTACTATTAGCAACAGTGCGGGTCAACATCTTGGATCGATTCGGCAATCCACAGCTAGCGAGAGCACTGATCGACCAAGGATCCGAAACCAGCCTCATCACAGAACGGCTGGCACAGCGCCTACAGCTCCCCCGATCAAAGGCACCCATCGACGTATGCGGTGTTGGAGGAGTCTGCACGGGCACAGCAAGGGGCCGCGTCTATTTGAGCATCACTGCCACACAGACGGAAGCTAGCCTAACTACGCCTGCGTTGGTATTACCAAAACCAACACTCTATGCGCAAGCTCCTAGGATCTTCCGACGCAACTGGAACCACATCCGAGGACTAAAACTAGCAGATCCCTACTTCGAAGACAACGATCCCATTGATCTTCTCCTCGGAGTAGACGTCTACGCTGCCATCATTAGGAGGGGATTACGCACCGGACGCAAGCATCAGCCCGTAGCTCAAGCGACGAGTTTCGGCTGGATCCTCTCCGGCATAACGGGGCGCAGCATCCCCACTCCGCAAGCACGGAGCAACCTGTGCTCATTGGCCGACCCCCTTCCAGCCCTAGTCCAGCGATTTTGGGTACAAGAAGAGGGCCCGCGGGTTCCTCAGCCACTAACGCCTGACGAGCAGGCGTGCGAGGATCACTTCGCCACTACACATACACGAGCATCAGACGGACGATACTGCGTCCGGCTTCCGCTAAAGGGAAAGCTCCCAGATCTCGCCTACACCCGAAACTCGGCTACTCGCGTGCTGGCGCACAATGAGAAACGATTCTCTCAAAACACGGAGCTCCGTGAAGCATACCGAGAGTTCCTTCACGCGTATGAGACCATGGGTCACATGGAACCAGCAGAGGACACCACGGGCAGTCACCTTTGCTATCTACCTCATCACGGGGTATGGCGAGACTCGAGCACTACAACACGACTCCGGGTAGTCTTCAACGGATCCTGCCGCAGCACGCAGGGATACTCCTTGAACGACCACCTATACCCGGGTCGAAACCTTCTACCAGCTCTGTCCGACATTCTCTTAAAATGGCGAACACACAAGTGGGTCATCGCAGCCGACATAGAGAAGATGTACCGACAAATCATGGTACATCCTGAAGACAGAGACCTGCAAAGGATTCTTTGGCGAACTACGCCATCAAAGCCCATCCAGGAATATCGGCTCAGCACAGTCACATACGGACTCTCATGTGCCCCATTCCTAGCAATTCGGACACTCCATCAACTTGCAGTCGACGAGGGCAGTCGATTTCCCAGGGCCAAGCAAGTGCTCCTACGAGATATGTACGTTGATGACGTCTTGACTGGTGCAAATACCATCGCTGAGCTGAAACAACTTCAAGAGGACACACGCGACCTGTGCATGGCGGGCGGATTTCCCTTGAAGAAATGGGTTACCAATGCAAAGGAACTCGAGAGGCACATCCCAATCCACGACAGAGCCACCAACTCCAGCAAGACTCTGTCAGCCACTGAGGAGGGACACGTAACCCTTGGTCTTCGGTGGAATCAGCAAACTGATAGCTTCTCCTTCAGTGTAAAACCAAGCAGTCACAACCAAGTCACTAAGAGAAGCCTACTCGCTCAAGCCGCTCAGCTGTTTGATCCACTGGGGTGGCTCACACCAGTGTCAACCAAAGCGAAGATCACCATTCAATCTACCTGGTTACTGAATCTTCATTGGGATGATCCACTGCCTCAGAACCTGGCAACAGACTGGACTAAATTCTACACTGAATGGTCCGAATTACGGAAAGCACAAATTCCACGCTTTGTTCCCACTCGGCAAGCTGAGCTAAAACAGGAACTCCACGGATTTGCGGACGCATCTGAACGCGCTTTCGCAGCAGTTCTCTATCTACGCTCTGAGGACAAAACCGGGAGCATAACGACTTCACTTATTGCCGCAAAAAGTAAGGTCGCCCCGTTAAAGCAAGTCTCCATCCCTCGGTTAGAACTCTGCGCTGCACACCTGCTTTGCACCCTGGTCCAACACACTAAGGAGGTCCTTGATGCCTCAACCATCCCCACATTTCTGTGGTCGGACTCCACAGTAGTTCTTGGATGGATCCAGGGCCATCCAACTCGGTGGAAGACCTACGTTGCAAACCGGGTTGCAGAGATTCAACGCATAACCTCAAACTCAACATGGGGTCATATTCCTAGCCAGCTTAATCCCGCGGACTGCGCATCAAGAGGATTAACACCGAAGGAGCTCTTAGTTCATCCGCTATGGTGGACAGGACCTCCATATCTCCCAAGTCCAGACGATGCAACTATCGGTAGCTCAGTCGAGTTGCCCGAAGCTCGGACAACGTCGATGGCTACAGCCATTAAAGAGAAACTTCCCGCTCAAAATCGAGTACTGGAACGAGCGTCCTCGTATGTAAGACTCATCAGAGTCACCGCATGGTGCAAACGTTGGCTATGCAAGTCGTCAAAGGAGCCAACACTCACATCTGAGGAGATGCAAGCAGCAGAATTCCATCTCATTGCGCAAGTCCAAGCGGAAGCATTCTCAAAGGAGATTCAACAACTACGAGCCTCCAAGACTCTACCAGCAAAGAGTCAGCTCTCGAGTCTTATGCCTTTCATCGACCAAGATGACATTCTTCGAGTTGGGGGGAGACTTAAACATTCGCTTCTGGCTTGGGACGAAAAGCATCCCATTTTATTACCTGCTGACTCTAAATTCACCCGATTGCTCATCGAAGCATTCCACAAGCGGTGCCTTCATGGCGGGGTACAACTGACCCTGAGCCACCTGCGACAACGATTTTGGATCCCGCGAGCACGCTCATTAGTAAAAGGGTGTATTCACCAATGCGTGCCATGTGTGCGATGGCGGGCGGCACCAGCACAACAGCGGATGGCGGAGCTTCCACCATCACGCGTCCGCCCATCAAGGCCCTTCCAGCACACCGGAGTGGACTACGCCGGGCCAGTCATGCTACGAACCGCTCCGGGACGAGGACACAAGGCAACCAAGGCATTCCTCGTGATCTTCGTCTGCATGGTTACCAAAGCAGTTCATCTCGACGTGGTCTCAGATTACTCCGCGAAGGCCTTCCTTGCAGCTCTACAGCGCTTCATAGCAAGGAGAGGAATGTGTTCCGCCATCTACAGCGACCGAGGAACAACATTCACCGGTGCGGACTCTGAGCTTCGGAAGCTGTTCGCCGCCCAAAGTCGGCAAGCAGCACCAATCCATGACTACATGGCAGTAAGTGGCATCAAGTGGTGCTTCAACCCACCAGCAGCCCCGCACTTCGGAGGTATTTGGGAAGCAGCCGTCAAATCTACAAAACACCATTTACGGCGCGTAATTGGTGAAGCAACACTAACCTACGAAGAGATGGCAACGCTCCTCGCTCAAATTGAGGCATGTCTCAACTCGCGTCCACTATGCCCTCTGACGGACGACCCAAGCGACAACAGCGCTCTCACACCGGGACATTTTCTGGTGGGGTCAGCTCTAACCGCCATACCAGAGCCAACATTACTTTCTGCCAACCCCAATCGTCTTTTACGCTGGCAGCTCATATCTCATATGAGAGACGTATTCTGGAAGCGCTGGGCACGAGAGTATATTCAAGGACTTCTACCACGCTCCAAGTGGCACGGTTCACCAGCAGACATGCAGCTTGGGCAGCTATGTCTCATCAGAGACGAGGCAACACCACCGGCAAGATGGCCGTTAGCCAGGATCATCGCAATCCACCCAGGGAGCGACGGCCATGTCAGAGTCGCCACTCTAAAAACCGCAACAACACAACTCACGCGACCGGCAATAAAGCTGGTCAAGCTACCAGTCATCGCCGACAACGACCAGCAGTATAATCACCACAGCCATGGTGAGGCGGGCGGAATGTGCGAGACTCTATGAGAAGCGCTCGCATCGCAATACACCTCACGCGAGTGCGACGAACTTCACGCCGCTCGCTGCGTATACGTATCGAGGCAGCGGCTCGCCTTAGTTCGCGCAGTCCGCCGCGAGAGGGACACCAGCGGCAATGTTTCGCGTCAACGGTTAGCACGCGTAACATCTATATAATCACACCGTCGATCGCCGATCGATAGCCACAGTACCGCCAGCAGCCATCTGTAACAGATCTCGCATCAAGGCTATTTTCTGCACCTCGAATGCCCTCTCACGCATCGAGGCATACATCGAAACGCAATCAACAGCGCAGACTCTCGCTGCAACTAGTGAAGGAGTGGAAGCTCATAGCAATCACCAGGCCTGCCACGACTCATCCAGGGCTCTTCACTCGCCCACCTCGAGCCACACTCAGCACTTGGGATATACGAGTACGACGCTGGACCTCGCCAAGCTGTGGTGGAGCCTGTCCTGGAAAACTATCGCCGATTGCGGTTACGCCACCGCTCTCCACTACAACGGCTACGCAGACGGAGACACTGCGAGTTCACCAAGGGACACAGACAACGAGTCCGCTCACCTATAACAACGCTGAGACTCACACCTTATCGAGCAGTGAGTGGGAACCCTTGTCTCCAGTCAAAGGAGGTCCAGGAACCGTCAGGGACTCGCCTTCATACACGCCACCGAGGCATCTCCTACCAGACCTTCGAGTCACCACCACAGAACCTCGACTGTATTGGAGCGAGCGGCCACAAAGCAAAGAGTGTAGCCACATTGATTTAAACAACAATAAAATGTGAAAACTTAAACATCTGTCCGACTCGCCGATTATTTCGCCACCTACCCCATCGCTGCGCCTCCACTACTCATTAAATTTATGAGCTTTCCGAACAAAATAAAATAAATAAAATAAATAAAATAAATAAAATAACTTAAATAAATTAAATAAATTAAATAAATTAAATAAATAAAATAATTAAAATAAATAAAATAAATAAAATAAATAAAATAAATAAAATAAATAAAATAAATAAAATAAATAAAATAAATAAAATAAATAAAATAAATAAAATAAATAAAATAAATAAAATAAATAAAATAAATAAAATAAATAAAATAAATAAAATAAATAAAATAAATAAAATAAATAAAATAAATAAAATAAATAAATCAAATAAAATAGATAAAATAAATAAAATAAATAAAATAAATAAAATAAATAAAATAAATAAAATAAATAATATAAATAAAATAAATAAAATAAATAAAATAAATAAAATAAATAAAATAAATAAAATAAATAAAATAAATAAAATAAATAAAGTAAATAAAATAAATAAAATAAATAAAATAAATAAAATAAATAAAATAAATAAAATAAATAAAATAAATGAAATAAATAAAATAAATAAAATAAATAAAATAAATAAAATAAATAAAATAAATAAAATAAATAAAATAAATAAAATAAATAAAATAAATAAAATAAATAAAATAAATAAAATAAATAAAATAAATAAAATAAATAAAATAAATAAAATAAATAAAATAAATAAAATAAATAAAATAAATAAAATAAATAAAATAAATAAAATAAATAAAATAAATAAAATAAATAAAATAAATAAAATAAATAAAATAAATAAATTAAATTGTTTGAGCGAGGAGCTGGTGAGGGAACGGTGACGGGAGTTTTTTCACTGAGACGATCACTGGTCACAACTCGTTTATTTCGTCGTCGAAGTCTATTACAAATAACAGTTAAACTAGTCGGAGCCGGTCTTCCTCGAGCGCACAACAATGGCGGGATTAACTAGAATTCGCGTATTCTACTAGCGAGCTGACGTTCGCCTTCCTTTCTTATGACGAGACTATAGGTTTTAGAGCCGCACAAATATACATTCACCTCTTCTCGCAAGCGTTTATCGTGTCGAGCTAACCCTTTAGTAAAAACAAGGTAATCGATATACTCGCAGATCGCAGAGATGTTAATACATGGAACGATGATCGAATACTAAAACTAATAACCGCCAGTAGCCGGCGGCGGCAAGCGGCGCCGATCCTCCGTGGAGGGGGGAGCGTCGTCCGAGTCACGAGCGACGTTGCCGCCTTGCCGTATAACGTCGTGGAAGTTTCGAGACTCTAATTATCGGCCTCGCCGAAACATAAATAAAATAAATAAAATAAATATAATAAATTAAATAAATTAAATAAATTAAATAAATTAAATAAATTAAGTAAATAAAATAAATAAAATAAATAAAATAAATAAAATAAATAAAATAAATAAAATAAATGAAATAAATGAAATAAATAAAGTAAATAAAATAAACAAAATAAATTTAATAAATAAAATAAATAAAATAAATAAAATAAATAAAATAAATAAAATAAATAAAATAAATAAAATAGATAAAATAAATAAAATAAATAAAATAAATAAAATAAATAAAATAAATAAAATAAATAAAATAAATAAAATAAATAAAATAAATAAAATAAATAAAACAAATAAAATAAATAAAATAAATAAAATAAATAAAATAAATAAAATAAATTAAATAAATTAAATAAATAAAGTGAATAAAATAAATAAAATAAATAAAATAAATAAAATAAATTAAATAAATAAAATAAATTAAATAAATTAAATAAATTAAATAAATTAAATAAATTAAATAAATTAAATAAATTAAGTTAATAAAATAAATGAAATAAATAAAATAAATAAAATAAATAAAATAAATAAAATAAATAAAATAAATAAAGTAAATAAAGTAAATAAAATAAATTAAATAAATTAAATAAATTAAATAAATTAAATACATTACATAAATTAAGTTAATAAAATAAATAAAATAAATAAAATAAATAAAAATAAATAAAACAAATAAAATAAATAAAATAAATAAAATAAATAAAATAAATAAAATAAATAAAATAAATAAAATAAATAAAATAAATAAAATAAATAAAATAAATAAAGTAAATAAAGTAAATAAAATAAATTAAATAAATTAAATAAATTAAATAAATTAAATACATTACATAAATTAAGTTAATAAAATAAATAAAATAAATAAAATAAATAAAAATAAATAAAACAAATAAAATAAATAAAATAAATAAAATAAATAAAATAAATAAAATAAATAAAATAAATAAAATAAATAAAATAAATAAAATAAATAAAATAAATAAAATAAATAAAATAAATAAAATAAATAAAATAAATAAAATAAATAAAATAAATAAAATAAATAAAATAAATAAAATAAATAAAATAAATAAAATAAATAAAATAAATAAAATAAATAAAATATATAAAATAAATAAAATAAATAAAATAAATAAACTAAATAAAATAAATAAAATAAATTAAATAAATTAAATAAATTAAATAAATTAAATAAATTAAATAAATTAAGTAAATTAAATAAATAAAAATAATAAAAATAAATAAAATAAATAAAATAAATAAAATAAATAAAGTAAATAAAATAAATAAAATAAATAAAATAAATAAAATAAATAAAATAAATAAAATAAATAAAATAAATAAAATAAATAAAATAAACAAAATAAATAAAATAAATAAAATAAATAAAATAAATAAAATAAATAAAATAAATAAAATAAATAAAATAAATAAAATAAATAAAATAAATAAAATAAATAAAATAAATAAAATAAATAAAATAAATAAAATAAATAAAATAAATAAAATAAATAAAATAAATAAAATAAATAAAATAAATAAAATAAATAAAATAAATAAAATAAATAAAATAAATAAAATAAATAAAATAAATAAAATAAATAAAATAAATAAAATAAATAAAATAAATAAAATAAATAAATTAAATTGTTTGAGCGAGGAGCTGGTGAGGGAACGGTGACGGGAGTTTTTTCACTGAGACGATCACTGGTCACAACTTGTTTATTTCGTCGTCGAAGTCTATTACAAATAACCGTTAAACTAGTCGGAGCCGGTCTTCCTCGAGCGCACAACAATGGCGGGATTAACTAGAATTCGCGTATTCTACTAGCGAGCTGACGTTCGCCTTCCTTTCTTATGACGAGCCTATAGGTTTTAGAGCTGCACAAATATACATTCACCTCTTCTCACAAGCGTTTATCGTGTCGAGCTAACCCTTTAGTAAAAACAAGGTAATCGATATACTCGCAGATCGCAGAGATGTTAATACATGGAACGATGATCGAATACTAAAACTAATAACCGCCAGTAGCCGGCGGCGGCAAGCGGCGCCGATCCTCCATGGAGGGGGGAGCGTCGTCCGAGTCACGAGCGACGTTGCCGCCTTGCCGTATAACGTCGTGGAAGTTTCGAGACTCTAATTATCGGCCTCGCCGAAACATAAATAAAATAAATAAAATAAATAAAATAAATAAAATAAATAAATAAAATAAAATAAATAAAATAAACAAAATAAATAAAATAAATAAAATAAATAAACTAAATAAAATAAATAAAATAAATAAAGTAAATGAAATAAATAAAATAAATAAAATAAATAAAATAAATAAAATAAATAAAATGAATAAAATAAATAAAATAAATAAAATAAATAAAATAAATAAAATAAATATAATAAATTAAATAAATTAAATAAATTAAATAAATTAAATAAATTAAATAAATAAAGTAAATAAAATAAATAAAATAAATAAAATAAATAAAATAAATAAAATAAATAAAATAAATAAAATAAATAAAATAAATAAAATAAATAAAATAAATAAAATAAATAAAATAAATTAAATAAATTAAATAAATAAAGTAAATAAAATAAATAAAATAAATAAAATAAATTAAATAAATTAAATAAATTAAATAAATTAAATAAATTAAGTTAATAAAATAAATGAAATAAATAAAATAAATAAAATAAATAAAGTAAATAAAGTAAATAAAATAAATAAAATAAATAAAATAAATTAAATAAATTAAATAAATTACATAAATTAAGTTAATAAAATAAATAAAATAAATAAAATAAATAAAAATAAATAAAACAAATAAAATAAATAAAATAAATAAAATAAATAAAATAAATAAAATAAATAAAATAAATAAAATAAATAAAAAAAATTAAATAAATTAAATAAATTAAATTAGTAAAATAAATAAAATAAATAAAATAATTAAAATATATAAAATAAATAAAATAAATAAAATAAATAAAATCAATAAAATAAATAAAATAAATAAAATAAATAAAATAAATAAAATAGATAAAATAAATAAAATAAATAAAATAAATAAAATAAATAAAATAAATAAAATAAATAAAATAAATAAAATAAATAAAATAAATAAAATGAATAAAATAAATAAAATAAATAAAATAAATAAAATAAATAAAATAAATAAAATAAATAAAATAAATAAAATAAATAAAATAAATAAAATAAATAAAATAAATAAAATAAATAAAATAAATAAAATAAATTAAATAAATAAAGTGAATAAAATAAATAAAATAAATAAAATAAATAAAATAAATAAAATAAATAAAATAAATAAAATAAATAAAATAAATAATATAAATAAAATAAATAAAATAAATAAAATAAATAAAATAAATAAAATAAATAAAATAAATAAAATAAATAAAATAAATAAAATAAATAAAATAAATAAAATATATAAAATAAATAAAATAAATAAAATAAATAAAATAAATTAAATAAATTAAATAAATTAAATAAATTAAATAAATTAAATAAATTAAGTAAATTAAATAAATAAAATTAATAAAAATAAATAAAATAAATAAAATAAATAAAGTAAATAAAATAAATAAAATAAATAAAATAAATAAAATAAATAAAATAAATAAAATAAATAAAATAAATAAAATAAATAAAATAAATAAAATAAATAAAATAAATAAAATAAATAAAATAAATAAAATAAATAAAATAAATAAAATAAATAAAATAAATAAAATAAATAAAATAAATAAAATAAATAAAATAAATAAAATAAATAAAATAAATAAAATAAATAAAATAAATAAAATAAATAAAATAAATAAAATAAATAAAATAAATAAAATAAATAAAATAAATAAAATAAATAACATAAATAAAATAAATAAAATAAATAAAATAAATAAAATAAATAAAATAAATAAAATAAATAAAATAAATAAAATAAATAAAATAAATAAAATAAATAAAATAAATAAAATAAATAAAATAAATAAAATAAATAAAATAAATAAAATAAATAAAATAAATAAAATAAATAAAATAAATAAAATAAATAAAATAAATAAAATAAATAAAATAAATAAAATAAATAAAATAAATAAAATAAATAAAATAAATAAAATAAATAAAATAAATAAAATAAATAAAATAAATAAAATAAATAAAATAAATAAAATAAATAAAATAAATAAAATAAATAAAATAAATAAAATAAATAAAATAAATAAAATAAATAAAATAAATAAAATAAATAAAATAAATAAAATAAATAAAATAAATAAAATAAATAAAATAAATAAAATAAATAAATTAAATTGTTTGAGCGAGGAGCTGGTGAGGGAACGGTGACGGGAGTTTTTTCACTGAGACGATCACTGGTCACAACTCGTTTATTTCGTCGTCGAAGTCTATTACAAATAACAGTTAAACTAGTCGGAGCCGGTCTTCCTCGAGCGCACAACAATGGCGGGATTAACTAGAATTCGCGTATTCTACTAGCGAGCTGACGTTCTCCTTCCTTTCTTATGACGAGACTATAGGTTTTAGAGCCGCACAAATATACATTCACCTCTTCTCACAAGCGTTTATCGTGTCGAGCTAACCGTTTAGTAAAAACAAGGTAATCGATATACTCGCAGATCGCAGAGATGTTAATACATGGAACGATGATCGAATACTAAAACTAATAACCGCCAGTAGCCGGCGGCGGCAAGCGGCGCCGATCCTCCATGGAGGGGGGAGCGTCGTCCGAGTCACGAGCGACGTTGCCGCCTTGCCGTATAACGTCGTGGAAGTTTCGAGACTCTAATTATCGGCCTCGCCGAAACATAAATAAAATAAATAAAATAAATATAATAAATTAAATAAATTAAATAAATTAAATAAATTAAATAAATAAAGTAAATAAAATAAATAAAATAAATAAAATAAATAAAATAAATAAAATAAATAAAATAAATAAAATAAATAAAATAAATGAAATAAATGAAATAAATAAAGTAAATAAAATAAACAAAATAAATTTAATAAATAAAATAAATAAAATAAATAAAATAAATAAAATAAATAAAATAAATAAAATAAATAAAATAAATAAAATAAATATAATAAATTAAATAAATTAAATAAATTAAATAAATTAAATAAATTAAATAAATTAAAGAAATTAAATAAATTAAATAAATTAAATGAATTAAATAAATAAGATAAATAAAATAAATAAAATAAATAAAATAAATAAAATAAATAAAATAAATAAAATAAATAAAATAAATAAAATAAATAAAGTAAATAAAATAAATAAAATAAATAAAATAAATAAAATAAATAAAATAAATTAAATAAATTAAATAAATTAAATAAATTGAATAAATTAAATAAATTAAATAAATTAAATAAATTAAATAAATTAAGTTAATAAAATAAATGAAATAAATAAAATAAATAAAATAAATAAAATAAATAAAATAAATAAAATAAATAAAATAAATAAAATAAATAAAATAAATAAAATAAATAAAATAAATATAATAAATAGAATAAATAAAATAAATAAAATACATAAAATAAATAAAATAAATAAAATAAATAAAATAAATAAAATAAATAAAATAAATAAAATAAATAAAATAAATAAAATAAATAAAATAAATAAAATAAATAAAATAAATAAAATAAATAAAATAAATAAAATAAATAAAATAAATAAAATAAATAAAATAAATAAAATAAATAAAATAAATAAAATAAATAAAATAAATAAAATAAATAAAATAAATAAAATAAATAAAGTAAATAAAATAAATAAAATAAATAAAATAAATTAAATAAATTAAATAAATTAAATAAATTGAATAAATTAAATAAATTAAATAAATTAAATAAATTAAGTTAATAAAATAAATGAAATAAATAAAATAAATAAAATAAATAAAATAAATAAAATAAATAAAATAAATAAAATAGATAAAATAAATAAAATAAATAAAATAAATAAAATAAATAAAATAAATACAATAAATAAAGTAAATAAAATAAATAAAATAAATAAAATAAATAAAATAAATAAAATAAATAAAATAAATAAAATAAATAAAATTAATAAAATAAATAAAATAAATAAAATAAATAAAATAAATAAAATAAATAAAATAAATAAAATAAATAAAATAAATAAAATAAATAAAATAAATAAAATAAATAAAATAAATAAAATAAATAAAATAAATAAAGTAAATAAAATAAATAAAATAAATAAAATAAATAAAATAAATAAAATAAATAAAATAAATAAAATAAATAAAATAAATAAAATAAATAAAATAAATAAAATAAATAAAATAAATAAAATAAATAAAATAAATAAAATAAATAAAATAAATAAAATAAATAAAATAAATAAAATAAATAAAATAAATAAAATAAATAAAATAAATAAAATAAATAAAATAAATAAAATAAATAAAATAAATAAAATAAATAAAATAAATAAAATAAATAAAATAAATAAAATAAATAAAATAAATAAAATAAATAAAATAAATAAAATAAATAAAATAAATAAAATAAATAAATTAAATTGTTTGAGCGAGGAGCTGGTGAGGGAACGGTGACGGGAGTTTTTTCACTGAGACGATCACTGGTCACAACTCGTTTATTTCGTCGTCGAAGTCTATTACAAATAACAGTTAAACTAGTCGGAGCCGGTCTTCCTCGAGCGCACAACAATGGCGGGATTAACTAGAATTCGCGTATTCTACTAGCGAGCTGACGTTCGCCTTCCTTTCTTATGACGAGACTATAGGTTTTAGAGCCGCACAAATATACATTCACCTCTTCTCACAAGCGTTTATCGTGTCGAGCTAACCCTTTAGTAAAAACAAGGTAATCGATATACTCGCAGATCGCAGAGATGTTAATACATGGAACGATGATCGAATACTAAAACTAATAACCGCCAGTAGCCGGCGGCGGCAAGCGGCGCCGATCCTCCATGGAGGGGGGAGCGTCGTCCGAGTCACGAGCGACGTTGCCGCCTTGCCGTATAACGTCGTGGAAGTTTCGAGACTCTCATTATCGGCCTCGCCGAAACATAAATAAAATAAATAAAATAAATATAATAAATTAAATAAATTAAATAAATTAAATAAATAAAATAAATAAAATAAATAAAATAAATAAAATAAATAAAATAAATAAAATAGATAAAATAAATAAAATACATAATATAAATAAAATAAATAAAATAAATAAAATAAATAAAATAAATAAAATAAATTAAATAAATAAAGTGAATAAAATAAATAAAATAAATAAAATAAATAAAATAAATAAAATAAATAAAATAAATAAAATAAATTAAATAAATTAAATAAATTAACTAAATTAAATAAATTAAATAAATTAAATAAATTAAATAAATTAAATAAATTAAGTTAATAAAATAAATAAAATAAATAAAATAAATAAAATAAATAAAATAAATAAAATAAATAAAGTAAATAAAGTAAATAAAATAAATAAAATAAATAAAATAAATAAAATAAATTAAATAAATTAAATAAATTACATAAATTAAGTTAATAAAATAAATAAAATAAATAAAATAAATAAAAATAAATAAAACAAATAAAATAAATAAAATAAATAAAATAAATAAAATAAATGAAACAAATAAAATAAATAAAATAAATAAAATAAATAAACTAAATAAAATAAATGAAATAAATAAAATAAATAAAATAAATAAAATAAATAAAATAAATAAAATAAATAAAATAAATAAAATAAATAAAATAAATAAAATAAATAAAATAAATAAAATAAATAAAATAAATAAAATAAATAAAATAAATGAAATAAATAAAATAAATAAAATAAATAAAATAAATAAAATAAATTAAATAAATTAAATAAATTAAATTAATAAAATAAATAAAATAAATAAAATAAATAAAATAATTAAAATATATAAAATAAATAAAATAAATAAAATAAATAAAATAAATAAAATAAATAAAATAAATAAAATAAATAAAATAAATAAAATAAATAAAATAAATAAAATAAATAAAATAAATATAATAAATAAAATAAATAAAATAAATAAAATAAATAAAATAAATAAAATAAATAAAGTAAATAAAATAAATGAAATAAATAAAATAAATAAAATAAATAAAATAAATAAAATAAATGAAATAAATGAAATAAATAAAGTAAATAAAATAAACAAAATAAATTTAATAAATAAAATAAATAAAATAAATAAAATAAATAAAATAAATAAAATAAATAAAATAAATAAAATAAATAAAATAAATATAATAAATTAAATAAATAAAATAAATAAAATAAATAAAATAAATAAAATAAATAAAATAAATAAAATAAATAAAATAAATAAAATAAATAAAATAAATAAAATAAATAAAATAAATTGTTTGAGCGAGGAGCTGGTGAGGGAACGGTGACGGGAGTTTTTTCACTGAGACGATCACTGGTCACAACTCGTTTATTTCGTCGTCGAAGTCTATTACAAATAACAGTTAAACTAGTCGGAGCCGGTCTTCCTCGAGCGCACAACAATGGCGGGATTAACTAGAATTCGCGTATTCTACTAGCGAGCTGACGTTCGCCTTCCTTTCTTATGACGAGACTATAGGTTTTAGAGCCGCACAAATATACATTCACCTCTTCTCGCAAGCGTTTATCGTGTCGAGCTAACCCTTTAGTAAAAACAAGGTAATCGATATACTCGCAGATCGCAGAGATGTTAATACATGGAACGATAATCGAATACTAAAACTAATAACCGCCAGTAGCCGGCGGCGGCAAGCGGCGCCGATCCTCCGTGGAGGGGGGAGCGTCGTCCGAGTCACGAGCGACGTTGCCGCCTTGCCGTATAACGTCGTGGAAGTTTCGAGACTCTAATTATCGGCCTCGCCGAAACATAAATAAAATAAATAAAATAAATATAATAAATTAAATAAATTAAATAAATTAAATAAATTAAATAAATTAAGTAAATAAAATAAATAAAATAAATAAAATGAATAAAATAAATAAAATAAATGAAATAAATGAAATAAATAAAGTAAATAAAATAAACAAAATAAATTTTATAAATAAAATAAATAAAATAAATAAAATAAATAAAATAAATAAAATAAATAAAATAGATAAAATAAATAAAATAAATAAAATAAATAAAATAAATAAAATATATAAAATAAATGAAATAAATAAAATAAATAAAATAAATAAAATAAATAAAATAAATAAAATAAATAAAGTAAATAAAGTAAATAAAATAAATAAAATAAATAAAATAAATTAAATAAATTAAATACATTACATAAATTAAGTTAATAAAATAAATAAAATAAATAAAATAAATAAAAATAAATAAAACAAATAAAATAAATAAAATAAATAAAATAAATAAAATAAATAAAATAAATAAAATAAATAAAATAAATAAAAATAAATAAAACAAATAAAATAAATAAAATAAATAAAATAAATAAAATAAATAAAATAAATAAAAAAAATTAAATAAATTAAATAAATTAAATTAGTAAAATAAATAAAATAAATAAAATAAATAAACAATTAAAATATATAAAATAAATAAAATAAATAAAATAAATAAAATAAATAAAATAAATAAAATAAATAAAATAAATAAAATAAATAAAATAAATAAAGTAAATAAAATAAATAAAATAAATAAAATAAATAAAATAAATAAAATAAATAAAATAAATAAAATAAATAAAATAAATAAAATAAATAAAATAAATAAAATAAATAAAATAAATAAAATAAATAAAATAAATAAAGTAAATAAAATAAATAAAATAAATAAAATAAATAAAATAAATAAAATAAATAAAATAAATAAAATAAATAAAATAAATAAAATAAATAAAATAAATAAAATAAATAAAAGAAATAAAATAAATAAAATAAATAAAATAAATAAAATAAATAAAATAAATAAAATAAATAAAATAAATAAAATAAATAAAATAAATAAAATAGATAAAATAAATAAAATAAATAAAATAATTAAAATATATAAAATAAATAAAATAAATAAAATAAATAAAATAAATAAAATAAATAAAATAAATAAAATAAATAAAATAAATAAAATAAATAAAATAGATAAAATAAATAAAATAAATAAAATAAATAAAATAAATAAAATAAATAAAATAAATAAAATAAATAAAATGAATAAAATAAATAAAATAAATAAAATAAATAAAATGAATAAAATAAATAAAATAAATAAAATAAATAAAATAAATAAAATAAATAAAATAAATAAAATAAATTAAATAAATAAAGTGAATAAAATAAATAAAATAAATAAAATAAATAAAATAAATAAAATAAATAAAATAAATAAAATAAATAAAATAAATAAAATAAATAAAATAAATAAAATAAATAAAAAAAATTAAATAAATTAAATAAATTAAATTAGTAAAATAAATAAAATAAATAAAATAAATAAAATAAATAAAATAATTAAAATATATAAAATAAATAAAATAAATAAAATAAATAAAAAAAAAAAATAAACAAAATAAATAAAATAAATAAAATAAATAAAATACATAAAATAAATAAAATAAATAAAATAAATAAAATAAATAAAATAAATAAAATAAATAAAATAAATAAAATAAATAAAATAAATAAAATAAATAAAATAAATTAAATAAATAAAATAAATAAAATGAATAAAATAAATAAAATAAATAAAATAAATAAAATAAATAAAATAAATAAAATAAATAAAATAAATAAAATAAATAAAATAAATAAAATAAATAAAATAAATTAAATAAATAAAGTGAATAAAATAAATAAAATAAATAAAATAAATAAAATAAATAAAATAAATAAAATAAATAAAATAAATAAAATAAATAAAATAAATAAAATAAATAAAATAAATAAAATAAATAAAATAAATAAAATATATAAAATAAATAAAATAAATAAAATAAATAAAATAAATAAAATAAATAAAATAAATAAAATAAATTAAATAAATTAAATAAATTAAGTAAATTAAATAAATAAAATTAATAAAAATAAATAAAATAAATAAAATAAATAAAAGAAATAAAGTAAATAAAATAAATAAAATAAATAAAATAAATAAAATAAATAAAATAAATAAAATAAATAAAATAAATAAAATAAATAAAATAAATAAAATAAATAAAATAAATAAAATAAATAAAATAAATAAAATAAATAAAATAAATAAAATAAATAAAATAAATAAAATAAATAAAATAAATAAAATAAATAAAATAAATAAAATAAATAAAATAAATAAAATAAATAAAATAAATAAAATAAATAAAATAAATAAAATAAATAAAATAAATAAAATAAATAAAATAAATAAAATAAATAAAATAAATAAAATAAATAAAATAAATAAAATAAATAAAATAAATAAAATAAATAAAATAAATAAAATAAATAAAATAAATAAAATAAATAAAATAAATAAAATAAATAAAATAAATAAAATAAATAAAATAAATAAAATAAATAAAATAAATAAAATAAATAAAATAAATAAAATAAATAAAATAAATAAAATAAATAAAATAAATAAAATAAATAAAATAAATAAATTAAATTGTTTGAGCGAGGAGCTGGTGAGGGAACGGTGACGGGAGTTTTTTCACTGAGACGATCACTGGTCACAACTCGTTTATTTCGTCGTCGAAGTCTATTACAAATAACAGTTAAACTAGTCGGAGCCGGTCTTCCTCGAGCGCACAACAATGGCGGGATTAACTAGAATTCGCGTATTCTACTAGCGAGCTGACGTTCGCCTTCCTTTCTTATGACGAGACTATAGGTTTTAGAGCCGCACAAATATACATTCACCTCTTCTCGCAAGCGTTTATCGTGTCGAGCTAACCCTTTAGTAAAAACAAGGTAATCGATATACTCGCAGATCGCAGAGATGTTAATACATGGAACGATGATCGAATACTAAAACTAATAACCGCCAGTAGCCGGCGGCGGCAAGCGGCGCCGATCCTCCGTGGAGGGGGGAGCGTCGTCCGAGTCACGAGCGACGTTGCCGCCTTGCCGTATAACGTCGTGGAAGTTTCGAGACTCTAATTATCGGCCTCGCCGAAACATAAATAAAATAAATAAAATAAATATAATAAATTAAATAAATTAAATAAATTAAATAAATTAAATAAATTAAGTAAATAAAATAAATAAAATAAATAAAATAAATAAAATAAATGAAATAAATGAAATAAATAAAGTAAATAAAATAAACAAAATAAATTTAATAAATAAAATAAATAAAATAAATAAAATAAATAAAATAAATAAAATAAATAAAATAGATAAAATAAATAAAATAAATAAAATAAATAAAATAAATAAAATAAATAAAATAAATAAAATAAATAAAATAAATAAAATAAATAAAATAAATAAAATAAATAAAATAAATAAAATAAATAAAATAAATAAAATAAATTAAATAAATTAAATAAATAAAGTGAATAAAATAAATAAAATAAATAAAATAAATAAAATAAATAAAATAAATAAAATAAATTAAATAAATTAAATAAATTAAATAAATTAAATAAATTAAATAAATTAAATAAATTAAGTTAATAAAATAAATGAAATAAATAAAATAAATAAAATAAATAAAATAAATAAAATAAATAAAATAAATAAAGTAAATAAAGTAAATAAAATAAATAAAATAAATTAAATAAATTAAATAAATTAAATACATTACATAAATTAAGTTAATAAAATAAATAAAATAAATAAAATAAATAAAAATAAATAAAACAAATAAAATAAATAAAATAAATAAAATAAATAAAATAAATAAAATAAATAAAATAAATAAAATAAATAAAATAAATAAAATAAATAAAATAAATAAAGTAAATAAAGTAAATAAAATAAATTAAATAAATTAAATAAATTAAATAAATTAAATACATTACATAAATTAAGTTAATAAAATAAATAAAATAAATAAAATAAATAAAAATAAATAAAACAAATAAAATAAATAAAATAAATAAAATAAATAAAATAAATAAAATAAATAAAATAAATAAAATAAATAAAATAAATAAAATAAATAAAATAAATAAAATAAATAAAATAAATAAAATAAATAAAATAAATAAAATAAATAAAATAAATAAAATAAATAAAATAAATAAAATATATAAAATAAATAAAATAAATAAAATAAATAAACTAAATAAAATAAATAAAATAAATTAAATAAATTAAATAAATTAAATAAATTAAATAAATTAAATAAATTAAGTAAATTAAATAAATAAAAATAATAAAAATAAATAAAATAAATAAAATAAATAAAATAAATAAAGTAAATAAAATAAATAAAATAAATAAAATAAATAAAATAAATAAAATAAATAAAATAAATAAAATAAATAAAATAAATAAAATAAATAAAATAAATAAAATAAACAAAATAAATAAAATAAATAAAATAAATAAAATAAATAAAATAAATAAAATAAATAAAATAAATAAAATAAATAAAATAAATAAAATAAATAAAATAAATAAAATAAATAAAATAAATAAAATAAATAAAATAAATAAAATAAATAAAATAAATAAAATAAATAAAATAAATAAAATAAATAAAATAAATAAAATAAATAAAATAAATAAAATAAATAAAATAAATAAAATAAATAAAATAAATAAAATAAATAAATTAAATTGTTTGAGCGAGGAGCTGGTGAGGGAACGGTGACGGGAGTTTTTTCACTGAGACGATCACTGGTCACAACTTGTTTATTTCGTCGTCGAAGTCTATTACAAATAACCGTTAAACTAGTCGGAGCCGGTCTTCCTCGAGCGCACAACAATGGCGGGATTAACTAGAATTCGCGTATTCTACTAGCGAGCTGACGTTCGCCTTCCTTTCTTATGACGAGCCTATAGGTTTTAGAGCTGCACAAATATACATTCACCTCTTCTCACAAGCGTTTATCGTGTCGAGCTAACCCTTTAGTAAAAACAAGGTAATCGATATACTCGCAGATCGCAGAGATGTTAATACATGGAACGATGATCGAATACTAAAACTAATAACCGCCAGTAGCCGGCGGCGGCAAGCGGCGCCGATCCTCCATGGAGGGGGGAGCGTCGTCCGAGTCACGAGCGACGTTGCCGCCTTGCCGTATAACGTCGTGGAAGTTTCGAGACTCTAATTATCGGCCTCGCCGAAACATAAATAAAATAAATAAAATAAATAAAATAAATAAAATAAATAAAATAAATAAAATAAATAAAATAAATAAAATAAATAAAATAAATAAAATAAATAAATAAAATAAAATAAATAAAATAAACAAAATAAATAAAATAAATAAAATAAATAAACTAAATAAAATAAATAAAATAAATAAAGTAAATGAAATAAATAAAATAAATAAAATAAATAAAATAAATAAAATAAATAAAATGAATAAAATAAATAAAATAAATAAAATAAATAAAATAAATAAAATAAATATAATAAATTAAATAAATTAAATAAATTAAATAAATTAAATAAATTAAATAAATTAAATAAATAAAGTAAATAAAATAAATAAAATAAATAAAATAAATAAAATAAATAAAATAAATAAAATAAATAAAATAAATAAAATAAATAAAATAAATTAAATAAATTAAATAAATAAAGTAAATAAAATAAATAAAATAAATAAAATAAATTAAATAAATTAAATAAATTAAATAAATTAAATAAATTAAGTTAATAAAATAAATGAAATAAATAAAATAAATAAAATAAATAAAGTAAATAAAGTAAATAAAATAAATAAAATAAATAAAATAAATTAAATAAATTAAATAAATTACATAAATTAAGTTAATAAAATAAATAAAATAAATAAAATAAATAAAAATAAATAAAACAAATAAAATAAATAAAATAAATAAAATAAATAAAATAAATAAAATAAATAAAATAAATAAAATAAATAAAATAAATAAAATAAATAAAAAAAATTAAATAAATTAAATAAATTAAATTAGTAAAATAAATAAAATAAATAAAATAATTAAAATATATAAAATAAATAAAATAAATAAAATAAATAAAATCAATAAAATAAATAAAATAAATAAAATAAATAAAATAAATAAAATAGATAAAATAAATAAAATAAATAAAATAAATAAAATAAATAAAATAAATAAAATAAATAAAATAAATAAAATAAATAAAATGAATAAAATAAATAAAATAAATAAAATAAATAAAATAAATAAAATAAATAAAATAAATAAAATAAATAAAATAAATAAAATAAATAAAATAAATAAAATAAATAAAATAAATAAAATAAATAAAATAAATAAAATAAATTAAATAAATAAAGTGAATAAAATAAATAAAATAAATAAAATAAATAAAATAAATAAAATAAATAAAATAAATAAAATAAATAAAATAAATAATATAAATAAAATAAATAAAATAAATAAAATAAATAAAATAAATAAAATAAATAAAATAAATAAAATAAATAAAATAAATAAAATAAATAAAATAAATAAAATAAATAAAATAAATAAAATATATAAAATAAATAAAATAAATAAAATAAATAAAATAAATTAAATAAATTAAATAAATTAAATAAATTAAGTAAATTAAATAAATAAAATTAATAAAAATAAATAAAATAAATAAAATAAATAAAATAAATAAAGTAAATAAAATAAATAAAATAAATAAAATAAATAAAATAAATAAAATAAATAAAATAAATAAAATAAATAAAATAAATAAAATAAATAAAATAAATAAAATAAATAAAATAAATAAAATAAATAAAATAAATAAAATAAATAAAATAAATAAAATAAATAAAATAAATAAAATAAATAAAATAAATAAAATAAATAAAATAAATAAAATAAATAAAATAAATAAAATAAATAAAATAAATAAAATAAATAAAATAAATAAAATAAATAAAATAAATAAAATAAATAAAATAAATAAAATAAATAAAATAAATAAAATAAATAAAATAAATAAAATAAATAAAATAAATAAAATAAATAAAATAAATAAAATAAATAAAATAAATAAAATAAATAAAATAAATAAAATAAATAAAATAAATAAAATAAATAAAATAAATAAAATAAATAAAATAAATAAAATAAATAAAATAAATAAAATAAATAAAATAAATAAAATAAATAAAATAAATAAAATAAATAAAATAAATAAAATAAATAAAATAAATAAAATAAATAAAATAAATAAAATAAATAAAATAAATAAAATAAATAAATTAAATTGTTTGAGCGAGGAGCTGGTGAGGGAACGGTGACGGGAGTTTTTTCACTGAGACGATCACTGGTCACAACTCGTTTATTTCGTCGTCGAAGTCTATTACAAATAACAGTTAAACTAGTCGGAGCCGGTCTTCCTCGAGCGCACAACAATGGCGGGATTAACTAGAATTCGCGTATTCTACTAGCGAGCTGACGTTCTCCTTCCTTTCTTATGACGAGACTATAGGTTTTAGAGCCGCACAAATATACATTCACCTCTTCTCACAAGCGTTTATCGTGTCGAGCTAACCGTTTAGTAAAAACAAGGTAATCGATATACTCGCAGATCGCAGAGATGTTAATACATGGAACGATGATCGAATACTAAAACTAATAACCGCCAGTAGCCGGCGGCGGCAAGCGGCGCCGATCCTCCATGGAGGGGGGAGCGTCGTCCGAGTCACGAGCGACGTTGCCGCCTTGCCGTATAACGTCGTGGAAGTTTCGAGACTCTAATTATCGGCCTCGCCGAAACATAAATAAAATAAATAAAATAAATATAATAAATTAAATAAATTAAATAAATTAAATAAATTAAATAAATTAAATAAATAAAGTAAATAAAATAAATAAAATAAATAAAATAAATAAAATAAATAAAATAAATAAAATAAATAAAATAAATAAAATAAATGAAATAAATGAAATAAATAAAGTAAATAAAATAAACAAAATAAATTTAATAAATAAAATAAATAAAATAAATAAAATAAATAAAATAAATAAAATAAATAAAATAAATAAAATAAATATAATAAATTAAATAAATTAAATAAATTAAATAAATTAAATAAATTAAATAAATTAAATAAATTAAAGAAATTAAATAAATTAAATAAATTAAATGAATTAAATAAATAAGATAAATAAAATAAATAAAATAAATAAAATAAATAAAATAAATAAAATAAATAAAATAAATAAAATAAATAAAGTAAATAAAATAAATAAAATAAATAAAATAAATAAAATAAATTAAATAAATTAAATAAATTAAATAAATTGAATAAATTAAATAAATTAAATAAATTAAATAAATTAAATAAATTAAGTTAATAAAATAAATGAAATAAATAAAATAAATAAAATAAATAAAATAAATAAAATAAATAAAATAAATAAAATAAATAAAATAAATAAAATAAATAAAATAAATATAATAAATAGAATAAATAAAATAAATAAAATACATAAAATAAATAAAATAAATAAAATAAATAAAATAAATAAAATAAATAAAATAAATAAAATAAATAAAATAAATAAAATAAATAAAATAAATAAAATAAATAAAATAAATAAAATAAATAAAATAAATAAAATAAATAAAATAAATAAAATAAATAAAATAAATAAAATAAATAAAATAAATAAAATAAATAAAATAAATAAAGTAAATAAAATAAATAAAATAAATAAAATAAATAAAATAAATAAAATAAATTAAATAAATTAAATAAATTGAATAAATTAAATAAATTAAATAAATTAAATAAATTAAGTTAATAAAATAAATGAAATAAATAAAATAAATAAAATAAATAAAATAAATAAAATAAATAAAATAAATAAAATAAATAAAATAGATAAAATAAATAAAATAAATAAAATAAATAAAATAAATACAATAAATAAAGTAAATAAAATAAATAAAATAAATAAAATAAATAAAATAAATAAAATAAATAAAATAAATAAAATAAATAAAATTAATAAAATAAATAAAATAAATAAAATAAATAAAATAAATAAAATAAATAAAATAAATAAAATAAATAAAGTAAATAAAATAAATAAAATAAATAAAATAAATAAAATAAATAAAATAAATAAAATAAATAAAATAAATAAAATAAATAAAATAAATAAAATAAATAAAATAAATAAAATAAATAAAATAAATAAAATAAATAAAATAAATAAAATAAATAAAATAAATAAAATAAATAAAATAAATAAAATAAATATAATAAATTAAATAAATTAAATAAATTAAATAAATTAAATAAATTAAATAAATTAAATAAATTAAATAAATTAAATAAATTAAAGAAATTAAATAAATTAAATAAATTAAATGAATTAAATAAATAAGATAAATAAAATAAATAAAATAAATAAAATAAATAAAATAAATAAAATAAATAAAATAAATAAAATAAATAAAGTAAATAAAATAAATAAAATAAATAAAATAAATAAAATAAATTAAATAAATTAAATAAATTAAATAAATTGAATAAATTAAATAAATTAAATAAATTAAATAAATTAAATAAATTAAGTTAATAAAATAAATGAAATAAATAAAATAAATAAAATAAATAAAATAAATAAAATAAATAAAATAAATAAAATAAATAAAATAAATAAAATAAATAAAATAAATATAATAAATAGAATAAATAAAATAAATAAAATACATAAAATAAATAAAATAAATAAAATAAATAAAATAAATAAAATAAATAAAATAAATAAAATAAATAAAATAAATAAAATAAATAAAATAAATAAAATAAATAAAATAAATAAAATAAATAAAATAAATAAAATAAATAAAATAAATAAAATAAATAAAATAAATAAAATAAATAAAATAAATAAAATAAATAAAATAAATAAAATAAATAAAATAAATAAAATAAATAAAATAAATAAAATAAATAAAGTAAATAAAATAAATAAAATAAATAAAATAAATAAAATAAATAAAATAAATTAAATAAATTAAATAAATTGAATAAATTAAATAAATTAAATAAATTAAATAAATTAAGTTAATAAAATAAATGAAATAAATAAAATAAATAAAATAAATAAAATAAATAAAATAAATAAAATAAATAAAATAAATAAAATAGATAAAATAAATAAAATAAATAAAATAAATAAAATAAATAAAATAAATACAATAAATAAAGTAAATAAAATAAATAAAATAAATAAAATAAATAAAATAAATAAAATAAATAAAATAAATAAAATAAATAAAATTAATAAAATAAATAAAATAAATAAAATAAATAAAATAAATAAAATAAATAAAATAAATAAAATAAATAAAATAAATAAAATAAATAAAATAAATAAAATAAATAAAATAAATAAAGTAAATAAAATAAATAAAATAAATAAAATAAATAAAATAAATAAAATAAATAAAATAAATAAAATAAATAAAATAAATAAAATAAATAAAATAAATAAAATAAATAAAATAAATAAAATAAATAAAATAAATAAAATAAATAAAATAAATAAAATAAATAAAATAAATAAAATAAATAAAATAAATAAAATAAATAAAATAAATAAAATAAATAAAATAAATAAAATAAATAAAATAAATAAAATAAATAAAATAAATAAAATAAATAAAATAAATAAAATAAATAAAATAAATAAAATAAATAAAATAAATAAAATAAATAAAATAAATAAAATAAATAAAATAAATAAAATAAATAAAATAAATAAAATAAATAAAATAAATAAAATAAATAAAATAAATAAAATAAATAAAATAAATAAAATAAATAAAATAAATAAAATAAATAAAATAAATAAAATAAATAAAATAAATAAAATAAATAAAATAAATAAAATAAATAAAATAAATAAAATAAATAAAATAAATAAAATAAATAAAATAAATAAAATAAATAAAATAAATAAAATAAATAAAATAAATAAAATAAATAAAATAAATAAAATAAATAAAATAAATAAAATAAATAAAATAAATAAAATAAATAAAATAAATAAATTAAATTGTTTGAGCGAGGAGCTGGTGAGGGAACGGTGACGGGAGTTTTTTCACTGAGACGATCACTGGTCACAACTCGTTTATTTCGTCGTCGAAGTCTATTACAAATAACAGTTAAACTAGTCGGAGCCGGTCTTCCTCGAGCGCACAACAATGGCGGGATTAACTAGAATTCGCGTATTCTACTAGCGAGCTGACGTTCGCCTTCCTTTCTTATGACGAGACTATAGGTTTTAGAGCCGCACAAATATACATTCACCTCTTCTCACAAGCGTTTATCGTGTCGAGCTAACCCTTTAGTAAAAACAAGGTAATCGATATACTCGCAGATCGCAGAGATGTTAATACATGGAACGATGATCGAATACTAAAACTAATAACCGCCAGTAGCCGGCGGCGGCAAGCGGCGCCGATCCTCCATGGAGGGGGGAGCGTCGTCCGAGTCACGAGCGACGTTGCCGCCTTGCCGTATAACGTCGTGGAAGTTTCGAGACTCTCATTATCGGCCTCGCCGAAACATAAATAAAATAAATAAAATAAATATAATAAATTAAATAAATTAAATAAATTAAATAAATTAAATAAATTAAATAAATAAAATAAATAAAATAAATAAAATAAATAAAATAGATAAAATAAATAAAATACATAATATAAATAAAATAAATAAAATAAATAAAATAAATAAAATAAATAAAATAAATTAAATAAATAAAGTGAATAAAATAAATAAAATAAATAAAATAAATAAAATAAATAAAATAAATAAAATAAATAAAATAAATTAAATAAATTAAATAAATTAACTAAATTAAATAAATTAAATAAATTAAATAAATTAAATAAATTAAATAAATTAAGTTAATAAAATAAATAAAATAAATAAAATAAATAAAATAAATAAAATAAATAAAATAAATAAAGTAAATAAAGTAAATAAAATAAATAAAATAAATAAAATAAATAAAATAAATTAAATAAATTAAATAAATTACATAAATTAAG